>CM037156.1:42955593-43292615 GCA_020921065.1 Vaccinium darrowii
CTTTGGAAGCAGGTCAGTGCCTATATCCTGGGAGAATACAGCCACCTTCTGGCCAGAAGGCCTGGGTGTAGTCCAAAGGAAATTTTAAGTATCATTCATGAGAAGCTGCCTACTGTTTTGTAAGGGAACTTGAACTTCTGCTTTTCTTGGTTATACACAGTATACGCTGCTTATCACCTAAAAATGCTAATGGACTTCATGTTACCAGGACTTCAACGATTCCCATTCTTCTTTCTACATGTGCTAAGATCTTAATGCACACGCAACCCTCAGACCCAGAATTGCGGAATCAGATTTGGGCAATTTTCCGCAAGTGAGATTCGGCTAGTCTGAATTGTAACTTTTCGTTTTTATGTATTTTGAGCGCATACAATGCCTGGGAATTCTTTTCGAAGGTCATGCTCTCTTTTTTTTCCCCAGATATGAGAGTTGTATTGACGCTGAGATACATCAAAGAGCTGTTGAATATTTTGCATTGAGTAGGAAAGGTGAGCCTTAATGGATATAATGGCTAAAATGCCTAAATTCCCTGAGCGCCAGGTACACGTTTTACAACATTTGCATGTAATCAGATTCGGCTCATTCTTTTTGGTAATTTCTTCAATATACTTGGAAAGGCCCGTATCTACTGTTCAAGCGATGTCCATGCTGAAAGAACATTTTTGGTTTATTTTGTGAATGGACATGCTTCTATAAAGTCTATGACACTAATGGTAGTATATGCTCTGTGTTTTTTAGTCTGCATTGATTAAGAAGGCCGAAGATACCGAAGCTGATACGGCAGAGCAAAGTGCTACTATTGTGGGCCCAGCAGCAGACCTTTAATGCTTTGGTAGTAACTCACCAACAGAAAGCCTCCTGTAAGCGAGCTTGGTCTACTAAAGGTGCCTAGCATGAGCAATGTGGTAAGATGTCAATCCAGTGGGATTTTATGAACCATAGATTGGACGTTTAAAAATTCAAAATCAATAGTCTTGTAGGTTCAGTTAGGCATTGATCCATTGTTGAATATTTGATAGGATCATAGTGTGGGAGATCAAGCGGTGACTCAGGCCAATGGGATTCTTACCGTGGTGGATCTCAACCCCCCGAACCTTCAGCTGATCTCCTTGGTGATCTCTTAAGTCCACTCGCTATTGAAGGACCACCTGGTACTACTGCGCAATCTAATTACAATTTGGCACTGGAGCAGAAGGTGTTTCAAACGCAGAAGAAGCTCTAGCCATTGCATAATACCATCCAGGTTTCTATTGCTTTATTACATACCTTGTTGATTTTACTTTCAATAACCCTTTATCATTGATTTCTTCAAGACTGCGTACCTAATTACTCTTTAGCTAAGATTGGGTTTGTAACTGTTCCTTCTGAATTGTTGAATATTGCTTGATTTGACAATTCAATATATAGTGATTGGTTTTCTGTAAACCGTTAAATTTTTTGCCGTAGGAATCTCTTTTAATGACTAATATCTTAATGCCGACATACTTCCCTAATCTCGCTGCCTAGATGCTTAGCCATCACCTGCATGTCATGTTTGGTAATTTGGAAATAAGTTATTTTCTTGTTGCCTTTCATTAGTAATATGACTAGTTTTTTTTTCCTTCAAAAAAAAAAAAAAAAAAAGGCAAGTAGTGCTGGCTGACTAACTTTCGGAAACCTAGTTGATTAGGCCTATTTGCACAATCATTTGACAATTGTAATAACATCTCATTGGCCGTTTCTGGGTGGATTAACCCGACAATATTCTGGCCTCCGAAAACTGAATTCTTTACCTGTTGTTAGAGCTTCTCCCATATTGGTTAATTATAACCTCCAAAACTAATATATGAGCTTGGATGCCTCTCCATTCATTGCCAATTGGTTTTGAGTTGGATGCTTTAATATGATATCAGAGCTACGCTTTCGGAGATTTTGGACGAGACTCTTGATTGTTTGGGACGATGTTTGTGCCTTAAGCACACCTTGTTTTGCTGTTTGTTGTGTGTTATGGATCTGTTGTTTAATTCTCCACGTGCAGGTTAGGGGGTCACACGTGCGGGGGAGTGTCAGAGCTTTGTCCCATATTGGTTAACTATAACCTCCAAACTAGTATATGTGAGCGGCCTCTCCATTTATTGCCAATTGGTTTTTAGTTTGATGCTTTAACACTTGTGATGTGGTGTCATGTTACTACCCTTGTTGGGAGATGGCCTTAATTCTTTGGTCGTTGGTTGAATATAGCTTGCCATATTATGCATAGCGCTTTAGCTAATTCCCGTACTAAATTTCAGATAAGCTCTGGTGCAAAGTATTGTAAGTAAAGACCAAAGTTATGTGTGCTATTTATGGTTGTTTTTTCACTGACTGATTTCATGATACATGTTACCAGCCAATAGGTGATATTGCAGTACGATTTAATGCTTTATGTCTAAAGGATAGCGGTGTGTTGTACGAGGATCTTCATATTCAGGTATACTGCCCTTATGATTGCGTTGACTGTCCTAAAACTGGAACTTAATTATCAATGTATTTTTTCTATCTGAGGTCTCTTCTGTAGTGATTATATTCTTGTAATTACTTTCCCAGATTGGCATTAAAGCAGAGTGGAGAGCCCATCATGGTCGACTAGTTCTTTTCTTGGGTAATAAGAATATTGCTTCGCTAGCTTCTGTTCAAGCTCTGATATTACCTCCCTCCCATCTGAAGATGGAGCTCTTGTTAGTACCTGAAACTATTCCTCCGCGGGCACAGGTCGGACTACTGTTTGTGCTTTTTACTTGATAACTGATTGTTATCTGCTCTGCTTTTGTATCTTTTATTGCATCATTTTTCGTTAACCATCACTTTTTTGGTTACATAGGTGCAATGCCCACTTGAAGTCATAAACCTCTGCCCTAGCCGGGATGTAGCTGTTATTGACTTCTCCGTCAAGTTTGGAACTCTTATGGTATCACCTAGTAACGAGATATTTGTGGTATTACCTTGGTGATTGTAGAGACTGAATGTATCTTAGCCTTCTACAGGTCAATGTCAAACTCCGCCTTCCTGCTGTTTTGAGTAACTTTTTTCAAGCTATAACAGTTTCTGCTGAAGAGTTCTTTCCCCAGAGGAGATCACTCTCTAGACCACGTTTGAAACTTCAAGAAGGGGTAAGTGTGCTCAGGCTTAGTTTTGTCCAACGTCGAACAAGTGTGTGTGTGTGTGCCAATTTCAAGAAAAATAAAATAAAGAAAGAACATGGGTGCGCGCGCACCCTTGTTGCATTTTATCTCCTTCCTGTTGTAAATGTTTTCTTCTATTTTAAGTGGCATCTGTTGCTTTTGTAAGATGATCACAATCAGCGCTCCTAGCACTTAATGCAAGACAAATTGACTAAAATTTTGCCAAATAAAACCTGTGCCATTTTTTGCTAGCTATTCATACATAATTTGAATAGGTTAATGAAGCCATTTTCTTTCTGGAGGTGATGCTGCCAGTATGGTAATTCATCATTGTATGCAAATGCAATAAGCTATTGTGCTTGGAAGCTAGCACCCAAGACTTTCACCTTCTGTTCAATTTGTAAATGAACTGAAGGCACATCTTTGGAGGGAGTAGTATTAGGGACAAGGACATGCACATATTTGTTAACACAACTTGACCAGACATTATACTTGGCTTTGTTGATAATATGTCCTTGAGCTTTGCTTATTTCTATTGAAAGTATATTTGAATTGCCAATTAGCACAAGGGCAGTATTAAGGATTCTGATTCTATTGTCGAAGCCATTCTAAAGAAGCTTGTATGTCATCTACAATCAGTTTGTGGCTTTAAAGCTTGATTCATGTTCTCACCCTGAAAGTAAATGTTGTATGTTGGAGTTCTTAGCTATTCGATTCTCAGACTTCAGCCAACGTTAATTAGCATTTGCAAGAAATGTATCTGCATGTCTTACCAGTTACCACTAGCAAATACTTGGGTTGCGTTGAGTTTTCAACATGTTGGCACATGAAAAGGAGACTACCCATCAAATTCTTGTTAGTCATGTGTTTTTATGCCTAGAAGCCCAAGGTTTTCCTATTTCACTAACACTTGACAAATATTTATCTTACATGAAATTATGGAATTTTGGGCAGGTTAGAGGTGTAAGACCAATGTCTCTCGTGGAGATGGCAAACTTATTTAAAAGTTTCTGGTTGATAGTTTGTCCAGGGTAGGGATGGCAAAATGCTCCGCCCCGCCTCGCCCCGATTAGGGCGTGTTTTTTTATCAAATTTTTGGGTACCGGGGTGGGTACGGGGAAAATTAGAAAAACCCGGCCGGGGTCGGGTCGGGGTCGGGTTTATATTACCCCGCCCCGAAATATATTTATATATAAAATTATACTTTTATTTTAATCTAATTATCATTATACTAAAGATATTACATTTTTTTCATAATTTTATTATCATTCTACTATAAAACTTTCATTCTTACCTTAACATTTTAACAATTACACTAAAATATAACTTTATTTACATGTAATTACTTTTATTTTGCTTTTAGATTAACAATTTTTAAAAATTTCTTATGAAGCGGGGCGGGGCGGGTAAAACCGTCCCCCAATCGGGGCGGGAACGGGGGTACCCAAAAAATACCCGGTCGGGTTCGGGTCGGGGTCGGGTATTCCAAAAACCCGCCCCGCTCCATTGCCATTCCCAGTCCAGGGCTCGTAAGTGGTTGATCTATCTTCTTGGGCCTGCCTCAATCACGTATATGAAGTTTCCTTAGTGTTCTATGTTTCGTCTTTCGGGATCCATATGCCAATAATTTGGTTGCAAGCACTACGTTTTACTCAGAGAGCACACGCGCCATGTTGTGCTTGGTAAGACATGGCCTTGATGGGTTGGTATACAGATTTGCAGTTGGGGTTATTATCGCTAGCGATAAATTGGTGTTTCCTGTCCTGTATTTGGATCATGGATTTGGGTGAAGAAATGGAAAGCTTGAAGATCTGACTGTAACTCAGCTGTTAGATACTTCTAGTTCTGTATTTACTTACCCAAATCCTAGATACAGCCCCAGTGAACCTTTTGGTGGGGTGATACCGTGCTATACAATGCATTTCTCAAACTTCTGGCTGTTTATGATTGGTTGAACTCTATCTTGGCATTCAACAAAAAGATTTAAGATGAAAATTCATTGCTGAGCTGATTTTTAATTTTGTAAAAATTGTGCTGCTTAGCTCTTTTTTTTTGGAAGCGGACATGAGGGGGGTGGCCTTTGAAAGAGTTTAATTTCCTGTTTTTCTTTTCTGCTTTCTTATGTACCAAAAAAAAATCTAGAACCTAAACCAAGATATGTAATCCATCATAACTCTGCAGATATGTAATCCATCACATCTCCACATAAATCCCAATTTCATTTAGGTCCAAAACCAAGATACCATGTAACCAAAGCACAAACTATTAAACATCACCCTTTAGACAATAGGGCAAGCAATCATCTATATTCATCCATTACTTGGTTTGGGGAAATGAACAAGAACAGAAAGGGAATTTCTCAGTACCTTTTAATTTAACGTACAAAAGTTTTAATTTATCAGGTCTATATATCACTCACAGTCTCACTCTCAAAGGCAGCAAAGGAAAGAGAAGTACAGAATATGATCTTGTTTGATTTGGTTTCTGAGTAATGATTAGAGAGATAGAGAGATAAATGAAAATAATAATTAGAAATAAGAGTAATGATCGGAGAGAAATGTGAATAATGATTGAAGAATAATGGAGAAAACCGGTCTTGAAACCCGGACCTGGGGAGGCTGCTGTGCACACTGTGCACAGCAGCCGCTGTGCAGCCAAAAACGATGGCGTTTTGGCTCTAATCCATTGTTGCCTCTCCCATAGTCCCATTCCATCTGGGTTATCTTTTCTGATTCTTCAATTGCCTTCTTTGATTTTCCATTTATATGATAACCGATTTTAACGCCGCCTGCTGTCTCGATAAAGAAATGATAAGAATTTTGAAGGCTAGACTGAAATTGGTTGATAACCCAATTGAAAAAACTGGAAAATTTTGAAAAAAACCCAGATCCTAATAGGGTCCTGACGTGAAAAGACAGAGCCAAATTTTCGAACCTGGGTTGAGCGAATTGGAGATGAATCACTAGATGAAAAGAAGAAACCCAAGATTAAAACGCAAATTCGTTGAATACCCTATTGAGAAAAGCAGCAAATTTCTGAAACCCAGATGGCAAAAACCAAATTTTCAGAATCTGGGTTGGATTTCAATCGCTAACTTCTCCAAGAACAACACACAAAACGCAATCAATTTTTGAGTAACCCTTCCCAATTCACTGGAGAGATTGTTTTAGGCAAGAGAGCGAGCGGCTTTGAACGGGAGGAGAGGGAATCCATGGGTGTCGGCTGTGAAGGGTTTCACTTTTCTCCCTGATTGAAATGTTTTGAGGGTTTTGTTGGATTAGAGCAAAAAACGACATCACTTTTGGTTGCACAGCAGCCTCCCCCGGTCCTTGAAACCCAAACGAACAAGGTAGGTTTCCAGCATTTATGATTGTTCATTTAGCAAGAAATTTGTGGATCACATCAACAACTTTCCCAGTTTTCGCTCAAACGTTTTTCCTACGAAAATTACAAAACAATTCATTTTGCTATTTTTCCAAATTTCAATGATGAATACTCGCAACATTTAAACGGTTTTCGTTGAGGGGCGAGAGAGAGAGAGATAGTGACTGTTTGTCTTGGAAAATGCTTTGGAACCAAAACCAAAAGTCAGGAAATCTATCACAAAGAGAACAAATAGGGACTAGCAATGACTCCCCATCTATATTCATCAACTAAAACATAAAACCAGAAATACTTCTTACATGCAATCGAGGCAATTCTAGGGAAAATCCCTTTGTAAGTATGAACTGTGGGATATTGGAAAAAGTGCCCCAAGGGCAGCGCTAGTATATGTACTTTGCCAAAAGCAAAAAGTAGGAAGTGGACTTGTAATTAACTATATATTGCTAACACTCTGCAAAAATTCTCTCTAATAGTTCCCTGTAGTATCCACGATGCATTCACGGTTGTCAAAGAATTCCCATCCATCATCTGCTAGCACCTATCAATTCAATCGCCTTCCTCTGCAGGAATAGGCATCAGGAGTTACAATGAGAGTTTACCAAGAAAACTAAGGCAAGCAGACAAATAGAAGCATACTGTGGAATAAAATACCATGGATCTTCTTGCCTTCCTAATAAAATTTAGAGCGATGATTGTCAGTAGAACATGCAAAATCACATGTGAAAACATTGAAATACCAAATTAAGATACGATCGTGCAGCTGATAATGCATTGAGACCGAAAACGGATCCTGTGCAACACATGGTAGGCATTGAAACGCCGAACACACGATTCCAAGGAATCTCATGTGGGTTGTCTGTGGCAGCTGCTCTATATGAGACTATGACAATGCGACCCTACTGTTAAGTACACAAAAACTAACCATTAAATTTTAGGTCCCTCTTGCTCATGGTTCTTTTCCATTTCTGTGGGGGCTAAGAGAAAATCCCTTGTGAGGGCACTTTCATTGGCTCCAAGAACCAACAGCATTTGGATAAACTCCCTCTGCCTTTTGTATTTCAGGTTTTGATGGAAACTCTCTAACAGAAAGTACTTAGGGGCTTTAGGACCATATAAAATTGGTCAGATTCATGCAAAAAAAATTGACCCGAATCTTGTAACAATAATTAAGAGAAAACGACCAAAAAAGACCGTGCCGGAAAACTGTATTGAGTTCCACCTAAACAACTTTTTGACAGAAAAAACTCGAACCCCACAATGCCCAAACCACACAGTTCTAAGTTCTTATCAGAAAGTGGAAATATCTTTGTCTTATGGCTCAAGTTGCTCATGCATTTCATTCCACGGGAAGGGTATTAAAAACTGGGACTAAAAATTCTGTATCTTTATGTCTTGTTTGGTTGTTAATAATTACAGCACAGAGATATTAGGAATTTCAATAACTCCATATTGATCTAGAGATTACGATTGCAGAAAATGCAAGAATCGCAAGCACAAATAAACAAAACCAGCAGATATAGTTCACAGCTGTGGGTTGCGTCACTACAATTGCTTTGCAGTGCTGAAAAAAATACAAGATACGTTGGTGCTGTCCTGTTGCTACAATGTATGGCTAGAACTACAAGTCCGTGAATTCGCGACACAGGATTATAAGGCTCTGAAAAATTATATATTCAGGACCCTTAAAGGCTGGATCACCGCCATGTGGTACCTTAGCTCTTCCACCACCACACATAGGTATGAGACTCAAGATAAAGTGTATGAATCCCACACCAATATGTGTTAAGGGAGAATCCTAGAGTCCCACGTGACAGTGCCTCAATGGCACTGAACACTCTACAACGTGAAATTAGATGCTTGCTCAGGAATCAAGATCAAAGAAAAGGTATGATAATATTTTGGATATTCTAAACTACTAATCTGGAAGGGGTAGCTGCTTTAATTTTCTGCTCCATATCCAAAATATTACATGGGTGCCAAGAAAATGATATCCATAACAGCTGAAATGTTCTTTCTGCATTGATCTTCCTCGAGTCAATTTCTCATTTCTTTTTGGATAAACTATTAAAGAAGGTTTTTTTTTTTTTTTTATCAAAATGGAATTGAATGCCCTCAAGGCCTCAACCATGTGATAGTGCTGCATTTACTTAAGGGACAACAATGCCCAGAACTTGCATGTTCTCCTAACTTAGAATTTACATAAATCTTGGGCGTTATCATTAATAATACACTTGATCCAAATACTTTTGTAATTGGACCGTTATGTAATGAATACTAATCGATGTCGATAACTTCATATTCTCTTAACTGGACAGCACGGCCCATTCCAGATTTATAATCAAAACAATGAATACTAATCGATGTCGATGACTTCATATGCTCTTCACTGGACAGCACGACCCATTCCAGTTTTGAAATCAAAACAAACCACCAAAGGGGGAAAAAATCATACAAGGGCAATATACCTTTCTCTGATGATTCATCATCTGACGAACTGCTAGGAACGTGGCCTTCACTAGCAGGAACATTGCCATCTGAAGGCACCACTGCTTTGACAAGAGCATTCTGAAACAAAACAAGGTGATGTTAAGAGAAGAAGATGAATCATCATCATAACTAGCAACTGCTAGCTTCGCATGAATTCCTCCCTCCTTAGTTTCCTTAACCTAAGCAAAAAGGCATAAACAAAACACTTAAGGATATAAAAATTCCAATCGTTCAGTAATCAATATGTCAATACCGGAGCTTGTCCTTGCGACGCTATTCTTTTCAGCACTTCCATCATTTCCTTGTGACGAACATTTGCTGTTTTCAACTCCCTCATCAACTCCCTGTGATGATTCTGTGAGTCAATGGTCTTCTGAAGATCAATATTGGCTTGCTCTTCTTTTTGTGAGGATTGCCACAGTGACACCAAAACTTCGGCCGCTAGCACGGAAAGAAATGACGCAGCCAGCCGTATTTTCTCTTTTGTCGAAAAGGTGGAAGGAGGTTTTCGGGGGGGTGGGAGGGAGAATGAACGAGGAACGTAGGGGTAGCATGGGAGTGGGAGAGGGCCGGAGGATGTGAGGGAGGGGGGAGGAGAGGTGGGCGGCAGATGACGACGAGCCGAGGCGAAGAAATACGGCGGCCAAACATCCCTCTTGCTCTCACTCAAACCCTAGCCTAACCTTTAGACTGGGCCACTGGGGAATGTTCTGACCCCCTATTTCTTTTTTATACGGTTAATTAATTTCTTTATCTTAGCCAAAAGGCCGAGAAAGGTATATTAATTTCTCTACCTATACACTGCATGTGAGATCAAGAATCACTATCTTCATAGAAATGACCACGCGAGAGTTTAATGTCTAGAAAAAACTCAGCTCAATCGATGAATTATAGACAACTTATCTAAGTACTTAAATTTTTCATTCGAAATTTAGGATATTGAATTTTAGAATTTTTTTTTTTTTTTTTTTGGATAATTGGCCATAAGAGTTGTCCGGTTGAACCAATTTTTCGTGGACATCTTGAAAAATTACTCCCTCCATCTTAATTTCTGGTCGCGTGACACTCTTTATTGTCTCAAAAATTGTGTCCCAGTTGACAAATAATGAAAAAAAAGTAATGAGTTTACTCTTTTACTCTTATTATTTGAAAGTAAATACATGCAATGATGATGATTTGAAAGATAAAAGAAGAAAATAAAATATGACAAGAGTAATAATGATGCTACCTTAATAAGTTAGAATCCCCGAAAAGATTAATAAATTAGGGCAGAGGGAATATTTTTAATTTATTAATAAACAACTCAAATCATTCATCTGGAATCCATGATAGACCCCATACATCTATCACGTATGCTTTAGGATACATGAACCACCGAATGTGGTAGCCTGGATGGTATGGCGCTATGAAGCACCGACACATCTAGGGGTCACCATATAGCAGTGTTACGACACAAGGACACGGCTAGAAACATGTCCGAACACGTCACATGACGTATCCAATACTTTAATTTAATTTTTGGCGGGGGGCATGGTTGGGGACATGGGATGACACCGTATGGGACATGGCTCGAAACGTGTTCGGACAGGCCATGTGGCGTATCCAATAATTTAATTTAGTTTTTGGCAGGGAACATGGGATGACAAGTGAAACACCCGGGTACATTTTTAATTTTATATAAAAAAATAATAATCGAGGGTAAATATGTTATGACTTAAAAGTATTGGATTAAAATGTAATTAAACTTATGAATACACACATATCAGCGTTCTAAAAGCCCTAATATGCCATACGATATCTCTCGCAATCTCGCTTCTCTTTAGACGACAAGCCATGGGTGTCGACAACCTGCCATAGACGATGACAACCTCTTTCGCCCCCCTCTCTCTCTCTTAAAATTAAGGTTCTGTTTTCTAATTCTTAAGAAACCCTTCAATTTTGGTATGATAGAAACACCCCTTTCTCTATGTCTGGTGTGTGTGTTTGTGTATGTGTATCCGTATGTGTTTATGGTATAATTCAGTCTAGTATAATAGATATACAGAAGCCATAAAGTTTTTTTTTTTTTTTGTCGATCAGTAGAAATGTCTTCCGTAACGGGTGCATTTTCTAAAAGATAAATTTTTTATTTATCTCTATATGGGGGTTTCGCTAACACTTGTTTTCACACATTTTGACATCTCACGTTTCTGAGTCCTCATGTGACGTTCCGAACCGTTGATTTTGTTTAAATGAGTAAAATATGGGATTCTGCAAAAAAATTAGCTCAATCGGATATCGGGAATGGCTTGATTAAAATAATTTTGTAAACACCATTTCTTGTCACAGTTTCTGCAAAACTATTGGATCAAGCACTAAATGATATTCAATTGAGCTAATTTTTTGCAGGACCCCCTATTTAACTCATTTAAACAAGATCAACGATTCAGAACTTCACAGTGAGACCAAAAAAAATATATATATTTTTGTCAAAATAAGTGTTAGCGGAACCGTCCCCTATATATATAAATAAATAAAATGTACACGTGGCGTGTCCCCCTGATGAGCCCGTATCCCCATTTCTTTTAGAATTCACGTGTCACCGTGTCCGTGCATCATAGGTAAGGCATATCCCACTTCTCATCCATGACTCATTTTTTAGTCTCGCTCTTGGCACGTCATTATGGAGTTTGTGCCACAAAACCATCTTATACCTAGGTGGTGTTGTGGTAATAGCATGTCTTTACGGACACAATCTATCGCTCAAACCGCCCATGGCGAGTCAGGAGCCCCTTTGGTCACGTCCAATGAGGGTTGCTACGCTGGTTATGCCCTCCTATCCTTTTTGGAGCTAAGAAAAAAGGTAGGATCCATGAAAAGTATCAAAAAAATGTCCAGGAAAGGGGAATGAATCGCTTAGGGCATCCTCATCAAGCCCCCTAAGTTAAAATAGGGAGTCAAACCTCCAAAAACACCTAACATCAGCCTCTCTATTTTCACTCCTCAAATTATTTTTGCTACAGTACCGCACCAAATTTGGCCTCTCCTTTTTTTTATTGTTTTTGCCGGTTACTTATGCTGTGTTGTCAGAGAAGAGAGAGGGAAGGGAACAAGAGAGAGGGGGGGCGTCATAACACGTGGCGTGATGTGGGTGGGTGGGGAGAAACTTTAATGGCTAAAGTGGGGGAAAACATCTTCCCAGATTATAGCTAGGGATAATTTTTTTTTTATATAGATTTGAGCGGAATAGTTTAATATAGTAAAGTTAAAATAAAAAGTCTGATTTTGTGAGTTTTTGATAAAGTGACTTGCTAATTTATAAAAAGGTGCTTTCAAAGTTAAATTTGGTGAAAATTTTGGTGTTCTTGATAAGGATGCTCTTAGATATATGTGTTCCTAGACACTTTCCAAAAATAATTTTCATGTATTCTAACAATTTTGAATTTTTTTGGTTAACCGCTTCAATTCAACTTAAATTCCACTTTATGGTAACTCTTTCAACGAAGAAGACCATAATTTTGTTTTTTTATTTGTACCTTGTTTTTATTTTTGTTTCGCATAATTTTTTTATTAAGATAGCGAAAAGAACAAGAACAATTAATTGTACTTTTCTTTTTACATACTCATGGTTGAGGGTAAAAAGGAAAAATTATCATTGTAATCCAATCCAATCCGGTCAAACATGATATTGATCAGTTCCATATTCTAATCCCATGTAAAATAGGAGTAAAAAATAGACGATGGACTAAGAATCTCCTTGCCAATCCCCCTCTTTACGAATCTCAATTTTAATCCCATCTCCTCTTCAATCCCAACAAATCAATCACAGTAATCAAACAGCCCCAAAGGCATTTCCAAGCCAACTAGATACTTGAACCCACTGGCTACTATAGCCTGTCATAGGACTACATCAGTTTCCTACATTTGCTAAAATCATCACTTGATTTTATCACATGTTAAATTTTAGCAAATGGGAAAATATACTAATACTAGTAGAGAGCAAGGAAGGCCAACTATTCTTCCCTTCTCTCTTTCTAATTACGCTTTTGTTTTAATTGTCTACACCCATTAATATCAAATTTGATGACATTCGTTCTTTCAAACAGTTTTTGGAAAATTAATTTTTTTTCCCCAACAAAAAATTGATAGACATAAGAGCTTTATTTAATTAAAATAAATTGATACAAAAGCGAAGCATAATAACAAGCAAGCTAACACCACATCAAGTCACTAATATTTGTTTCCATTAAAGGAAAAAAGTAATAGAAATAAGGTAAATTTTGAACATCCTATTAAAATTTCTTAGAGCCGCTATTGTATGAGTCGGAATCAAATCCCCTGTTCCAAAAAATCTCTATTCCCCTATCCCGATGCATTTCTGGTTATTGGATTACATGAAAATTTGAAAACAAAAATGAGAACACATGCAATTTAACGATCTACAAGGGACAGAGGAACACCATTTATCTGGAACAGGATCTCAAAATGGTACGAGTCCGTCCCTAGATCGGTAATCTATGCATCTCCTCTCATGTTTTATTAATCTAAGGAGTAACAGGTGTATGTCAGTAGAAGAGGGGGAAAAAACTCACCAACAACCGGTAAGACCTGTCAGTATTTCATGCATGTGCAATCTTCACCGTAGATGATTACCTGCAGGATAACAAAAACACCAACCACAAAAAGTCTGGTTATGATTGGATCTAGTATTTTTCTTTCCTCGAGATGCAACCTGTTGATATAGATGTGTATGTCTGAGGGGGAAAAGGTATGGGAAATAGCCTCACCGGAAAGGAACGGATCTCATGAGATGATTTCCCGTGTACTTCACGGTTTGACATGACGCCATAGTTTCAGAAGGGGGTGCGGCGGCCCTAGTTGTAGAGTTCTTGATGCCTCTGACATCCTTAAGTACTTGTCTTAGTTTGGGATAATTATCTCTTTAGTCCCTGAATTATTCTTATCTTTTTCAATTCGTCCTTCAACTACCAATAGAAGTTATGTTAGTCCCTATAACTATCCAATTAATTTTTACGTAATCCAATTACTGATCCCGTTAGACTAAGGGTGCACACTGGCCCGGAAAGCCCACCTATCAAACTTATCCCTACCCATTTTTAATTTTTTTTACAATTTGGGATAAAACCTCATTTACTAAATGTGCTGGGTTTGGAAAAATCCCTTGTCCTTAAATTGTTCTTATCATTTTTAATTCATCCTTAAACTACCAATGGAAATTATATAGTCCCTATAACTATCCAATTAATTTTTACAAAATCCAATTGTTGATGCCGTACAGGGGTGTAAACCGGCCCAGAAAGCCCACCTATCAAACTTATCCTTGCCCATTTTTTCATTTTTTACAATTTTGGAAAATCCCTTGAGACTCGGTTGTTACCACTAAGGAGTCCTAGTTTGTTACGGCTTTGAAGCGGCGTATCTCCTCTTATCAAATAGTATGTGTCATCTTTGTCTTCTTGCTCTTCAACTTATTTTATTTTCTTTGAACAAGCTTTAATAGTTTTGTGACAACTTAAAACTTTAGTATTACAATTGTAAATTATAATTTGTGATCGGTAAGGTTGATTAATTTATTTTTGTGATGCGCTTTAGAAAAATAAAAATATGCTTGTTTGATGGGTTTGGAAAATAAAAAATTTAATTGGGTTGGGCTTGAATATATTAAATGAAGCTCGATTAATAATGGACAGGGCTTCGGCTTGCACAAATCTCGTTATTATCTAGTATTATAAGTTCGGGCCGAACTCGGCCCATTAATAACTTGGCTTACTAAAAGTTGAGTTTAGTTTGGTTTCCAAAAATCACTTTTGTTGCTCATTAGCTAAAAACTAAGTTGCTAAAAGTCAATTTTATTTCACACACTCTTTTTGTTAAAATCACTCTGCTTCTTTTAGCAAATGAATATCGGGGGTGTTTTACTTTTAGCAGACGAAAAACTCAACTGTAATAGTTTATGTTGTATTGCTTAGAATACCACTAACATACGATATTGGTTGAAAATTAATTATACGTTACGAAGACTCTATCTATCTGATAAGAACAAATATTGACATTTATAAACTCCATTATCATGTATTATTAGTTCTTAACCGTGGATTATTGAATACTTTTATGCTTTTTTCGATCATTTACATTAAATTGTTGAATTTACAGAAAAAGATGGTAATTATACATGTTTCAGCCAAATCAATTTAAGAAGTGCAATGTGGGCCAAGCTTACGAAATTTAACAAGGTGTTCAAAATGAATCCGGGGGAGACGCTGTGTGGTATGTGTTGTGCACCATGTTGTGCGGCAGAACTACGTCATTTCGCTCATTTTCTTGGTACATCCAAGGGTCATTTTGCTCATTTAGCCTCAAACTCCTCAAGAGCTTGCAACATCTTCTCCTGAAAATCTAAAGAATATTTTTGAGGTGGCGGCGGAGCTGATTGCTCATATGACTGTTGTGGAGAAGTAGGGTAGTAGGCCCATGGATCGGAAATATTATAAAAATTAGGCCTTAGGGATGTGGTATAATATGGGTCCGAATGGTGTTGTGTCCATGAAAAATTAGAATGATTTTTCCATTCCGAATTATAACTATTGGAGTAACACTCATAACTTGGTTCAGGAAACCATTGGGCACGACTAAATTGCTCTTGGACATATTCGGGATACTGGGGAGTATAGGTGCAGTCCATATCTTTCATAACAAATCTAACCTAATGCAAACCATTTAATACTCACAGTGATGGTGCCCTCCTTGGAATATTTCTATTGATCCGCTACGCTCCGCACACTCCGTGCAACCTGTACTATGAAAAATCGCACTAACAAACAAAAATTAAAAAGTCCTAAACTAGGAACCAAAATAAATATTAAAAAAAATCCTAAATTAAGAATTTAAATAGAAATTAATCGAAACTAAGCAACCGTGCAAATTGTCCCCGACAACGACGCCAAAATTTGATCGTGTCGTGCCGAGTCAAAAATAAATATTTAATAATTAGGAATTAACTTTTATTCCGGAGAATAGCGGTTAAGTCCGAGTGTCAATCCACGGAGACAAATTGGCTAAGTTGCGTTAATCCCAATTAGCTTTTAGTTCAATTCAGGAAAAAGATTAGTTTGATTGATTGTGAAATTGTTAAGCTAAAGAACACAGTAATTAACAAGGGTTTAAACTGATAGAGAGGGAATCTAGGGTTTAGAATCCACTCAACCCTCGTAACCACAACTCCTGCATAAGTTAGGTTAATAATCAAATCACGAGGGATTATCGCTAGGGCTTGCAATCCCCATCGATAATCGTCAAGAAAATATTTGTGAATGTTAAAAGGCATAAACTATCCCACAGCATGGATCGTCTCACTAGTACGGTGTCACGCCGCCCAACGGCACGATCCGTCTCACGAGCATAGCTTATCTCAGAACTCCAAACACAACGTTGAAAACAATTATATGAACGGGTATTTGAAAACCGGTGCACAAATACGCAATAAGTCGAAAGAATAAAACCACAATTCCATTGATCTCATGAAACCAAGTTCTGAACATATAATCTGATTCAATTAAAACCCTAACCTACACAAAATAGAAGGTTACTTGGTGTAGAGCTTCATCCTCCCCCTAGAAAAGGAGTTTAGCCTAACATGGTGATGATCGACATACTTTGATTCGAAGATTGCACGAAGAACATGAAGAACTCTAGCTTTCTCTCTCAAGATAGCCTCTCTCAATAGTTGGGAACCCTAAAATAATGTTAGGTTGTGCTATTTATACCTAGGGCCTCAAAATTACATAAAAACCAGTTAAAACGCTAATTCCCGACACCATAGTCCGGACTAAGAAAAGGGTGGTCCGGACTACCAATACAGAAAGTTCACTGAAGGTCGTGGCACCCATAATCCGGACGGGAAATTCATAGTCCGGACTACTGAGTCATAGTCCGGACGGGGAATGCATAGTTCGGACTACCGAGTCAGAAAGTGGTCCCTTGGTCCTCTTTTGCTGCTCTTCGCATCCTTGACGCTTCTAAACCACTCCCAAGTGTGTTTTCCAAGTCCTTGAGCACTCGGCACCTGTAACACCATTCACCAACGAACGCTAATCAAAAATCAACCAAATTATCTTAACAAAGTGCGAGTTAACGAGGTTCAACGGGTGCTTTTCGGCACCTATCAGCATGCGTCTATGATTTAATGCAATGTAACGTAGCAGTACATGGAGAAGTCAATTCCAACGAGGTAGTTTTGTATGGACAACGTCACATCATTTGGAAACACAAACAATATCGAACAAAATAGGCCAAACAATAGCATTGACTCTAACATTATTCCCAAGGCCTACAACCAAGAGCAAGCTGTCCGTAAGAACTTCGACTTGGCGCCAACCTTTCGATTTCACCCACTCCAACGCCTTATGCCAGCAAGCGCCTTGGCCAATAGAGCAAAACAAGCAAAACCCAATTGGAAAAATTGGCCTAAAATGGAGGCCCTCGCCTGATTTGCTTCAAGGCTCTTATTCTTAAAAACAGCCAATTACATTTGTTAGCAATAAGCAACCATTTACTTGCTGCTTAAAGCTAGCCCACAAAGTACAAGGTTCCTTGTAGATGAATAGATAGAAAAGTACCATTGAATGCAGCACTAACAAGCTCCCAATGCGGACCAATGTTATGTAGACAAGGGCCTTCATTTCCAAAACCAATAAAAAAAACCTGGTCTTCAAAAAGTGACCATGGACTTCCCAGCCCTGGCTGCTCAGCAGGAATCTGAAAATATAGGAAAAAAGGGTCAAAAATTCACTTTCCACATTTGCATTGTATTCAGGTGAAAGCTGGGGCAATTGAATAGAAGAAGTCACATTGCCAACTAAACCGTTACAATGAGTCAATGACCTAGACATTGCAGTGTCATTGTCAAACAAATTGCCTAGCAGTTGCCTCGTCATCTTCAGTTTCTTCGTAATTTGTTGGCCAAATAAACCTGCAAATAACAGGGACAAATATATGACGAATGACAAGGATAAGGAATAAGGAAGACAGCACATATGTCAAGATCATGACAATAGTAGACAAAGATGGAAAATGCTTTTTACCAATATTCCATTAGACAAGGTGATGATTGTCCAATCTACTTTTTGATTGATTCCTCTGCATGGAAAAGGATAGATAAGGACATTCATGACAATTCTACCGAATAAATGCTAAAGGATAACACCCCTGTTTGGCTGATGAAGTAGATGATAGTGGAAGAAAACACAAATCAAGCTATAGCAATAAAGAGAACCAAAGGGACAGACATCTAGGAAAAAGAACAAACAAATACCGGGAAATCCTTTAGGGATCTGGGAACCACAGTGCGAGATTACCGGGAAATCCTGAAAAGAATTGTAAAAATTGGTATCATCTCTGGAAGCTTCTGTCTTGTTAGGAACCTGAACACCCCAGAAGTGCCAGCACTAAAAGGGCATAAAACCCTCGGCCTGGAAGCAGTCTGCATACTGTTGGCAGCCCATTTTCCCACTAGTAAGTGCTAAACCCCAACTTTAGTTTCCACCCATTGGGTGAATGGCGAATCAGTTCCCATATCGCATGATCTTCCAGCACAAGATTTTGTCAAGTCTTTCTTTTCTTCTGGGCTAACTTCGATATCTTTTTTACCCTGAAAGCCTTCAAGCAAAAAATGATCGCTTGTTTCACCTTCATCCTCATCGTATGCATCATCCTGTGATCCAAAATGGTGTAACTAGAACTATTAGATACACGGAAGTTGGAATAAAGCTCAAGGTTACCATACAGATGTGATCAATACCTTCTGCAGCATCATAAACAGAAGTTTCTGCTTCCTCATGGATGCTACCTCCAGTTTTCTAAGGAAAAGAGAGGACAGATAAAATTTTCTTATACGTAAGGTGTAGCAAAGAGGGGAGGAATAGTAACGTTTAGAAGATTCAAAAAAAGAAAAAGAAAAAAGCAACCAGCTGAAATAGATTTTCGCATAAACAAAAGAACTTCGTAGGATTTTCAGGTTTTACTTACACCATCATGGTTAAGATATTGGATGGCTTAGTGTTTCAAAGAAGAGAAAAAGGAGGGACAAGAAAACCTATACTATTTTCTACCTACATAACACCAAAGAACTTTTGATCATGAATTCGTTACATTCATGTGCAATCTAGCCAAGTAATCTTCATAAACATTATTATGAGCTGGAGTTGTATTCTTTTATCCAAAAAACCTTCAAAGATACTTTTGTCTCCTACCAACCTTGTTCGTCGGAACAGAGCTATGAGATGGGGAGATTGAACAGTGAGGCCACAGCCACGAATAGTAGAGATCAAGCACGGAAGCCGTTGTGGTGGACGTTAGTTGTATCGGGAGGTTAGTACATATTCGTCTGTAGTCCAATGACTTTCTCTATGGCGTTTCCATCGAGAATCCCTTGTCTTGTGCAGATATATTTTTTGCGGATTGTTGTGTTGAATAGTTAACCACCATTGTACCTGAAATTGGACTAAATAAACAAATCACAATTTTCAATTCCAGAATTTCCAGTAATGTTTTGTGATTTGCTTACTCACCCTGCTCTAGGAGCATTCTGCACCAACTCCACTTTTTCAAGAGAGATTAGGAGGATTAAGATTCAATGAGAGAGAGAGAGAGAGAGAGAGAGAGAGCATTATGCGTCCAGCACATGGGCAAAGGGAGCTACTGAAAAGGAACAGAGTAGAGAAAAAATCCCACCACAGAGGGACATTTAACCCTCAAAGACTTGAGTCTCCATAAATAGAAGTTGTTCATAAAAAGTCAAAGATACAATGGTGGTAAGACTTTCAAAAAAAAATGATGCGATAATTGAAAATCTATATTACAGAACCTTATCTTGACTAGTGGAGGTAGGGAGAGAATTAATTAGGATTTAGAACCATGGAAATATGGATAAAATTATAGTTTCATCCTTATGTATAAAATAGTTGTTCTATAACCAACACAGCACTGAGAAACATGTATACCTCAACGTGTGCTAAATGGAATTCTATCAATTTTCTGCAAGTTTCCATTGCACCTGTGGGCACCACGTAAGGGAGGTATTCCTGCAAGAACAAACTTCAAGGGCCAACTTTAAAAGGAAAAAGACAAGTAGAGAAGAAGGTACACAAAATTGTCTTCAGCTAGGCCAATCAACTCTCGAGGCAGAAAATTGATGGTTTAACTGAGTTGGCAGAAGTAGAAAAGAGCCGTTCCATGCTTCTGTAAAGTGACCCTCCCATGACATTTCTTGAATTCTCACATCAGATCCCTATGTTATGTATCCATTAAATGTGTGGGTCAGGGGTTGCACATGTGGGGAGTGTTGGAGCTTGTCCCACATTGGTTAATTACAACTTCCAAAATTATTATGAGTCTAGGCGGCCTCTCTACTCATTGCCAATTGGTTTTGAGTTGGATGCTTTAACAATTCAGAAATTCAAAATACAAATCTCCTTCCCAGAAAAAGAGAAGTATGGTTCACACTTCAGTGTGAGGAAATAATAACTAACAAATTAATCCTTCAAAAATAGTTAAACTAGCCACAAAAATGAGCAATTTCTTTAGACACAGCAGCCACTGACTAGTCAAATCATCCTGAGCATGGAACTCTGATGTCTATCACGGGGATTTTCCTTCTGGCGGTTGGAACTATCATGATCCGTTGAGCTTTTAAATCTACCTGAGCAACCATTTTCTTTTTGAGGATTTAAATTATCACCCAATGACTTTCCAGGTTTTCTGTCCGTCTCTGCTGCAGTGCTGACTTCTATTTCCATCCCCTCAAAGCTCATTCGGCAATAAACCTCATTTTGCATCTGATTAAAAGAAATATGTTCATCATTAATTGACGCAGAACTTTCAATGCCATCTGCCTCTTTCTCATTATATTCTGTCGACATTTCATCACCTTCCACATATGGTGTTGCCTCAAAAGCGAAGGTTTGTTCCTTAGTATTTGCACTAGAATCAATATGTCTCAAATTGTTACACAAGTCCCTACCATTATTTGCATCTAGGCTTTGGCTAGTTTGGGAGGAAGAGGACACCGAGTCTAAACCCTTTGCACTGAACGCTGCACTGCTATTTTGACCTTTATCTGGTATGCTTTTCTAGCTCCCTTGTCACTCTAAACCCATTTCGTTGAGCAGAAGTACTTAGATCCTCAGTTTCTGCAGTAGCAGAAGTTTCCTGAGCATCAACTTGTATAGGTTGACAATGCGGCTCACCCCGCATTGCAAGCTTTTAGAGGTATTTAAGTCACACGGGGATTCGCGCAGAACAATTTTGGCAAGTCCAATTGCTGATTCCAGGGTCTGTACATCAACCAACACCATATCTACGTGACCATCAGAAGGTAAGATAAGAGCTATACTCCCACTTTGACTTGAATTGCAATTCAAAGAATCATTCTGCCGATCCTTGTTGTTTGTCCCAAGCAATAACCGCTTCACATCCTTGGGACCACCTTGAGATGTAAATGATTGAGCAACATGGCAAATTTGGTCGTGACCTGTTTCTTCGCTTGTATTTTTTACTTTTGGGGAGGCCAGCATCTTGACTCTCATTCAACTCTTCTTCTGACGAAGGAATGTTACTCTGAATAGGATACAAAGAGTTTGTTTCACCTTCAAAAATTTCACTTTCACGATCAAACAACAGGAGATTATCTGCACAATTGGGCTCACAAACTGTAGGAGCCCCCTGGTCTACAGCCACTCTCAACAGTTTCCCAATGTGCTGAAGTAATCAATGCGAAACTACCTTCGGTTTCACAATGGTAACAAAATAGAACATTAGCCAGTCTATAATAGGAGAAATAAAACAACTGAAAGGATCATCAGTGACTAAATAAAGCAACCAAAGGAAAAGAGAAACCTAGTCACAAACTGTTCAGGATGCTGATCGTTCAACGAAGTAGATGGGACACGAACAGAAGCAGCATTCCCTAATTTGAAGTCCAAAGGATTGCCACCCTGTTAAAAAGAAACATTGGATCACTTGAAAATGTATGCGATGGTCCTAGATCCATATGTAAACCAAAAAAACAAGAGGGGTAAATTTCCATACTTCCACCAGAAATTCCAGCTCTCTATTCCTTTCCTCAACCTACATCATATTCCTGCCTGTAATCCACAATAACCGTGCTTGCTCATTTATATCGACAACAATAAGCAAACAAATACCAAAATACAAAGTAGCGGTTATTGTTTTATAAAGTAGTATTACCTAAGCTCCACCTGAGCCTTTTCAATTGCTGCTTGCAGAGGAGGGGATTTAGTACCAATTCCAACTCCACAGTCAACAAACCCCTCCCATGAAGTCAACCTCTGCATTGACTAGAAAAAGAGAATCTAAAAAGCATCCATGCATGCCTTCAGGGATCCCTACAAATGCCCAATTCTCATTGTTTCATGTCTACTATCAAACAAATAAAGGAAGAATAAAAAAAAACAAATAAAGGAAGAATGATCAAGACAAATGAGATCATAATGACCACTAGAAAATGATATTACCACTAAAAGATTTGAATAGTAAGACGCAAAATATTTGTCCTTCATTAAAGTGGGGAAAATGGGAATGTGTGGACAAAAAAATTGAACCTTTCAATCTGATAACATCCAGAGAATGAATCGACTCTGCTACATTTTAACACGAGGATATGACTAATAGAAGTAAAATGTAACATAAAATCGTATCAGCCATTATTTTCTGCAAAAACCCAAGGTGCAACCATGAACCAATCAACGTGCATCTGGAATTTTACAGCATGACAAAAACATGCATAAGCAGTCCACTGCTGAAAGTTCAAATCATCTTGACGCATAGGCTATTTAGCAAAGCTCTCCCATTCAATGGACTGAGTCCTGCAAAGGATAAACATCTTCATCTAACAACTATAAATACATATGACGTTCTAAAAGTATAGATATTTTAACAGGCAATAAAGAAAATTCTATGCAACCAACATTTAACAATAGTCAATGTACTAAAAGCATAGTACTTAAGATATTAAAGTACTAGTTTTCGTTGGAGTACCATAAGCACAAGCGCATCTAAAGCTATGTGAGCATAACAACTTAATATTTCAAAACAAAATAGTACTCCAGCCAAAACATAAAGAGAGAATAGAACATTACTGATAACTTTTAATGCCAGACTGTCATTGACCCATGGTAATATGCCCAAGGTGCCATTAGCTACTGGTAAAATATGACCACAATACCTCTATTTATCCCGGTATCCATAAAGCATGCATACTTAGGCATAGTTTTCCAAAAGATTTTAGCAATCCAGTTGCTAAAAGTAACCATGATTTTAGCAAATAAGTTCAGCAGGTGCTAAAATCATGGTTTTGAAATAAAAAAATGAAGTGGTTCCGTATATCGTTTTTCGATTTTTTTCGTACGAAATTAAAGTACTCGTCGTGTACTTTAATTCGGCGTGAAAATTTCAAAAAATAATACACGGAAACACTTAATTTTTTGATTTGAAATATCATAATTTTAGCACCTGCTGAACTCATTTGCTAAAATCAAGTTGATTTTAACAACTGGAATGCTAAAATCTTTTGGAAAACTATGCCTAACCATGTATGGTAAAACAGTTCATTTGTCTGGAAGGACGAAAAGGGTTTCCAAGAAGAACAAAGCACTCAGACTGGGATATACAAGTGAAATGTATATTAGGAACAAGAGTAAAAGGGACAATAATCTGAGAAGCATAGACTATCCATTGAAGATAGTGTCCACATCAGGATCAAAATCCAGGCTATGGATATCAACCCCAAAAATTCTTAAATATGTATCATAACAGAAGATCTTGCTAGTTCCGCAATTAGTATTTGCTAATCATTCATTGTATGGGATCTCTTACTCTTTTTTGGGCTGTGTTGGTCAATTCTACATACACATAAAACCACTCACATAACTCTCACGTAAACCGTGGGCCCCACGCCCACTTAGGGAAAAAAAAAAAAAAAGAAGAAGAAGCAAAAATTTGCTGTACGTTTGTCTTTCTTTCTTTCAATTAGTATATATACACACGCACGTATATATATACACAGTTCTTTCAAAAATTATATACATATATACCGTATATATACACACGCACATGTATATAATCCATATATGATCTCTAGAACATGGGACCTGGGAAAAAATAGTCTCAAACAGAGAAAAATCTGAAATTAGGGCAAACAACAATGGACATCAAGTTAATACCTGAGCTCAAAGGAGGAAGACGAGGTCAAGAGTATCAATCTGATCTTGGTTTTCCACGTATTAATCAGAGAAAAATATGATCTTGGTTTGCCTCGCACCCGCGTAAACGAGAAAAAGGTAAGGCGTAGAACAGATTTTGAAATTTTGCTGCTTCTTTTTTTTAAAAAAAAAAAAGTGGGCGTGGGGCCCACGGCCTATCTCTCTCCGGACCTACTTGTAGATACAGCAATTTTTGCATTTTTGGGAAATAACCGGACAGTGGAAAAAGGGGCAACAATTCCCAATAATGGTGCACTTTTTGGAATGGAAATTATTACTAGCTAATGGCAGGAGGATAAATAAATACAGTATCATGGTATCCTTATTTTTTATGGACAAAAATACCCCCTACTTGAAGCTTAAGAGAAAAACACCCCCAATCGTCCTCATTTGGGTGCAATGCTATTCTTAAAAAGTGACATGTTAATTTTTTCAAGGTGCAACATTGTTTCATATAAGGAGCAATAGTTATTTTTCTAAAAACAAAAAGTTAGATTTATAAATCATGTTGGCAACCCTATCGTCTTTATTCGTGTGCAATGCTATTCTCGAAGGGTGACAATAATTTACTCAAGGTGCAATATTATTTCTTCAAAAGAGGAATAGTTATGTTTCACAAAACAAAAGGTGCAATGATGATCTCAAATGGTGCCAAAATAATTAAAGAAGGTGCAATATTGTTTGATCGGAAGAGCAATAGTTATTTTTTCCAAATCAATCAATGTGCAATGTTGCTTCATTTAAGGAGCAATGCTATTCTGAATCTGAAATGTGCTTCCAAAATGAGAAGTTTGATTTAAGGAGCAATGAGTAGGGTGCAATATTAATACACTCAAGGTGCAATATTAATACACTCAAGGTGCAACAGTTTTTCATTTAAGGAGCAATGGTTATTTTTTTCTAAAATGAGAAGTTTGATTTAAGGAGCAATGAGTAGGGTGCAATATTAATACACTCAAGGTGCAACATTTTTTCATTTAAGGAGCAATGGTTATTTTTTTCAAAATGAGAAGTTTGATTTAAGGAGCAATGAGTAGGGTGCAATATTAATACCCTCAAGGTGCAATATTAATACACTCAAGGTGCAACATTTTTTCATTTGAGGAACAATGGTTATTTTTTCTATGTAATTCATCGAGGGCCCCATCTCCGTCCAAATCACTGAGCTCCTCTTCAAGCTCTCGAATCGTGGTTGTGTGTTGGAGGATTTTTTTCCAGGGAGGTGTATGGGAGGCGCGAGAGGATAAGGGGGAAAGAGAGAGGTGTAAGCAGCGTGAGAGGATAAGGAGGAAGGAGAGGGGGGTGTGTGTCTCAGGGCTTTAATTCACAGAGGGTCATTTCGGGGAAGTAAATTGGAGGTATCGCTTATGTGGAATAATTTTTCTCCTTGTCATGCCTACTGTGATTTCTAAAAAGTGCACCATTAAGTTGAGAATTGTTGCCCCTTTTTCCACTGTCCGGTCATTTCCCCTTCTTTTTTTTAAGTGGGCGTGGGCCCACGGTTTATGTGAGAGTTATGCGAGGCCATGTTCGGCAAGAGTTCTTCAAAACCGGTTTTCAACTTTTCCGACTTGGACCCACATTGGAGACTTGCCATTTCTCTCTCATCCCAATTTCTAGAAATTATACTCTACTGCATATCTTGTGTGAGACGGGTCCGTGGAGTCCACTTCAAAGACCCACACAAATGATCTAAGCCGTCCATTAGTTCTAAAATTATTTTTTTGAGTCACTCCTAACAAAATTAGCTCATTCGAAAAATTATAAGTGGTTGATCCGTCATCTAATTGTGATTCACAATTTAGGATCTTGAATTTTGACTAAAGTTTGAAAGAAAGTTAGACAATTTGATCAAGTACTTAAAGTTATACGATTGACCTATTTTTTTTTCTTCTGAATGACCCAAAAAATAATTTTAGAACTAATGGACGCCTTGGATCATTTGTGTGGGTCTTTGAAGTGGACCCCACGGACCCATCTCGCACAAGATATGCAGTAGAGTATAATTTCTAGAAATTGGGATGAGAGAGAAATGGCAAGTCTGCCATATGGGTCCAAGTCGAAAACGTTGAAAACCGGTTTTGAAGAACTCTTGCCGAACATGGTGTGAGTGATTTCATGTGTATGTAGACTTATTGATCGGCAAACCCTCAAGACACAGTTAGTGATTGATTTTGTATAGCAGAGCCCGGACGGGTTTGAGATTTAGGGGGTCTAAAGCGATTTTTTTAAAAATGGACCCTCAACTCTCAATCTATTGTAGTTAAAACTTTAGGAAAATAAAAGAACTTTCATAAATAAGCCATTTGAAAGCATAACTACTACACAAACCTATACAATTGGAGGCCCTAAAAAAAAAAATCAAAATTGGGGGCCTAAAGCGGTGGTTTACGGGTTTAGCCTAAAACCGACTCAGTTTGGATGGCAGCAATCTTGAGGGGGAATGGGAATGTGATGCCTTCTTTTCATGATTCCAATGTTTGGAACAAACAGGAATAGGAATGTGATCCCATGCTTTTCTAATTCCGGCGTTTGGAATAGTCAGAAACAGGAATGTGATTCCTGATAACACATTCAACCAGGAATCATATTCCCACACTGAGTGGGAATCTGATTCCTCCTTTACTCCATAGGAATCTCAGATTCCTGGCTCATTCAATAAGAAAAGGAAATGTTTATTTCAATAAATTTCCAAAATAATTATTTTCTACGTAAGATTACTCGATTAATCCAAACACCGTAATGAAATTACTCCATGTATCAAATTCCTAGGAATTTGATTCCCAGTAATTACATTCCTATTTCTACCCAAGGAAATTCCCAGAAATTTGATTCCCGGTAATCACATTCCTATTCCTACTCAAGATTTTGATCATCCAAACACAGCCTCAATGGAATACCCAAATGGAATCACCATTCATCTATATAAATGAATAGTTTTTTTAAATTTTTTTATTGTCATATATAAATTAATAGTCATTCCATTAGGAAAACTAAAGAGTTCCTTCCGAGTATTTTTTTTTTTCTAATTCTTGCATTAGACCTTAAAAACACGTTTTAAACACATCTAACGGTTCGGATCATCGAAATTTGATCCCGAACAAAAAATTCCGCACCGTAGAGTTTAAGGGAGCTCTTATGGGATATTCTCTCTCTCTCTCTCTCTCTCTCTCTCTATATATATATATATATATATATATATATATATATATATATATATATATATATATATATATATATATATATATATATATATATACCAGATAGGGTTCCCATTAGAGACTCATATTTTCCGATCAAATTTTCATGATCTGAACCGTTCAAATGTGTTTTTAAGGGTCATTGGCGAGAAATCAGTGAAAAAAATATCAGGAAGGGTTTAATCCGATCAGTTTTTGATAATATATATATATATATATATATATATATATATATAGTTTTATCGAAAATTACGTGGATGAAACCATTCACAGTCATTTTTTTTTAATGATTTCTCGCAGAGACCTTTAAAAATACGTTTTAAACACATTGGATGGTTCGGATCATCAAAGTTTGATCGGGAAAGGCTTGGTCCGGACAATCCCGGAACTACAACGCATCTCTATCTCTCTTTGTGGTTCACTCAATCCGGTGACCGCTCCTCCAATCAACCCAGGTATTTTCTCTACTTTATAATGTTGGTGTTGTTTCTCTTGACTATTGGATAAATTGATCGCTAGGGTGATCAAGCTGCTACTATGGTTATGCTACTGATTTTAGCATTGTAGATTTTGTATTTCTGCTAACTTTCTTGTTGATATCATATTTGTGGATAAAATGTGAACTGAACCGTGAGTTTTTTTATTGTTTCGGAACTGGACTGTAGACTATTAGCCCAAACATAGATTGCTTTTCCTTGGACCGTAATTTTTTTATTTGGTCTTCAGATTCATACCAATCCGCACCAATCCGGACCGTTGATTGCCCTTATTCACGTAAGAGAATCCACGCTGGTGAGAGTTGGGTTGTACCAATTGAAAGTACATGGTGGAAAATGATACTTGGTGTAAACTACGAGGACATAAAGTGTAGTTTTTTAGTTTCGGTAATTCGGTCTCCGCCAGCGGGGCTACAAGTAAGAAGAAGATCGGCCACGTTTTTTCCTAGGGCTTGAAAGGAGAGAAGAGTCTGCGTTTTCATCTTCAGCGTAGGGTGAGTGGGAATCCTCCCGCTTTTATATCGTCGTTCCTCTTCTCGTAGATCATCTAGATTTGCTTCATCAGGGTTCCTAAATTTTGTTCTTGCTTTCTAGTTATCTTTTTTCTGTTTTTGAAAATATGCTCGTCGTTTGCAGGCGAGATTCGAGATGGTGTTCCGTAAGATGCTCGACCGTTGTAAGTTTCTTGTTGATTCTTGGTATTTCTGGAGAAATTGTCGCTGTTTCATTCGTCGACAAATAGTAATCTTAGCCAAAAAAAATTTTAATTTTTTTTTTCCTTTGGTTATTGTTACAGTGAAATCTACCGGAGTCCTAAACAGCATTTCGCCGGCCGAAGTTGGCACTACATTTTTTTTCGTGGTGATTTCGAAAATGATTGTCAATATTGCGTAAGTATTCTGTTAACATCCCTTCTCAAAACATCTTAAGATCTAAATACCTATTTGTTTTTTTTTTTTGAACTGCCTCAATACCTATTTGTTGATGCTAACTTGGGGGGTGGAAGGTGACTCTCTGCTGGAGGCAATGAGGCCAAGGATGGGACAAGTGGTGGCGGCCGCCACCACCACAAGGTTTTCAAAAAATGCAATTATTATATTGAAAATAAATATTTTATCCATGAATTATATAGACTTGCCACCACTAGATTTTTTTAATCTTTCATTCTTATAATGCAGTTTGTTTTTTTATTTTTTGAGTACATATTTTCACTACCACAAAGGTAAAATCATGGCTCTGTCTCTAGGTTTATGGTGGGGCACAACGTAGTTACGTAGGTGAGAGTAGATTAATTTTGATTGTATAGATAGGAGCAAACTTGATTCACTACTAGTTTTCTTTCCAAGCCAAACTATGGAATATATTCCTTGGATGGAGGACATCCATGGACCCATGACATGTTTACCACCATATTTATGTAACCAAAAATCCGTACTGGTAAAAATTGATGAAGAGCTGCAGGTGACTGGACCTGGTAGAAAAGAAAGATTTAGAACTGGTAGCAAAAGCAGTGGGGAGGAAGGCAAAAATAGAATGAAAATCGAGTCTGAAACTGAAGCGGAAGAAAATAAATTGGGGAGGAGTCCATTAAAGTTTGCAGAAAATTTTTAGGATTGGTTTGCAAATTTTTAGAGGGTAATAGTGGGTTTTATGATACTAGAAGATGTTTATACTCGTAAAATTCATTACTTTTTGGCAAATATTTTTTGATTGTTGGGATGCTGCTTCTGCTTTAAATATTCATATGGTTGGGGAAACCAGGGACTTCTTGACTCGGAGTTTTAATTGGTGATATTTTGTGTTAATATGGATCATATATTAAATGTTGGTGCTTGGTGTAAACTGATGGGAAAATAGAAGAGAAATTCACACACAAACCCAACACAATTTTTATTAATTCTTTCACAAATACAAACATAAACTACTCACACCTCTCACACACACTCTCATGCACACATTACATAATTTGGTGGTGGTGGAGACCACAAAAGGGCTCCCCGGCTCTGCTCTTCTCTGCCCTCACTTACTTCTCTTTCAATTCCCACACAAACATTAAAATTGCATACATATATTTATACATAGAAAAATCTGTTCACAGCCACACAAAACTCCAACTAACTTTGCAACTCTCCCATATAATTCCACCGAGCAACACAGCTGGCCTTGGCATCCTCTCATTAAGCTTAATTTTGTTGTCTCTTTGTCCCTTACCCAGATCACAACCATATCCCACATAATAATTAAGCTTAATTTCTAACATAAACTATCTCTTATCGTCCAAAGTTTTGTAACTGGATGTTGGGGATCAGGGAGGACTGGTATGGCATACATAACTTCCAAATGTACAAATTTTGTTCTTTTCCATTTCTTATGATTGTATGCGAATATACTACTACGTAGCAGTAATCAGTCTTTGTTTTAATCTTGCCTTCATTGTCGTTTTTCGTTGTTAATTAAGGGTTGCCCTGGAATGCTCTTTTCTTTGGCTTTTACTAATAATCAAATCATTACTTACTTTCTCATGATCTTGTTTAATAGGAACCCTCCCCCGCCACTGTGGTATCCCATGATTGAGGATGAGGACGAGGACACATCGCTTTGATGAGGTGGATCTTAGTGATGTACCCCTATATACATGCGTCTGCAGTCTTATTCATGCTTCTGTTTATAAGGATAATGTAAGACAACATGCTATGGATGGTTATGGGAAAAGGGGTTGCCATGGGATGGTTGTTTCATAAAGCAAAAGGGGAGAGAAGAGACCTATGTTGCTTATAATCTTGCTCTAAGCTTTCGGTATTCAGCTATAGAATGCTGAACTTTTTGTTTGCCTCCTTTACGTGGTTCAGTTTTGTTTCTTTCAATTTCAACGTTTTCTTGTGAAATGTTGTGCTTAAATGGGAGAGAGATGAGTAACAGGAACGCGATGCAGTCATTTGTGTAGGATTTTGAAAGCAATTCATCAAAATTGCACATATGACGGAGTTGTCCACGACTGTTATCAATTTGAATTGGATTTTGACGTTGTTAATCACCAAATTCTTTTGGCAATATTTTTTGAATAGATCATCGTTGTCAGAATTTGGCTAATATTTTTTGAGTAGAAGAAGTTGGGGGGATCCACACATGAGAAGGGTCCCAAAGTAAACCGACGAAGCCTACCACACGGTCTCTTTTGTCGTTGGGATAAAAAAACCACCAGTTGTACAAGGTTGTTGGACTTGTTCATAAGAAAGTTTAGAATTTGTGTTCAATCCCAAAACCAAAAGTCCATCCAACTGTCAAAAGATCTAAGTGGAAGGGATGAAGAATGCTTAAAATCCCAGTTATTCCTCTCCCTAGAAATCCCTGTATTATATTCCTGAAGTCCCACATCGGCTTGATGCTAGCAGCAATGCCTATACGAACTCAATTATTTTATCATTTCAGGATAAGATTGTCAAACCAAAGGAATAGAGCTTGGAAATGACAAAATCACAGGTTTCTTTTTTCGAACAAATAAAATTTTTTTTTCCCTTCGCTCTTTGCATTGAAAGAATTGTTCGTTTTTCCCCATAGCTTATTCGTCCGCCTTGCATGCTGTAGGTGGTGGTGTTCTTTTCGACTCGGGTATCTAATAAGTTCTACCTACTATTGGATTTGAACCAATAACTCCTCCCATATGAAAGCAATACGCTAACAACTGAGTACTTATAACAATTGGCACGCGAGGGAGCAAAACCAAATTATTTTCCGAGGATAGAATGCACGTAGAAGAGATTTTATACTTTCTATGGAACCTAGGGGTGGCCAAGTCACTGATAGAGACCCCAGGTTGCAGATAAACTCCAAGGGACAGGATCCCAGGCTTAAAAAAAACGGATTTGGTCTATCTTTAAGAAGCAGTGGTTATCCTCACAAGAGGGAGCATTCCGAGGCATCCTTCGATGCCCAACGACGACACCAATATAGAGATCACTTGACAGAGTAAGAGCGGGAGACGGACTTCTATTTCTAAGGGCGACAGGCCGAGCGTGAAAAGCAAAAGAACTTTATGCGCTTCAGTATAGTTAAGCAACGCTATCCTGACAAAGAGGTACGTACCCCCGCGCCTACGAAATCCAATCCAACTGTGGACATAAGCAATCTCCACCCCGACCTTTCCCCAATCCTCTCTATCGCAGGAATTCCCTCCAGGTTGTCTTATCTGTGTTACTCTGCCAAGATTCCAGAATGCCCCTCGTTCCTCATACCATATGCAGATGATCCGGACTACATACCACTGTAACATTTGCGGTTCGTATTTCTCAATCCAAGTCCAATGCAAAATGCACACCAAATTGAACAGATATATCACTTCAGCTATAGTAACTCACAGCTCAAACAAATTACTCCAATTCTGCAAAAACTTTTAATCTTTAGCCGAATTAATATCCCATGAAGTTGACGTATTGCTGAGGAACTTTTTATGGTCAGGACTACATCTTAGAAGAGCTTGTGCTAAAGTCAAATGGATGGAAGTCTGTGTTCCGAAAAATGAAGGCGGCCTTGGCTTCAAATCCCTCAAGGAATGGAGTAAAACAACTATGTTGCGACATCTTTGGGCTATATGCAAGAAGGAAGAAACTCTATGGGTAAAATGGATTCACAATTATATTATTAAAGATCATTGTTTTTGGTATATGAAAGCTCCATTGGATTGCTCGTGGACGATGTGAAAGCTTTTCAAGCTTAGGACTATAGGCCAGCAGTTTGTGAAACATGTAATTGGCAATGGACAAGATACTTATTTTTGACTGGATAATTGGTTTACTACCGGTCCCTTGTATAAATTGCTGGATGATAGAACCATCTCTATCCTTGGCAGAGCTTTATTTGCTAAGGCGAGTTCTATGATTCAAAATGGTAATTGGCTTTGGCCTAGGCCTAGAAATCGCAAAACTTGGCAAATTCAGAGCTCTATTTCTGATTCTATGTTGCCTCAAGTTGAGAGGGATGATGAAGTGGTTTGGCTTGACTCTCCTACAGGAAAATACATTACCAAATATACATGGGAAGCTGTGCGAAGTAAGAGAGAAGGTTCCTTTTGCTCATGTGGTTTGGTTCTCTAATAACGTTCCTAAATGGGCCTTCATTCTATGGTTGACTTGTTTAAAGAAACTTTCAACTAAGGATAGACTTAGGCGATGGGGGATGGGAGTGGATCCAATCTGTGTTCTATGTAATCATACCGAAGAAAGTATCCAGCATTTGTTCTTTAAATGCAGCTATTTCGGAAGAGTTTGGGAGACTATTTTGGCTAGATTTCAGATCTGTAAAGTGGTAGAGGAATGGGATAATGAAATTGCTTGGGCCATTGGTTTTTGCAAAGGGAAGAGCTGTCCACAAACACGCGTAAGGGCTGTCCAACAAGGGCACAATAAGGGCACTTGGCATAATAAGACACTCCGATAGGATTAAGACACTTGTCACAATAAAGGCTGTCCACAAACACGCGTCTGCAAACGCTTGGAAATGCTATTAAAATGATCTCAATGGTCAAGATTAAAACACGTGTCAAAGGATGCCACTAGATGAACAAACGTCTGCAGACTCATGCAAACACAGCCAGTGAAAAGCCATAAACTCACACTACAAACATGGGATTCAAAAGGAAAATCAATGCCCAAGTTAATCCAAAAACCATGCACGATAAAATAAGACATTTGAATGATCTAAATGCGTGAATGATTATGCATGGTTATACCTCAATGGATTGGCTTCAAAACACTTGACATGGCTTTGGCTTGATCATGAAACTTGTGATCTCTTGAATGGAGCATCTAGACTCTACCCTACGTACTCTACCTCCCAAAACCCCAATAACCAAATTACATACTCCGAAAGGCTTGATATAACCCGGAAAACGCCAACAAACCCAACACTAAGAATGGTGGATTTGTATGAGTTGTTTAGATTGTTTTTTGAGAAGGGGGATTTGGAGGGTGGCTATGATGGGATAAGTTGTCAAATGACTTAATTACCCTCAATTTATTAATTTAATAAATAAAATACATTAATTTCATAATAATAATAATAATAATAATAACTAAATATATTTAAAGTATATTAGATGTTAAAAAAAATAGTTCTGGCAAAAATTAATAAAGGAAAACAAAATATTATTATCCATTTTAACTAATATATATATATATATATATATATATATATATAAACAATATCACAACATGTGCTTTCAATGCAATGTTAACAATCTCAGGGGCTTCCAGTGTGATTTAACCAAAAGTGATAGAGATAAAATTGGCACTGTCTTCGTCTTCTTCTACTGAGAAATTGAACACCGGCGACAGTGACTCCAGATCCGGCGTTTTCAAGTGTTCTCTCTACAACTCCGGCGTTTTCAAGTTCTCTCTCTCTCTCTCTCTCTCTGTGCGCGTGCTGTTCATGTGTGTGTGTGGTTTAACAAAGAAGAAGAAGGAGGAGGTGGAGATGGAGGGGTAAGATTGTCCAAAATCCCCTGGATTTGCCAACGATAGAGGTAAAGGAGTGCTTCACAAATCCACCCTCAGGTGGATTTGTACCCCGAACAGTACCCAGTGCTTCACAAATTCGGCCGACGAAAAATTCATCGAAACACCTGATTTGGAGTGACCTAATTCGGAGTGGGACTAAGACTCTAAATTGGGGCACGTCCGGGGGGATTTTGCCCCCGTCCAAACAGGGCGTTAGGAAGTCTGTCTATCTATTGTACTTATTATTATTATAATTATAATATATATAATGTAATATAACTTTTAATATATAATATCTACCTACTATTATAAAAGCGGGACTTGTAATTTGTTAAACAGCTCCAATTGTTTTTTAAAAAGCTCCCTTCAGCTCCCCATTTACAAACTTAAAATTGACCCACGTATCCTTCCAGACTCTGTTTGGAACTTAAGGATGAAAAGGAAAAAGAATGAAAAATTTTACTAAAAATTTTCTTTCTCTTGTTTGGTTTCCAAAGAAATAAAAAAGGAAAAATTAAAAAAACAAGTATAATTTTCCCTCCAATTTTCCTTCTTATTATTTTTTTTCCCTTTTTCTTTCCATCCTCAAGTTTCAAACAAACCCTTACTCAGACCCAGACGAGACATCCTCCCGATCGCCTCATCAACCTTCCTCCACTTCTTCCCCTGCCTCGTCACAAGAGCAACGCAACTACTCTGGGGAGTAATTTGATTGGTTGCACAAACGGCCGCGTCGTCATTTGCAGCTCCATATCAAGCGCCCCCTTCCCGGCTCGGCATATATATTCGACGCGTCCACCTCCGACATCCATTTTCTCGCCAATCAACCTACCTACCTTGGGCTACGCCGGTGGATACGCACACAACCCGCGCTTGGAATTCATTTCTGTAATTAAGGTACTATTGTTTTTAAGTATTACATGCAACAACTTACTGGACATTTTTGTACTGAAATAGTGAAATTGCCAACCCATCAGTTGACGAGCATGGCGGTCGAAACCTAAATTTGTACCTCATCTTCTACTCCAACTGGTACCAATTGCCTTTGGTTTGAGTATCTGTTGTTCACTTAATTTGTTGGTTTGTTGTTCACTTAATTTGCTGGTAGGTAAGGTGTTTGATGAAATCCCATGCCAAAATATGGTTTGCTTTTTTTAGCTTTTCCACATACCTCAGAAAAAAACAAACTTGGGGCGAAATTCCATGGCAGATGCAGCAAGAGATGTAGTTCATGAGGTAAAACACAAAGATGTTGGGACAGAGATGACTCCCCTTAGCAGCTCTACTTTTGCAAAATGCACTGTGACGCAGATGAGTTTGGGATAATGAGGTTTAGCTAAGTCACCTACTTTTACAACACAGTGTTTTTAAAATGACGTAAGCCCCACAAAGCCCTTGTTTAGAATTCTACTTCTCCGTACAGCGGTACAGGCAACTATCAGAATATACCCAATGGCACTCCCCTTTAAATGGCCTTTTTTTTTTTTTAAGAGTTGGCTGGGAAAAGGCTTCTGTTAATTGGATATCCCATGTTCCTTCTCCGGTCCAAACGATCTATAGTTTCAGAGCGAACTCATGATTTGGTTCCAGTTTTGTTTCAATGGGTTTGCATGCTCTGTCAATGTATACACTGGCCTGCTAAACAAGGTACCGGGCTGAAAAGATTAACTGCAATCCCAGCCTGCCTTTATGGGCCTGGGTCCCTTAGGATCTGCTAAATGGATGATTTTTGGATCTTGAAATCAAAGCACACAAAGAGGTTGGGAATTCTAGAGGTGGTACATCTAGAATCGAAGAATTTGAGAAGTCGAAAATAAATGCCGGTATATTTTAATCTGTCTTTTTTGTTTCCCGTTTTGTTTTCCCTTTTTGCGTATTTTGTATTTGTTGGACTTTAGCTACTTTAGGTTTAGAGTACTGATTATTTCCACCTGCTTCTTTTCTCCAAAAAATGAACAAATATGTGGTGAATTTTGGGATCACGAATGTCTGCTCTCTATAATGATTAACCACTAGCCTCTTGGTCCAAGTAACTGTCTAGATTATGGAAACTGTGATTTATATCCACCTACTTTGCTACAATCTTTGCCAAGTTTCATATTTCAGTACGTACGTGTTCTCCCCAGGAGAAAGCAAAACGAAAGCAACACCTGTTTTCTATCTTTTTAGTTGACTGAATGAACAACTTCTAAACTTGTTAATTGCTTTTCCTTGATAATTGATTCAACTTCTTCTAAATTTTTGAATTGCTTTCCATTGATTACAAGGGCATCTTGATCTACTAAAGAGATGGTCGGTTCAACGGACGGCCACAGAATTCATCTTCCCCGTGAAAGTGGCACAACTGAGAAACGCCCTCCGATTAAACATCATATAAATTGACATTATGGAGTGATCTGGGACTTTTCTGTTACAATTTTTGTAATAGAAACTTGCGCCGAGATTATTATATGCTAAATGCTTGGAATTTTTCCATAACAGTGTTCCCATTTTCTATATGTAAGCCATCTCCTGAATGTTTGGAATTTCACAAAAACGTTGTTTCCATTTTCTTATGCCTTACTTATATTGCAATAACTTGTGCGCTATCAACCATCACTCCCGCCGGTGAACCCTGCAATTACTTGGCCGCCAGAGCACTTGCATCGCACGTGACCAGTGCTAGTCTACTACCTATGATAAAAGCGGCACTTGCAAGCAGCTCTTCGTCACAAGCAGGTCTCTTCCCCCACCCCTTCGTCGGTCTCTTCGCACCGCCTCGCCGCCATCTTCCCACCGCCTCACAATGGAACGGAAACGAAGCCGCCGCAAAGAATGCGTCCGCCAACGCAGCTTCTCTTCAAGTTCACCTTATTGGCCGCCCAATCGGTGGCCACTTTGATTGACATGACTTTCTCCATCAGCCAGCTTTGACGACGGCGCTGTATACAAGCGCGAACCGTCATTAGCGATCAAGGTATGATTTCATTTATGGTTTCCATTCCGTTTCTGAACTACAATAGATCCTGCTTGATTAAGGCCTAAGTGAAACTCTACCATGCTTTTGATTCTTCCCTTTCCCCTGTATTGTAATCGGGCTTGAATTTGGGCTTTATTATTATGTTGTTATTAGAAGCATCAAATCGCAGCCAACATGTTCGATTAAATGCCTGAGTGAATTTTAGCCTTCACTTCCAACCTTTTACCTTCCTTTTCCACACCAGCAACATTCTAAGGCCACAAATTCATGCTTTTAACATTTGGCCCATACGTTCTTGGGCTCCTAAATTGTCTTCTTCTTCTTTTTTTTTTATTTCCTTTTTTTTGTTCATGGGCTGTTATGCGAAAATCAAAATTTACATAACTCTTTTTCACGGTGATTGCCGCAACGTCCTAATTTTCTATACTGTCACGTAGACATCTACATGTAACCATGTCCTATGAATTTGTTTCAATGTTCTTATTGGGTTAAGCGCCCAAAACCATCTTAATACGGGCATGGGCGGGTTCCACCTTCCTGAGGCTTTATTCTGATGGACAAGATTGGGTTTGTTTCCTGCATATTAGTCTTAAATGTAAAAGTAGTTTTTCAACATAAAGTTATCCAACTGAAAAACATGAAGGCCAAAAGCCGGTGACCAAATAGAATGAGAAATGGATTAACTTCATAATTAGTGTAGTGCCATTAGTGAGATCTGTGAACAGAATTTATCCCCAGCCGCCTGAGCAATGTTCTATGGAATCTTTGTTATTTGTCCATGTCCTGCAGGCATGCTGAAAGGAAAGTCAATTGGCATGTTTTCTTTCACTTTCATCTTCCAATTTGCTATGTTTTGATTGTTCACGTGGAAGCTCAAGTTGTTTTGATACCGATATGTGGTTAAATTGTTTGGTGCACAGAGTTCAGAACAAAGAGCACAAAGATATGGCAGTTCAGCAGGTAATCATTTAAGTCCATTTCTTTGTATTCCTCTCTCTTTATTGTTACGGGTGAGAGCATTTCTTATTATACAATAGCATCATTTCAGGAATTCAGTTTAAAAAATTTCATGCTTTCATTCATTTCAGTTATATATGTGCGAATACAATAGAAATGGTGGAACTGGAATACCTTCACCGATGAAGGCTGTGAGGTATTTGCACAGCTATACATACAAGGAAAATCATGGTCGGCGTTTAGTTCAAGTTAGAAGCAACATTAGTTCCGACACTAGCGACGAGATGTATGTAGAAAACAACCTTTAGTGCGAACCAAATGTGTCCATGGATCTTATATGGGGGTAAAAGCATTTCAAAGAAGTTTATCAACTTTTTCTTCCTAGACTAGCAATTATAGTTTTGAACGTGTTTTCCTTTGCTGTACAGCATCGACAACTTGATACATTGGATTGAAGCTCACTCTATTCAGATCACTCTACAAGTAGGGCGCTAATTTTCCTTCCCGTTCCGTTGGAGTTTTCATTTATGATGCCCTCTTTATTGACTTTAACGGATGAATTTTTTAGTGGATGGAAGAGTGCTTGGGATTAGAAGCTATTTTTTGGTTGTTTGGAAAACTATAGTGCAATTACATTAGCATGGCCAATTTCCCCACATACATCTAACATGTTTTATCCACCGTGAAAATAGCTGCCTTAAGCATGTTTTCAACCAAGCCTTTGGTTGACTGGGTTGATCAAAACCAATATTGCCGACCTTTGAGTTCTAAATTTAAATCAGTAAGTTCTGGGTCTGAAGGGTGACATTCTCTCTTTCTTTTTTTTTCACCCGGATATTTACTTTTTAGGTGCTATAATTCACAATATATTGGTGTTCCCTAGGTATCACGATGTTGGAACAATATATTTTCTTCATTAATACTTTTGCTTTCTATCACAGTTTTCTCCTCCTGTTCTCCTTTCGTAGTTGACATTCAAACATGGTCCCCCAAAAGGTCATTATTTTGTTGATTTTCTAATTTGACCCATATTTTAACACCTACCAACTTAACTACCACAAAACTGTTTTCGCTGTTGTTAATGATTTGTAAGCTTTGCACACACTACTGATTTTGTCTTTCCCATTTTGATACTTTTGCACACGACTAAACTCCATTAAGAAAATAGTTCGTATCTGTTCTCAGAATCTGCTATTGATCTTCTTGAAATCTGTTCTTTTGCTCCTCCTCCGCTACAGGAACAACTTGAACTACTAGAGAGATGGTCAGTTGTCCGCTGAATTCATCTTCCATGTGAAAGTGACAGACGTTGACGTTGTCAAGTGATATGGAACTTTGTGTTACGAATTTCTATTGTGCGTACTTACGCCTAGATTACCACGTACTGAATGATTTCTAAAACTCTGACTAAACATCATGGATGTTGACGTTGTCAAATGATTTGTGCTATGAATTTCAGTTATAGAAATGTATGCCTAGATACTTTCATATATGCTGCGTGAGTTTGTCACGGTTTACTTGTGTTTTGGAATAATTTGAGCACCATTAGACATAACCCGCCCTGATATACAGCGCAGCTTCTTGGCCACCAGATGCACGTGCCCGGTGCTAGTAATAATAATAATAATAATAAACGAGGGACTTGCTATGTTTGTTAAACACCTCACAACAAATGACAAATACATCCTCCGTTTCCTAATCTATGCCAGCTATACCCTTGGACCTAAAACAAACCCAGTTACAGACAAACGCCCCTCACCGCCTCAACTGTTCGTTGTCAGCTCCTTCCCACCGCGTCTTTACCAGAATGCGGAGACGCCGCCGAAGTCCTATGCGTACGCTTAACGCAACTAGCACAGGCCCCATATCATTGACTACGCTTGGCCCCATTTTAACTATTACATGCGCTAAATTTGTGCCCTTTTCTATGCAGCAATTTTCCAAATTTCCCCCCTCCTACAGCTACTCATTCCTAAAACCACCAATAGGTGCCGATCAAAAAAAAAACCACCAATAGGTGGGCATGGTGAGAGAAGAAATGGTACCAAAATTGCTGACCCTTGCTCTACTGCAATTTTTTCCCAATTCTTTTTTATTTGAGTATTCGTTGTTTATCAATCTGTTGGTAGGTAAGGTGTTTTATAATATGACGACCAAGTAAATATATGTCTCTGCAAAAAACTGAATGTTTGGGGTCCTCTGACTTCAGAACCTAATTCATACTTCCGTGGACCATAATTTAATCTGAGCTGGTAAATTACGATCAAACCTGAATGGTATAACGTAGTCATGAATTGGAAAAGCATTCAGCTGATATACGGGGCTAGATTACGTAATAAAGTTTATGAACCATATTTAATGTAGACGACCCATGACAAATACATCATTGAAAATAAGTATCTTTTACTGTGAAGAAGTTGTGATACGTGTGATTGCAAAATTTTTGCCTTTTGCATCTGGGTATAGGACTTATGTCGTGAAGAATTTATTTGTGCATTTCTAACTGGGGCGAATTGAAGTTGTACTAGGTAGTACAATAGGAAGTTAATTTTTCTGGTTTTTGGCTATAACTTGGGCGGGCGTTGTGGAGGTGGTTGCTTGGGTTTAAATTTAGGGTCCGTTTTTTGGGAGGACATAGTAAATGGGTCTTTACTTCAATAAGGACATCAACTTTTTCCTTAATGCCAAGAGGACAAATCACTTACACATTCCAAAAATGCCCCCACTAGCCAATGAAAGTGCCTAAACCCCCAAACCTAATGAAAGTGCCTAAACTTAAACCCTAGGGTACCCTATGAAAGTGCGAAAAACACTAGGGTACCCTATGAAAGTGCCTAAACAACTAAAACCCTCTAATTGGAAAGTGCACCCTAAGTGTCTAAACCCAAAATGCCTAAACCCACTATACCCTACCCCAAAGAGCCTAAACTCCCTAAAATTGAATCCCAAAATTGAACCCACCCCCAAAATTGAAGAGAGAGAAATTAATTTTGTCTCATTCCATCAATTTTGTCCTACACATACATGAGAGAGAGAGAGAGAGACGGGAAAGTGGGTCGCTTTCGTGGGTTAGTCACAGCAAATGACATGTCGCTTTCGTGGGTTAGTCAACAACCCATCTTCTCTCTCTTGGGTAAATTACCGACAGTCTCACCCATTAAGTCGCTTTCAAGTCACAGCAAAGGGCCACCTGTCACTTTCAAGGCGACTTTTTTCCTCAACGTGCGGCTTTGTTAATCTAATTCATTAAGGGTATTTTTGTCTAGTGTTGTCCTTGAGCGCTCAAATATTTCCTATCAATGTATAGGAAGCATTTAAATAAGTTAAACTGGACTAAACCCTATTTAAAGCCTCAAACTTGGCCTTTAGACCAATTTTCTGTTAAATTTATTGCGAAAATAAGCTTCATGGGGATATTGATTTACAAGGGTTGCTGGGAAGGGCGCACTGTTGAGATAATTAGTGTTCTCTTGATGCTACTAGTTTCTTGACCCTCTTATTAGCTTCCTGAGAAACAAGAAGAAGTTGAAAGAAATCAATAGTCCCAAGTTTTCATTTTACTGTGTGCATGTACACATGCACATGCATGTCTTTCAGAAATGGAGAATGAGGTAAGTTCAGTGAAGACAACTCTAAGGGAAATATGTTAAATTAGTTGGCTTGCTCACAAACACAACGGTTAGATTATGTAAAACTCTGTTTTCTTACTATTGATTTTCCCCTGGTTTGTCTGTGTTTTATACTTCTTCCATTTACCCCACATTAACCAACTCACATCAATATTTACAGGTGTTGTGTGCGGGTTGAGTTGGGTGACATTATAGGTGCTATGCCAGCAACTCTATTTGGAAGTCATGCTGACAAGGTGCTTGCAGGCGAGGCTGAATCACTTGTCAATCTTGATGTAGGGGTAAAATTCGATTTACAATTCCAAATGGCATACTGCTCGGGATAGTTCAGTAAACCACTCCTCCCGTCATTACTCATTGGTATCATCATGAACATGAACTTGGTCCAAATGACTGTCTGGATTAAGGAAGCTGTAATTTATACTATTTTGCTGTAATAGTTTGTGTTTGGTGAGCTTCATATTTCAATGTGCATGTGTCCACTCCATGAGAAAACAACAATACCTGTTTTTAAAATCTTCAGATAACTAATTAAACTTCTTATTATTGTGTGGTTTGCTTTTCCCTGATTACAGGGACATCTTGATCTACTATAAAAATGGTCAGCTGAATGGACAACCTCCAAGTTCATCTTCCATATGAACGTGGCACAGTTGAGAGACACCGTTGGACTAAACATCATGGATGTTGAAGTTATTGAGTGATATGAAGCTTTCCGTTACGAACTTTTGTGATACAAACTTTTGCCTAGATTATGACATGCTAAATGTTTGGAATTTCACCAGAACACTGTTTCCAATTTGTTATGGCTTACATATATTGCAATAATTTGAGCACCATCAGGCATCACTCCCTCTGGTCAAGCCCGTAGTTACTTGGCCGCCGTCAAAGCACGTGCATCACACGTGCCCAGTGCTAGTGTTTATAAAAATTTGGAGTGCGAAAATCCACTGACATGATTATGAAAAAAATCAAGTGGACCAATCTTGCAGAGCCTCTGCTTCATTGCTTGCATGTTGAGCCCAAAAGAGAATTACGGGGATAGAGAGCGGGTTGTTTATTCAGTGTTATTAACATCACTGTAGTCATGAAATTAATAATTATGTTTGTGCATGTTCATTTTCATGCTTAATATCAGCACAGTTGAACCTACAGACAAGGTCATGCTATTTTGGAGACAATTAGAAATAGGAATTTCATATTTCTTTAGATATGCTCCAGAAGTCTCTCTCTCACTCACACATACAGTCGTGTGTGTGCGGTGCATTTTCACAGATCCAGAGGGTTATAGTTGTTAATTATATATTTCAATTCTGGTGGCTGGCTTTAAATCTTCATCTTCCTATTTGCAATTATAATTTTATACTAGTTCTTTTCGAGATACTTTTTAGCTTGTTCATTACTAGGCACAATGGTTGGTTACAGGTTATGGGATAGGAACATTATGCATGTCTCCCATACCAAACACAGGCTATGTAACCTGCATGGATGTTGATCAATCATATACTTATCCTGAATGTGTGAAATCAGTGACGTGCATGGTAAGTGCTGAAATGATTACATTTTTGCCTGGATTCTTTTCCCGTTTCTATCTTTTTCTATACGGCTCGTCTCCAACAGTCTGAAATTCTCACTTCAGAAAACAGTGATTCATCAAGTCAGCATTCATTCTACTTGTCATATTGCTTATTACAAGGGATATCTGAACTAGTTCTTTTCTCTTGTCTAGCTGTACTTTTTGGTGATAGTTGTAACATTCATAACTATGCTGGTCTATTATGCTTAATGGTTAGTGGTTACCTGGTTGAACTCCCATTATTTTGTCCTCCTCAAATTCCCCTTGATACCACTTGAAAAGAACACATTATATGAATTAATAAGTGATGAAATGGTGTACTCATCTGAAGTGCTTGTGAACTTATTACCCTATATTCTATAGAATCTTAATTTAAGTGATTTCCAAATTCATTGTCCTTTATTGACAAGGGTTTAACCCCCAGCATCCGGAGACATGCTCTTGATCTGCTATATGGTTTGTGTGATGTATCAAATGCAAAAGACATAGTGGAAGAATTATTGCAGGTATGATTTCCCTGTAAAAAACATTAATTCGTTAATTTCAGCTGATAATTTCTCGGATTTCTCCTATACTATGAAGAGTTGGTCATTAGTGATGGAGGTTTTACGTTGTTACCCTACGAAGCACCGACACCTCTTTGGGACCCCGTATCGCAGTGTCCCGATACGGGGACATGGCGGGACACGTGTCCCGACAAGCCACGTGGCATGGGACATGGCTGTAGTGCTTTTTTGGATGGGGACACGGATGGGGATATGGCGGGGTCCAATTGAAATATTATAAAACTTTTAGGGGTCAAATTGAAATTTTTTAAAACTTTCAGGGGTAAAATTGATATTTTTTACCCCTGAAAGTTTTAAAAAATTTTAATTTTACCCCTAAAAGTTTAAAAAGATTCAATTTTACCCCTGAAAGTTTAAAAAAAAATTTCAATTTTACCCCTAAAAGTTTTAAAAATTTCAATTTTACCCCTGAAAGTTTTTAAAAAATTCAATTTTACCGCTGAAAGTTTTAAAAAATTTCAATTTGTCCCCTAAAAGTTTTAAAATATTATATATATATATATGTGTGTGTGTGTAAATAAATATATGAATAAATAAATATACACGTGGCGTGTCCCTCGCCGTGTCCGTGTCCGTGTCCCCATTTTTTTAGAATTGCCATGTCCCCGTGTCCGTGTCCGTTTCCGTCTCCGTCTCCGTTTCCGTCTCCGTGATACCTTTGACTTGTAAAATAAGATTTATTTTTTTTAACGGCTGTCTTGTTCCTTTGTAGGAAGTAGATAATACTAATAGATCCTACAATTGTACTATCCACGAGTGACGAGTCCTCAATCCTCCTAATATTTTGATAAATCTAATTGTGTGAAAAAAGAACTAGGTTTCTTCGCCTTTGTTACAGTTTTTAGTTTCTTACAGCCTCTGAAGGATTAGTTAGTGTTTGCTTACTGGGTTCTGAGTATTGATAGCTGAAAGCAACCTGCCTTCCAAGTTCCAACCCTTAAAAGAGATTGTCTCAGCTGACAGCTGTTGAACTGGTAAGGTTGTCAGGTTGAACCTCATGTCATGCATACGAAGAGTTTTGATGTTGGATGGTTTAACTCTGTAAATAACAGGTTGATAATTCCATTATACAAAACGAAATTGGATATTTCATGGAACCCCAAAGTCTTTGTTGTAATGGGTACAGACTGGAGTTATGCTTCCATCTAGACATGGCGATATCTGAGAAAGTTAATTTGAACATTATTGTGTCAAGTCAAAATGGTTGGCTGGGGTTTGAGCTGGCAGTTGCACAATGGCTTGTTTTTTACTATCTATGTCATGCATTTGGGTATAAACTTGACAAAAATCTATAGTCTGTCCTTCAATTTTGTGGATATACTTGAGAGTGGGCGAAAGTTTAGTTTCTATGTTTTTTTGGTCCTTCCACGCCATTTTTGGGTATTTAATTAATCAATTAGTTTCATATTTGCAAACTTGAATGGTGTTACACTATGGAAAGAACGCCTTGTTTTGAAAAGGATTTGTTTTACTCTACTTATTATTGCATTTTTTCTGAGCCACTGTGCAGGTATGTGGATGTGATCCTTCAGTTGGTTGACAAAGCTGGAGATTTTGTCAGTCATGGTATATGGTTTCGTGTAGTGCAGTTTGTTACAAACAATGAGAACTTGCAGGTTAATATAACTTATTACTTCACGTGCTTCATTGATTGTCTATGCTTCTTGAAATTTACTCAATTGGTAATCCCTTGCTCATGTTTTTTATGTTTTGTCAGCCCTATGTTGCAGTAAAAGCAAGGGAGTATCTTGATAAGCCTGCTATACACGAGACAATGGTCAAGATGTGTACATTGTGCCTGTGACTTATTTACATGCTCTATTTTGAGGTAGAAAATACATGTGAAGGACTTATTTGATGCTTGTAGTTGACATATTGAGCTAGTATTTGGTATTTGCTTTTGATGCTAAGCCAACTCTGTGTTGTTTTGTGTACACTCGATTGAGTTGACCTAGCATGTGCATTTTATCTACATTGAATGCTATTGACAGGATGATCAAGAACTTGTATATGGCAGTGTGGCACCAATGCTAAATAAGACACCGATGCCTGTTGCTCAGGCAAGATTCTGCACTTGTTGAGAAAGGAATAGAGACAGAATTGGATGAAGCTAGCATCAAGGATTTTAACAGAAACCTAGTTATATTACTTTCTAGATGTTGGACCTGGATCTGGTGCTGTAATAGTGGCTAGTTAGCTAAGACAAAGTCAAATGCTTTGCATAGCCAGCTGATTTGGTAACTGAAGTCTATCGTTTATGCCATTATTGGCCCCCTTTCTTCAGTAGCTCAGTTACCCAGTTCTTAGTTAGTTTACAAGTTAATTACATAAGGCATGCCCGATCACAATATCATTTTAAGATTAGAGAAGGCATGCTCAGTTATTCATAAACTTCTTTTGGAAAAAGTAGATTGCAAGGTATTAAGTGTATTCGGGCATTGTCATCTTTGGAAGCAGGTCAGTGCCTATATCCTCGGAGAATACAGCCACCTTCTGGCCAGACGCCATTCTTCTTTCTACATGTGCTAAGATCTTAATGCACACGCAACCCTCAGACCCAGAATTGCAGAATCAGATTTGGGCAATTTTCCGCAAGTGAGATTCGGCTAGTCTGAATTGTAACTTTTCGTTTTTATGTATTTTGAGCGCATACAATGCCTGGGAATTCTTTTCGAAGGTCATGCTCTCTTTTTTTTCCCCAGATATGAGAGTTGTATTGACGCTGAGATATGGCAAAGAGTTGTTGAATATTTTGCATTGAGTAGGAAAGGTGAAGACTTAATGGATATAATGGCTAAAATGCCTAAATTCCCTGAGCGCCAGGTACACGTTTTACAACATTTGCATGTAATCAGATTCGGCTTATTCTTTTGGGTAAATTCTTCAATATACTTGGAAAGGCCCCATATCTACTGTTCAAGTGATGTCCATGCTGAAAGAACATTTTTGGTTTATTTTGTGTATGGACATGCTTCTATAAAGTCTATGACACTAATGGTAGTATATGCTCTGTGTTTTTCAGTCTGCATTGATTAAGAAGGCTGAAGATACCGAAGCTGATACGGCAGAGCAAAGTGCTACTAAGTTGCGGGCCCAGCAGCAGGCCTTTAATGCTTTGGTAGTAACTCACCAACGCCCTACCAACGGAACGCCTCCTGTAAGCCAGCTTGGTCTACTAAAGGTGCCTAGCATGAGCAATGTGGTAAGATGTCAATCCAGTGGATTTTATGAACCATAGATTGGACGTTTAAAAATTCAAAATCAATAGTTTTGTAGGTTCAGTTAGGTATTGCTCCATTGTTGAGTATTTGACAGGATCATAGTGTGGATCTCAACCCCCCGAACCTTCAGCTGATCTCCTTGGTGATCTCTTAAGTCCACTCGCTATTGAAGGACCACCTGGTGCTACTACGCTATCTAATTACAATTTGGCACCTGGAGCAGACGGTGTTTCAAATGCAGAAGAAGCTCTAGCCATTGCATAATACCATCCAGGTTTCTATTGCTTTATTACATACCTTGTTGATTTGACTTTCAATAACCCTTTATCATTGATTTCTTCAAGACTGGGTACCTAATTACTCTTTAGCTAAGATTGGGTTTGTAACTTTTCCTTCTGAATTGTTGAATATTGCTTGATTTGACAATTCAATATATAGTGATTTGTTTTCCGTAAACCGTTAAATTTTTTGCCGTAGGAATCTCTTTTAATGACTAATATCTTAATACCGACATACTTCCCTATTCCCGCTGCCTAGATGCTTAGCCATCACCTGCATGTCATGTTTGGTAATTTGGAAATAAGTTATTTTCTTGTTGCCTTTCGTTAGTAATATGACTAGAGAAGGCAAGTGGTTCTGGCTGACTAACTTTCGGAAACCTAGTTGATTTGGCCTATTCGCACAATCATTTGACAATTGTAATAATATCTCATTGGCTGTTTCTGGGTGGATTAACCCGACAATATTCTGGCCTCCGAAAACTGAATTCTTTACCTGTTGTTAGAGCTTCTCCCATATTGGTTAATTATAACCTCCAAAACTAATATATGAGCCTGGATGCCTCTCCATTCATTGCCAATTGGTTTTGAGTTGGATGCTTTAATATGATATCAGAGCTAGGCTTTCGGAGATTTTGGACGAGACTCTCTTGATTGTTTGGGACGTTGTGTACACCTTGTTTCGCTGTTTGTTTGTTGTTATGGATCTGTTGTTTAATTCTCCACGTGCATCTTAGGGGGTCACACGTGCGGGGGACGGGAGGAGTGTCAGAGCTTTTTTCCATATTGGTTAACTATAACCTCCAAACTAGTATATGTGAGCGGCCTCTCTTTTTATTGCCAATTGGTTTTTAGTTTGATGCTTTAACACTTGTGATGCGGTGTCATGTCACTACCTTGTTGGGAGACAACCTTAATTCTTTGGTCGTTGGTTGAATATAGCTTGCCATATTATGCATAGCACTTTAGTTAATTCCCGTACTAAATTTCAGATAAGCTCTGGTGCAAAGTATTGTAAATAAAGACCAAAGTTATGTGTGCTATTTATGGTTGTTTTTTTACTGACTGATTTCATGATACATGTTACCAGCCAATAGGTGATATTGCAGAAAGATTTAATGCTTTATGTCTAAAGGATAGCGGTGTGTTGTACGAGGATCTTTATATTCAGGTATACTGCCCTTGTGATTGCGTTGACTGTTCTAAAACTGGAACTTAATTGTCAATGTATTTTTTCTATCTGAGGTCTCTTCTGTAGTGATTATATTCTTGTAATTACTCTCCCAGATTGGCATTAAAGCAGAGTGGAGAGCCCATCATGGTCGACTTGTTCTTTTCTTGGGTAATAAGAATATTGCTCCACTAGCTTCTGTTCAAGCTCTGATATTACCTCCCTTCCATCTGAAGATGGAGCTCTCATTAGTACCTGAAACTATTCCTCCACGGGCACAGGTCGGACTACTGTTTGTGCTTTTTACTTGATAACTGATTGTTATCTGCTCTACTTGTGTATCTTTTATTGCATCATTTTTCATTAACCATCATTTTTTTGGTTACATAGGTGCAATCCCCACTTGAAGTCATAAACTTCTGCTCCAGCCGGGATGTAGCTGTTATTGACTTCTCCTACAAGTTTGGAACTCATATGGTATCACCTAGTAACGAGATATTTGTGGTATTTCCTTGGTGATTATAGAGACTGAATGTATCTTATCCATCTACAGGTCAATGTCAAACTCCGCCTTCCTGCTGTTTTGAGTAACTTTTTTCAAGCTATAACAGTTTCTGCCGAAGAGTTCTTCCCCCAGTGGAGATCACTCTCTAGACCACGTTTGAAACTTCAAGAAGTGGTAAGTGTGCTCAGGCTTAGTTTGTCCAACGTTGAACAAGTGTGTGTGTGCCAATTTCAAGAAAAATAAAATAAAGAAAGAACATGGGTGTGCGTGCGCGCGCGCCCTTGTTGCACTTTATCTCCTTCCTGTTGTAAATGTTTGCGGCTATTTTAAGTGGCATCTGTTGCTTTTGTAAGATGATCACAATCAGCGCTCCTAGCACTTAATGCAAGTCAAATCGACTAAAATTTTGCCAAATAAAACCTGTGCCATTTTTTGCTAGCTATTCATACATAATTTGAATAGGTTAATGAGCCCATTTTCTTTCTGGAGGTGATGCTGCCAGTATGGTAATTCATCATTGTATGCAAATGCAATAAGCTATTGTGCTTGGAAGCTAGCACCCAAGACTTTCACCTTCTGTTCAATTAGTAAATGAACTGAAGGCACATCTTTGGAGGGAGTAGTATTAGGGACAAGGACATGCACATATTTGTTAACACAACTAGACCAGATATGATGCTTGGCTTTGTTGATAATATGTCCTTGAGCCTTGTTTGTTTCTATTGAAACTATATTTGAATTGCCAATTAGCACAAGGGCAGTATTAAGGATTCTGATTTAATTGTTGAAGCCATTCTAAAGAAGCTTGTATGTCATCTACAATCAGTTTGTGGCTTTAAAGCTTGATTCATTTTCTCACCCAGAAAGTAAACATTGTATGTTGGAATTCTTACCAGTTACCACTAGCAAATACCAACGCGTTGAGTTTTCAACATGTTGGCACATGAAAAGAAGACTACCCATCAAATTCTTGTTAGTCATGTGTTTTTATGCTTAGAAGCCCAAGCTTTTCCGATTTCACTAACAATTGACAAATATTTATCTTACATGAAATTATGGAATTTTGGGCAGGTTAGAGGTGTAAGACCAATGTCTCTCGTGGAGATGGCATACTTATTTAACAGTTTCTGGTTGATAGTTTGTCCAGGGCTCGTAAGTGGTTGATCTATCTCCTTGGGCCTGCCTCAATCACCTATATGAAGTTTCCTTAGTGTTTTATGTTTCGTCTTTCAGGATCCATATGCCAAGAATTTGGTTGCAAGCACTACATTTTACTAAGAGAGTACACGTGCCAGGTTGTGCTTGGTAAGATATGGCCTCGATATCTTGGTATACAGATTTGCAGTTGAGGTTATTATCGCTAGCGATAAATTGGTGTTTCCTATCCTGTATTTGGATCATGGATTTGGGTAAAGAAATGGAAAGCTTGAAGGATCTGACTGTAACTGAGCTGTTAGATACTTCTAGTTCTGTATTTACTTACCCAAATCCTAGATACAGCCCCAGTGAACCTTTTGGTGGGGTGATACCGTGCTATACAACGCATTTCTCAAACTTCTGGCTGTTTATGATTGGTTGAACTCTATCTTGGCATTCAACAAAAAGATTTAAGATGAAAATTCATTGCTGAGCTGATTTTTAATTTTGTAAAAATTGTGCTGCTTAGCTCTTTTTTTTAAAGGGCTGCCGCCCTATTGCCCCCTGTCAAAACTCTGTATGTAATGCTGGCTTCCCTATTTATTTGTTTTTGTCCTTGGGTGATATTCAGATAAGAATTGAAACAGATCCAGCAGACAGACGCAACTACGTATGAGGGTTGCCTCGGGGGACCCGACTATAACGTATGAGTATGTCTTCTAATTTTAGGGTTCAATCTTCGTACCACATTTTAGGGTTCGATCTTGTACCACTTGACTTCATTGCAACTTAATACCATTTTCTATTACAACAAATTGTACAGGTTCAAGGAGTTTGTAAAAAGGAACAATTGGTTAGCATTCCTACGATTTCTGGGGCACCTTCTCCAGCACCTCCACAAACTCAACCAACTATTGCTCCCACGACATTATCAGATCCTGGGGCTTTGCTCGCCGGTTTGCTTCATTAAACCTGTACAACCGAAGGATTTTTTAACCACACTTGTAAAACTGATTATACAGTCTTCCCACTCCCCCCCGCCAGTCAAGATGCGAGTACGAAACAAGTGTGATAGCGAGCTGGCGGAGCTTGTTTTGAATTTTTATGGGGGATGGGTCTGGCATTCAAGATTCTCTCTCACGATCCTATTGTGCCTCACGAGTTTCCTCCATTGTAACAAATCCATTTATTTATGGGTACATATTTACTTTTTACTTTATTTGCGGTATAGAAGTTAATGAGAAGGAAGAACTAATGTAGCATGGATGTGTTTTTTCTCGCCCCGTTTCTCTCCTTCGGGGATTATCTAATTTGCTGAAAGGACTAATGTAGCAAGGAGTATTTTTTTGCCAATGTTATAATGTTAGTATAAACATATTACGACGAGGCTCGAATTCCTTTGTGCCATAAATACAGTTTGTTTCGTTGCGATCCGTATGTTCCGGATCCTTTGTTGACCTCTCCACGTGCAAGTCAGAGATCGCACGTGTGGGGGAGTGTTGGAATTTGTCCCACATCATTAATTATCACCTTGCAAACTAGTATATGAGCATGGACGGCCTCTTCACTCATTGTCATTTAGTTGACTTGGATGCTTTACCAAGAGAGTCTTGTCCAAAATCCTCTGAAAACCTAGTTCTGATACTATATTAAAGCATCCAACTCAAAACCAATTGACAATTAGTGGAGAAGCCATCCAGGCTCATGCACTAGTTTTCGGATGTATTAATTAACTGATGTGAGACAAGTTCTAACAGTGTTGATGGAAATTTATAGCCCTGCAAATCGACAAGCCGCATAAAGCTACCATCAAGTAAGAATGAAGCAACATGGTCCACCTAAAAGTTCAGAGAAGTATCAAAGTGCGCATTGCTTATGCAGCTACAAGGCGTATTTTTTTTTTTGGATCAAGAGAAAGAAATAGCATAAATAAATCACAACTTGATACATAAGAGTTTTGCAAGCTGAGAACCTACAATACTCCTAATTACGTGCTTGAATGTGATCATCATTATCGGTAATGAATTTCAAGTTTAAATAATGTAAGATATGTTTTCGTTGGTTGGTAATTTAGATATATGGTATTGGTAGTCTTATGCTCGAGCAATACTTCATACCAATCCTATTATTGTATAACACGATTAGTTGATTTAAGCAGAAGATGTATATGCTGCGTTATTTACATAAAGACCTACCATTTCTGAGAAATTGCCGGATAATTCCACCTTCTAAACCAAATGTGTCCATTGGCATGTCACAACCTTAGAACTTACACCCTAAAACAATAAGAAACCACAAACAAGAATAAGAATAACTAATTTCAGACTCGTACAAGAACCATAAATATTACGGCACCATAGATATGAAAACGCGTGATGCTAAGATACAAGCATCCATATCTCCTTTCGCTTCAAATCCAATACAAAATTCACTCTACAATCCATCCATCTCTTGGGCACTACTGAAACAACCACGCAGCAGTGTTATTAGGTAGGTTGTTTCGTATGAAGGCATTGTCAGTGAGTTGTCATCTCCAAACTATACTTACCATTCTGTCTCTTCGTCTTGTACAAATGCCAATTGTGAGCCTCTGTGAATAAATTACAGTCTAGGCCCTCCTCAAACGCCCGTTATCTACCCACGGTTCTCCTAAACGCAAGTTATTTTACAATCATACTCTATAGAGGTTTAATAATGAGAGGCTTATCTTGTGAATCAATAAAAATTATGTAATTAAATATGATCGGCACCATCTGTAAGACATTAAACCAAACACAACCAAAAGAAGAAGCAATAACATATATCACGAAACGAAAAAAAAAAAGAAAAGAAAAAAAGAGAGAGATAGAGACAAAAATGTTGTGTCTAAGCAACATCAACTCAGAGGATTTGTCACAAGATTAGCCCAATCCTTCGTTTAGCAAGCAACGGGTCTCGGGCAGACGGACGCAATTGGTCCAATTGCAAGTCATGATGTTCCCAATTTTAGTTGGTATTACGGCAAATAATGTTGTGTCTAAGCAACATCAACTCATTAAGACGCAATATCAACGTGGGGACAAGCTTGCCAGAGCAGTGAAAGAAATAAGCTGCCTTCGAAAAAAACTACAAGTTTTAAGCTCAATGGTTTTAAGCCTTCTGCATTCTAAATATAAGCCACATGATCGCATACAGCAACTGAAATAACATTAAAAAGTAGTGTTTCAATAAGTAATTAATTTTCCCATAGCTTCAAATCTCATTGTTTGGCTTTCTTGGATCCCCTGCCAGCAAAAGAGAAATACTTGTCAAATTCTAATCTTTTCTAATTTAAACAAACTGATTATGTACACTACTACAACAAGTAACACCATACCGGCTAGGTTGAGCTGCAGGGGCTTGTGGTGCTTCCTTAGTTGCAGGTGCGGGTGCAAGTGCTGCTGCATCTGCTGCAGGGGCTTGTGGCGCTTTCTTTTCGCGCCCCTGCGCAAATTCAAAATACAAATATTACATTCCCCGCACCTAATCATATAGGCAATTTGGACAAAAACAACTTAACTATTCTTTTTTCAAGTAGTTTGTACATAATTAAGAGGGGTGCAGTAGGATTAAATAGTCTAGGACTAGGGAAGTCAGAAAGGAAGTGTTATTCCACTCCTGAGGGTCCATGTGGGTCCCTTTTGTTTGGTCGCAGTGGCACAAAAAAAATGTTTGGAACCAATTGTTTTGGTTATGTGAGCTCAAATGAACTTTTCAATGTCTATATGTTTCTAGAAACAACTGCCTAAGCTCTCAAACTTCTCTCTTAGAGTAAGATAATTATACACCATTGTCGAATAAGTGTCGCCCTTTCTTTCTCAAAGGCCGCCGAACTTTAGGCCAAAGCTGTTTGAACTTTAGGCCAAAGTTGTTTGAGTCGGGCCTATTTCTCTATTTTTTCCCTCCTCTCCATACTGATCCAATATTGCATTCATATGCAGAAGTTAAAGAAAAAGCATTAGATTTATATCTTCCATTGGTGGAGAGTTTGTCGTAATCATTTACAGCTTAATGCTTAAAAGTAAGGGAGAGTATAAAACAATAATTCACATAAAATAAACGAATAATTTCTCATGATGCTTTTTTCCTCGTTAAAAGAGGAATTTAGTCTTACTTACAAGACAATCCCGTACCATACGTAATAGTACTTCAATTTTTAAGGATAGTGTACTAAAAAAAAATGATGTAGCAGTAAGATTCGAACCCTACACGTCTCGGTTAAAAGCACCTCCAGCCCACAACCAAACTCAGAACCAAATCCAAAATCTGAGTCAAAACCCCCCAAACCTGCCTCCAGTCTTTGAACCAAACCCATACCAAATCAAAGGAAGTCGGAAAGAAAGTGTTATTCCACTCCTGAGGGTCCATGCGCGTCCTTTTTGTTTGGTCGCAGTGGCACAAAAAAATGTTTGGAACCAATTGTTTTGGTTATGTGAGCTCAAATGTACTTTTCAATGTCTATATGTTTCTAGAAACTACTGCCTAAGCTCTCAAACTTCTCTCTTAGAATAAGATAATTATACACCATTGTCGAATAAGTGTCGCCCTTTCTTTCTCAAAAAAATTCATTTTTAGTATTGCCCTTGATTACAAAATTCAATACACCTGCTTACATCATCAAAACTAAACTAAACTACAAACCAAACACAGCCATAGAGTATAGGTCTAAACTAAACTACAAACCAAACACAGCCATAGGATTTAGGTTTAGGGTTGGGGTGCACAATCACAATTAGCTACATACTGTAGTACATATCGACAGAGGGAGAGAGAGGGAGTGAAATGACAAGCCATAGAATTCGTCTTTTCCCAATTTCAATGATCCGGCCGCTGACTATCCTTCCCCGTCCCCATCCCCTCGGACCCCGCTCCGGCCGTTTTCGCCCCTCCCCTCCCCTCCCCCCCACCCCGTTTTTCATCCCTGCCGCCACCTCCACCTCCACCCCCAAAAGGCCCCGCAAACTCTTCTGCCCCCCCCCCCCCCCCCCCCCCAAAAAAAAAAAAAAAAAAAAAGCAACAAAATTCCAGTGACCGAGACGATCAAAACGTTTCTAACTGTTGTGTTCGCCGATTACATTGTACCCGAATACACTAGGGTTCGCGTTCGTACCGACCAAGAGAAGTCGGTCAAGGACAACGACAGGGTTCTTGCGGAGCGACACAGCCAAATAGTGGGCCACCTGGATACCATTGCTACCAACACTAAACTTCCCTCAGATGTATGTATGCCCTTCCCTAGTCCCGGACTATTTAATCCTACTGCATCCCTCTTAATTATGTACAAACTACTTGAAAAAAGAAGCAGCAAGTTTGAGGCAACAGCTATAGTACGCGCAGGAAAGGCACATGTAAGATCCTTTTGGTCTATTACTTCTAATCACATACATTCCTAGATATTGGCCAACAGACTTTAGGAATGCATGATGGTAGGAATTTATGTAAACCTTCGTCTAACTGTACCGACGCATAATGAAATACAAATGGAAAATGCTACCGTGTGCCTAATCATATAGGCAATTTGGACAAAAACAACTTAACTATTCTTTTTTCAAGTAGTTTGTACATAATTAAGAGGGATGCAGTTGGATTAAATAGTCCGGGACTAGGGAAGGGCATACATACATCTGAGGGAGGTTTAGTGTTGGTAGTAATGGTATCCAGGTGGCCCACTATTTGGCTGTGTCGCTCCGCAAGAACCCTGTCGTTGTCCTTGACCGACTTCTCTTGGTCGGTACGAACGCGAACCCTAGTGTATTCGGGTACAATGTAATCGGCGAACACAACAGTTAGAAACGTTTTGATCATCTCAGTCACTGGAATTTTGTTGCTTTTTTTTTTTTTTTTTGGGGGGGGGGGGGGGGGGGGCAGAAGAGTTTGCGGGGCCTTTTGGGGGTGGAGGTGGAGGTGGCGGCAGGGATGAAAAACGGGGTGGGGGAGAGGGGAGGGGAGGGGCGAAAACGGCCGGAGCGGGGTCCGAGGGGATGGGGACGGGGAAGGATAGTCAGCGGCTGGATCATTGAAATTGGGAAAAAGAAGAATTCTATGGCTTGTCATTTCACTCCCTCTCTCTCCCTCTGTCGATATGTACTACAGTATGTAGCTAATTGTGATTGTGCACCCCAACCCTAAACCTAAATCCTATGGCTGCGTTTGGTTTGTAGTTTAGTTTAGACCTGTACTCTATGGCTGTGTTTGGTTTGTAGTTTAGTTTAGTTTTGATGATGTAAGCATGTGTATTGAATTTTGTAATCAAGGGCAATACTAAAAATGAAATTTTCTTGAGAAAGAAAGGGCGACACTTATTCGACAATGGTGTATAATTATCTTATTCTAAGAGAGAAGTTTGAGAGCTTAGGCAGTAGTTTCTAGAAACATATAGACATTGAAAAGTTCATTTGAGCTCACATAACCAAAACAATTGGTTCCAAACATTTTTTTGTGCCACTGCGACCAAACAAAAGGGACGCGCATGGACCCTCAGGAGTGGAATAACACTTTCTTTCCGACTTCCCTTGATTTGGTGGCTAGTTCTGATACCAATAATACAAACTCATAAGTAGACTTAAAGTGTGGTTGAAAACAAGACCAAGAGTGGGGAAAGAGAGTATTTCTTTTAGACTTAAATTGTTTTTTTGCTTGGTTGGTACAAAAGGAACAGAACCCAACTTTATTTATACTACTCCATGGAATGCTCTAGTCCAAAGATTTTTTCACAGACGATAAACTTTGAGGTAGATTCTAGAATTACACATGTGACTATAACTCTCACAATAAATTTCTAGATACTTCACGAGGTAGATTCTAAAATTACACATGACTAATTCTCACAAAAAAATCTAGATACTTCACAAGGATATTCTAGAACTTTTAAAAGTTAGATGTTCTAGAGCTTCTAAAAGCTAGATATTCTAGAGCATCTAGTATGACAGGATGAGGAAAACAGCAGCACATAGCACGCAAACAGGATAAAGCACGTAGTCCTAACGTGGAAGGTTCGAAGGTTAACTATATGTAAAAGGCTGGTTTTGGTCTCAAAAGGATACCCCGGACTAGAGTCAGAATTGTCTCCCAACGCCACGAGGTGATGGTAATAGCGACAGGTGTGACTCATCACGGTCGAGGGCTGTTGGGCATTTTGGGATTCCCCGTCACCGGCAAGCCGGGCGGGATTGCCAAAACACGCCAGCGAGGCTTGTAACCATGCATGTGCAATGCAAAAGTTAAACAACAAATATTTCAAAAATCCCACAAATGTTAATGCATATTTTAAAAAAATTACGCAAGCGTAATTTAATCAAAATATACATTAACTAGAGTCGCCAGCTTGTGGACACCCCTCCGAGGAATTTGATTAGGAGTTGCCACCCGGGTTTTAGCGAATTGTCCTCGAGGAACTGAACTCGAATGACTTGTGCCTTATTTTGGATAAGGTTTAAAATCAGTCCGTCTTCACCATAACATCTTAGGTTCGGGAGCTTGGTTACGAGAGGGGAAGGGTTTTATGGCACCCTTCTCGCCCGACCCGAAAGTCGGTCTCTACTTAGCATTTGTGGAATTCGCAAAATGTTTATTATATAACTTTGAGCGTGTAAAGAGGGAAATGGGGAACAGGGAAAACAAGTAAATGTGATTACAAATAAAGATGCACATGAAATGGTGGATGCTTGTGCAATATATACAAAGTGATGATGCATGAGATGTATTGAGATGCACGATTTATACAATATATACACAACATGAGTTTACATGAACTAAAGACAAGTTTAAACATGAGTACCAACATGTGATATCTTTTAACTTGAGGAACTATGCGATAATCTAACCATGAACAGACTAAGGTGCAGTATTATTACCACTGATAAAGATTGGATTGAATAATATGCATTAACAAAGATTGCTAGGACCAAAACAAATTTGCTTGTTGACCAGATCTGAGCACTCAAATGGGCTAACCTGAGTGCTCCAGTGGACAGACTTGAGTGCTTAGGTGGCCAGAATACACAAGTGAGTTTTCTTCTTTGATGACCTTGTTTTGCTTTCATTTTTCAAAAATGAATTCATTCATTTATCACCTCTCAAACTTATAACTCCCTTTTTGTGAGACAAATGAGCTTTCAAAATTCATTTTCATAGCATTTCGTGCACAAAACAAGCCACAAGAAGATCCATCTTGGGATAGAATGATGATAAGAGCCTTTAGAAGCAACTTTGGACATAATACAACCAGGAGCAGACATAATATAAACCAACAGAAAGGATATATGTGTACCTTTTTTTTACTAACACTCATGGCATTCTTCTAAAAAATAGACTTGTTTTACCCTATTCATCTTGTTTTCACACTCTCCACCCTTATTTTCAAGAGAAAATTGCTTCAAAAAGCATGTTTTTGACCATTTTTTAGATAGATTTGAGCTCAAATAGTCCCCACTTATACATCAACAGTCATCAAAATGAATCAAACATGATAATATATAAATAAAATTGTCAAATCAAAAAAATATGAAGAAAAAGAGTTTGACCATTCTGATGGACCTGAGTGCTCAAGTTAGGGAATCTGAGTGCTCAGGTTAAGGAACCTGAGCGCTCAGATGAAGCATGACCATTTAAATCAAGAACTTAAAAAAAACCATTTTTGTGAACTTTAAACCCTAAATAAGCTCAGAACAGGTATGAGGAACCTGTCTAAACCTTTTGGGTTCCTTCAAGAAGCAAAAACAACATATTATTAAGGTATTTCTACATTACCAAGCTTGAAACAAGACTTTTTGATTGATTTTTAGTGAGAGAAGGTTGGATATTGATTTTTGGAGTGATGTATGACTGGAATAGGGCTAGATGATCATGAACTCAACTGATATGTAAGCTTTGAACACATTTGATGGGTATTTAGGTGAAAATCAAAAGTTTCTAAGGCTTTTTGTGGAGATTTTTGGTAAGATATGACTCAAGATTGGATTTTTGGACAGAGAGTGGACTGGGTTTGGACTCAATAGAGTGGAAATAGGCTGGAATGTGGATTTTGATGGGGTTTGGTGGATTCTAAGGCCAAACTGGACCTCAAGGAAAGGATTTGGGGGTGGGTTTTGATGATTTGAGCTTGGATCTGTGATGAGAGAGAGAGAGAGAGAGAGAGAGAGAGAGAGAGAGAGAGAGAGAGAGAGAGAGTAAAAGCAGAGAGAGCTTCTGGTTGTGGCTAGGTGTGTGTAGAGAGTGAGTTTTGATGATGTTTTCAGGGTGTTTAGGCTAAAAACTAACCAAAAATGAGGTGTTTGGCCATGGATGTTGTTGATTTAGGCTTGAATCGATGATGGGAGGATGGGAGATGATGGAGAGAGGGATGAATATCAATGACTGGGTGTGGAGAGAGAAAATAAAGAAGAAAGATGTGTTTTTATAGAAGAATTTTGGGTAAAAATGCAAGATTAATTTGGGTTAGGGGTCTAGGATGTTAATTTGATGAATTAGGCATGTGAGAAACGTGCTATGAAGGTTAAGAAATATCATATTCGCAGAGAATCAAATCATTCCTTCTAGAAATTGCTCTGCAGAAATCTGCCACGTGTCCCACCTGAGCGCTCAGGTTCATGGACTTGAGCACTCAGGTTCACTGACTTGAGTGCTCAAGTTCATGGATGATATGCGCGCTTAAGTGGATGAATTTGAGTGCTCAGGTGAATGGACCTGAGTGCTCTGGTCCAACAATGTTTCTTCCTTTGTTTTGAGTTTTTGGACCATTTTGGTAAGTGTTTGGAGGTTCTTGGAAGATTGGATGTCTTGTTCAAGCTTTAATTGTTGTTCTTGACTTATTCCTCATCATCGGGAATGCCAATGATTTTCATGGGTTTAAATTGGGGTGTCTACAAGAAAGCGATTTCTTGTCACCAGCTTCGAGATTGATACTGAGAAAGAGCCTTTCTAGAAGTTCTAGAAGTGAAGGCAGAATTTTACTCTTTAACAACTATGATGGAATACCTAATCTTCATTTATTAGAGAAAAACTAATTGAACACTCCAATGCCAATTGGATATGGGTGGGATCAGTCCACCATGGATTTACCAAGAAACACAATATTAGTAACGCTTAGCAGGGACGGAGCCAGAAATTTCATTATGCAAAAGCGAATTTTTTTTCAAAAATACTTTGCAGGGGCGAGCCTATATAATTCATAGGGGGAAAAAATTTACCTATATAATAGTAAAGGTTTTTTTTTTCCTTACAAGGACGACTGCCCCCCCCCCCCCCCCCCCCCCCCCCCCCCCGGCTTCATCCATGACTCCTAGGGCTGTCGGATGATGGGTTTCCCCTATTAATTTCATTTCTCTTTTGAAAAATCAAGGGGGGTTAATTTCATTTCTCTTTTGAAAAATCAAGGCGGGGGGGGGGGGATAAACAACTTGTCTCCAACTCCGTGCAACTCGGTTCGACTCAGTGATGGGTGCTCCGAGTGGATTGGTGTTGTTGGGTTTTGGTTAGTTATTGTTAGTTTAGATTCGTCTCTGTGTTTGTTTTGTTGTTTGGTGTTTGCCCTGGACTGGTTTTACCAGTTTTTCGGTGGGTGGGTTTTCGTTGAGGTTGGCTCGTTGTGGGTCATTTGGTCAGTTACAGTGTCGTGTCTACAAAAACTCACACTGAAGCATCCATTTGCGAGTATGTGGGATCCCGACGTCGCAAATGCCAACATTAGCCATCAAAAGGACTGACGTAATGGATTGAGCTCAGGTTGCACTTCTACTGATAATCGGACGGATTCTAAGCAGGCATCGTCGGTATGATTTAGCCGCTGAACACTCTGCTCAATGCTAAATGCAGTAATGTGTCCTTGGGCCTGTGATGCTTGTGTCTTAGTGTTAGTAGTTTTAGCTCTTTCTGGCTTTGTGATTGTCTCTTGTGTAACAAATGATGAAGAACGCAGTCGTGGAGTTTTCCTATACCCCGTGTGGGTATTGTTCGTCTGTACTCATTGCATTCCCTCTCGATTGATATGGACACTTTAAAAGTTGTGGTTTTTATTACCCAACGTAGGGCTCTAGAAGGAGGTATCTTTATCCCTTCGAGCTATTCCCAAGTTATAAAATTATCCTTGATAAATAAAAAATAAATAAAAAAATGGAAGAAGAAGAAGTAGTGGGATGTAAAAATAGGGTGAATTTTCACTTTTGTTCCTAAACATGTGGCCATGAGGAAAACAAGCATAAGTAGAAGGGGCATAAAAGTATTTTCAGGAATTTATAGAGCCGTCCCAATGCAAGCAAACTGGAGCCTTCCTTCACTCCTGAACTAGACTCAAGTGAGCGTGCCTCATATGATAACTCCCAATATAAGTTTTAGAAAATTCAAAATAGCAAAAACCAATAAAATGAATATATAATATGCAATTGCTTTGGGATGCACCTTATTATGTCAAAATTCAAACTAAGCAAATAGGAACGAAGAGACTCTTTTAGTTGCTATAAAATGCATATCCTTCAAAAGGTGTATCTTGCTCATTGAAGTTGAGCCTTATACTCCGGTGGGCCTACAGTCGTGTTGTATTTATTAATTTCGAAATAACATATATGGGCTCTACCAAAATGCGGAGGCCCTTGATTGGGCTTTAAATGGGGGACACAAGCCGCCACTTCTTCAGCTTACCCCATGCGGCTTACAGCCCCCATGAGAGTGATTCTAGGAAAGGGCAGAGCTGCTAACCTCAGCATCAGCAAGAGATAGAGAAGGGCTCGCGGATTACACTGAACTTATCCACATGTGTCACCTCAAGCATAGTCTTTTTTAGAGGAAATGCAGTAGATTAAAGTGCATAAGCAACACAGAATATCGTTTGGTAAGGAACAATCTTGCAATTTCAAGCCACAAACCCAACAGGGGGAGAGAGAGCAGATTCCAATCGTATGAACCTTCGGTATTACTTCATCATAAAAGATGTATATGTTCAGAACCACCATACACAAACCAGAAAGTACAAGCAGGTAAGGGCAAAACGGAAAATAAAGCGGACAATACGAACTACAACGAATTACAAGATAGCCAAGTACAACAACTGGACGCTAAATTTACATCTCTAGCAATTTGATAAAGCCGAAAACTGGCTAAATGTTTCTAACCCTACAGAGAGAGCTTTCTGCTAACTTCGACTCTGTTTCTTTTTTTCCACTTTTGGGCAACCGAATGATCATACGAACCAAATATCAGAGTCTTTGCTTGACACGTCTACCATGAACATCACTTCCATCGAGGAGAACCTCATTCCCGAGCTTGCTGGCCATGAGAGAGTGCTCGCTGATCCTAGCCACGTATTCCAATAGTTCAGTCAGGACAGATGGGCAACTCTCCTTTAAATATTCAAAACCATCCGTCTGCATCACGGCTGTAAACAACAACGTACAAAAACAGCATGCTTAGCAAAAATACTGAAAGAGAACTCTCTAAATGTTAGAAGGGACAAGTTCAAGTCATAGTGATCTTCCCATATTACATTTAACGATGAAAACCAACTTGCAAATAATAAACATAGTGAGAATACGCACTTCATACTCTCAACTAGTACTTCATTCATGCTACTGACATTGACAGGTGATACAAGTCTAGAAATCTTGTACTAGAACAATGAGGGAAGAGGGTTTAGGAAAATCATCCAAAAGATAAGATACTAGAAAAATAGGAGGGGTTATCTCCGACATTTAACGATGAAAACCAACTTGCAAATAATAAACATAGTGAGAATAAGCACTTGACCACAATTTTATCCCACAAAAAAGGAACCAAATTCTAGAGTAAAAGGATGAGATGAAAAGGAAAATGTGTAATGATGGAAAATCACCTCTGAGATTTTCAGGCATCGCAACGAATTTAAGACACACAGATTTCAATTGGAAACAGTGATGTTGTTCTGCAAGGGCTAGCGTTGTCGCCACGGTGTTTATAGCAACATCTTCACAAAGCTTAGCCTCACAAATTAACCTGAGCCTGTCTAAGCAATAGCGATCAGAAGCAGCAAGTAGATGCTGGGACATCAAAGAAGATGCCCATTTCGAGTTCACACCAGTAAGTTCTGCCATGTCTGGCAATGCATCCCAGTATATAAAATGAAGTAAAGCCTGCAAAACAAAAAAGCACAGTAAGAAAAAAAAACACACACACGAGTTAACTCCCGCTAATGTGAAACAAACGTAAACAGTGGTGTAAATCAAAATACATGCTGAGACTAAATTTCATTTAAAAGAGTTTTGTAACTAAGCCCAAAATAACCTAAACTTACGTATCAGCAACAAAATAATCACCAAACAAGTTTTTTGGTATTTGTTTGTTATACAACAAGTATACTCCACCAAATGTCCACATTTCCTGTCTACAAATATACCTAGGGGACACTGCAAAAGCTTAAATCGCATTGCTCATTGATTGACTCAAGTTATAGTCTTGTTAACAAATTGACTCAAGTTATAGTCTTATTAACGAATTTCATCATTTTTTTTATCAGCTACGAATTTTATCATTGGAAGATGAAAATTCATCTAATAGGTGGAAAGAACATTATATTAGCCTATTAGAGTGATTAGAAGATCCCTTATCATCCACGAGATGATTGTAGCCCTTTTGTAGGTTTAATAATTCACATCTATTTATTAAGGCAAAAGTTCAAACCAAAAAGTTTAGTTACGTAATTAAGGTAGGGTCGGTTGGGTGACTTGGGTCTTCTTGTATACGTACAGCAATCCACATTTCTAAAGATGAAAAGGCGCTGAATATACAAACAAACAATATCGGCAAAATCAGCATGGATTGCTAATGAACATGCACTGAAATATTGAGGAATCAAAAGACAGGCCTGGGTAACAAAATTGTTAAAGAACAAACTCATTTATGCAAATGAACTCAACATAGTTGGCAACCTTTCAAGGGAAAAAAGCATCCAGCATAGACATGTAATTATGCAAAACTTCTACCAGAATGCATGAACTAAAATTTTTCATAAACGAGTATATGTATTATGTTCTTTCAAGACTAAGTTGGTTCATGGTACATGAAAAATGTGAATAACATAATCAAGCTATATAGGACCCTATGTGGCTTCAAGAAGGGATAAAACAGCACAAAAATGAAAAAAAGAAAATTGACTGAACCTTAAAAACTGGAGGTTATAGGACCCTATGTGGCTTCAAGAAGGGATAAAACAGCACAAAAATGAAAAAAAGAAAATTGACTGAACCTTAAAAACTGGAGGCTCCATGTCTTCCACTTTGATGCACTGTGTATTTTGATCCTTCATTGGCCCAAAAAGTTGAGCCCTGAAAACAGGTGATCGAGCCGCAAGTACTAACTTGTGAGCAGCAAATATTTCTCCACTTACTTCAAAGTTTACATCTGTCCCCTTACCACTTTCCAGTAGCTGCCCAAAATGCTGACCAATGTCAGATGGGGGTACTGGAATAGAATAGATCTTAGGGCCCTCCGTGTGCGACTTAACGACACCAACAATGCATTGAACTGAAAGGCAATCATCTTTAAGATAATCGGATGTTTCTAGAAGATTTCTTCTGAAAAACCTCTTATAACCCCTGCAACAGTAAGCAATGAACTTATTATATTCTGTCCAATTTCATCAACCAGTGCTCAGTACAAACTGTAAACTAATGCCAATTTCCAATAGCCGAAATATGAAAATATCAGTTTCGAACCCTCGAGTGTCCTCCAAATAGAGGAACAATAAATCAATAATCATAGCTAAGCATACAACCAAAGTAGATTCAACAAAATGTTTGCATGCCATAAATGTTCTGACAAAACTGCTTGAGCTCACAATTTTATGCCGAAGTTGGGAGCAAACTGTTCTTTTCCATAAACTTAACTTACAAGAACACACTTTGCACCATGTTTATTTCAAAATAAAGCGTCTAACATACTAGAATTTTTTTTACACTGTTGGGCTGCTAGAATATCAAGACTATAAACAATCTCCATTCAAATCCCAACCAATAAAAGACAGGTAGACAAATCCGTCAATGCATCCTCCTCAACAACTACGTCATGCAACACTTGTATCTCTAGACTTCTAAGTTTGTAAATATCGCGGGATTTTCAGATGCTGACATGGGAAAGGTTTCCGTTTCCGTTGTAGGCATCTGCCATAATATAACGTGTCTAGTAATTATAGCTTTACTTTGCATGAACTGCCCAGTGCATGTCATGATTCCTTTCTGGAATCAAGTTCCATAATCCTTGCCAAAAAAAATTCTGCCTCGGTAGTTTTCTCTTGTTTCTTTGCCACGTATAAGTGCCAATCGCCATAAGAGAAAATTAGTTTAGGTTAGTGCATGGCTAGGTCCAACCTTTAAAAGCACTACAATCTTAGCAGCTACCTGCCCCAACTTCATCACTACACTGTCAAATGGGATAATGTGTCAAAAGATATGAATCTTGGGGACCTTGGTTCAGATCAACAAAGTCATGATATTTTTCAATTATTTATTTCTTAGTTTACATATTGACCTTTAAAAAATCCCAAAACCTGATGCTTAGAATCTACAAGAACCAAGAAACATAGGCATGCAGGCCATCAACACCTGAATTTGTATAACCACGTATTGCCATCTCGTAGCCTTTAAAATCTATGTGAAACTACTACTAGATAGTAGATTATAGATGCCCGAAAACGAGGAACATGATCCACCAAACACAGGCCCGGCCCGGGGCATAGGCCCAATAGGTGGCCATCTGGGGCCTCTCAAATTTGACACAAATTTGGGCCCCATGTTAGCTATAACCCTCAACTTGTAATAAATATATAATGCAGCGAAATACTACGAGTAGTACATGTTGGCCCGGCGGAAACTTGAGTTTCCCCATCCACGTGCATAATTAATCGAATCTCGCCAACTGTAGTCCGTTCCATTCCCTTATCCTTTAATTAATTGGACGGCTTCGTTATTTTTTCTTTTGAACTGCGGAACTTTAGGCTTAATAGGCTTTATTTGAGTGACCAAATTTTGTTGCAATGATTTTTTTGTTATCTTTTGGTCAATATGTTTATTTGTAGCATTGCTCTTGAATACAATAATTTCTATAGATCCAAAAAATTAGATCATATGGGAGAAAATAATACTTAATTTTGACTTAAGAGGGCATTTTTTTTTTTAACTAAAGCCGATTCTTATTTTGTTAAACAATTTGTTCCTCTAGAAGAACAGAAAAAATATAACAAATAAGTCAATCATATATTTGGAAAGAATGAGTTCGCCCTTATCGGTTACTCTAGTTCCCCCATTTTCGCTTACTCTAGTTCCCCCAATTCACTCATATTTTTCAAGGTAAACCCCACACTATTAGTAAATAATATGTGGGCAAATAAAATTTCTTTAATTATACAATCTCTAATAGAAACTTTACATAATTTTACTTTATTTTTTATAATTTACTTAGTAAAATATATTGGGACCTCATTTTATATGTTTGTCCGGACTCCGAAAATCTCATGGGCAAAAATATTCTGCGAAACATCATTGGATACAAACTACAAACTACAAACTAATATTCGATAGCATAAAAATATCCCGTGTTCATACCCCTGACATTCACTCCTTCAAATCCCACGCATGCTCATTAGTCATAAACCATTGGAGTGAAATACTAGTAAACCGAAAGTAGTGCAACAATAAGCATTTAAAGGTAACAGGCCGAGACCCCCAACCCAAAAAACTGGAGTAAAAAAATTCATATCATTATCAAGAATTGGAAAAAAATGAAACGTACCACATGCTTCCACGATACTTGAGCGCGTAAGGCCCACTCTCCAACGCCCTTCCAAAATGGGTATGAACCTTGTGCCTCTCCTTCCCACTCTGATCCAAAAGGGTCAACTCGAAAAGCGCCCTCACATCCGTCCCTTCACTAGCAAGAGCGATGAACATCGACACGTAACCCGCATTGTCTTCCACGCTTTTCCCATCTGGGTAGAAGTAGATCGCCCACGAGTACCCACCAACATCGAACGTATCAGACGCTATGTACTTCCCCACCCCAATTCCCTTCGCTAGCGAGTACCCTGTTATCTTGAATTCGTGCGACCCGTTTATGGTCTGGGTTATCGCCGTTGATGTTGTCAAAGGAAGAGGCGACGGCGATGACGATGATGAAGAGGGTTTTGAGGTTTCTCTGTAAACCTTACCCATACCCATGCACAATTACTGAATTCTACAGACGTAGGGTTTGGATGGGAAATTGAATAATCAAGAAACAAAATGGAGAGAACGGATGTAAAATTGAATTATCAAGAAACAACGCGAAATTTGATCGGATCTAGGGTTTGGATGGGAAATGGAAACGAATTGGGTAAATTTGGAATTGGGAGAAAATCTACAAGGGATTCGCTTCGAATGAATTGAAGGAGGGTTTGGGTTTGGGATTGAGTAAACAGGAGGTTTGGGATTGTAGAAGATGAAAATTTCCTGGGGTTTTCTCGAGGTAGAGAGAGAAGATGAAAGGAGGTGATGATGATATACGGATAGAGGACAGCGACTATACAGGAGGAGGAGGAGGAGAGAGGGGTTTAAATAGACAGACCTTGTACACAATCAGTGCGATCTGACAATAGAATTATTGGTGAGAGGAAAGGTGTCCAGGCCGTGTGTGGTGACGGAAGTTTTCACTGATGAATGATGGTGAAATCTGTACAACGTGACCAAAGTGAGATAATGCTAAACTATAAGGACCAGTGGGGCAAATATAGCGAAAGTTTTAGGGTATGTTTAGAACTTGTGGAAAAGAAAGGCAAATAAAAGAAAATGCTAAAAGAGAAATTGTGAAGAAAGTGTACTAATTTTTCTTGTTTGGTTGTTGGAAGAAAGCGAAAAGAAACTAGTGAGAAAATGTTTTTCCCTTGTTTGGCTTCAAGAGCAAAATAGGAAGTCCGAGATGAATGTAAGTGTTTTTCCTTTTTAGATTCAAAATTTGGTACTCCTCCCTCTTTTCTCTTACAATTTTTTGTTTCCAATACTTTCTAAACAAATTTTTTTTGTCTTTCTTTTCCTCTCTCCCTAAACTAGGAAACAAACAATTCAAGAGGAAAAATTTTTATTTTCCTTTCCTTTCCACTATTTTCCCAATGTTCCAAACAAAGTCTTAGAATCCGACCTCTTTTTTTTTAAATCAAAATTCCTAAAAATAGATGAAATTCACAACTCAGAAGAATAGTCCTTTCCAAATCACAATCTGGAGCCCTCAATTGGACAAGAGAAGATAACCTTGTTCATTTTGGGCTGTAAGACTAATAGAGCGAAAGTTTTAGAATTCGTCTTTTTTTAAAAATCAAAATTCCTAAAATAGTAAATTCACAACTCCGAATAGCCCTTTCCAAATCACAATCTGGAGCCCTCAATTAGACAAGAGAAGATGACCTTGTTCGTTTTAGGTTGTAAGACCGATTTCCTTCATTATTACTCAAATTTCTCTCCAATCATTATCTTGTTTTTAATTATTATTCTTATTTCTCTCTCCATCTTTCTTCAATCATTACCACCTGCTTTTAATTATTACTCTCATTTATCCCTCCAATCATTATCCAAAAACCAAACCCAAACAAGGTCGATGGGACTCAACTTTGGAGTATCCATGCGGCAATAAAAGAAATGCACTAATTTATGAAGAGAAAATACTCATACAAAGGGTCGAAAGATTCCACGACTACTCAACGAACAGAAAAGAGAGAACTGAGGGGTGAAGATTGACTTATTTTTTGATGCAACTATCATTTACAGTGCACTCTCACATGAGGTGGGACCTACACATACATGTGTTGTGTGCAAGTCCTACCTCATGTGAGATCGGCATTATAAATAACCGCTGCATTGAAAATTTTATCTTGAAGACTAAAATGGAGCTATGTTTTAGCCATTTGATTGTGTATTTTGTCCGTTTAACAATTTTTTTTTTTGTCATTCGTCATTTCTAATTTATTTCACGGGAAAGGGGGAACGAGACTCTAGCCCGAAATACAGTGTGTGACATCTAAGAGGTCTACCGCATGAGCTAGCCACGTTATTGGGTTTCAAGAGTAGAAAACCATAACTTGTGTAGTGACAACCAAATAGTTTTAAGTTTTGTATTATTCCTCAAAACTATTGCTGGATTCCTAGAAAATTATCTCGTATGTTAACTAGGGGTGTCAACGGTCCGGTTTGGTGCAGATTTGTATGAATCCGAGGACCGAACCAAAAGTCTACGGTCCAATGTAAGGCAATCCGTGTCCAAACCAAAAGTCTACGGTCCGGTTTCGAAACAATCAAAAAAATCACGGTTCGGTTCACGGTTTATCCACGGATTATAACATTTCACAAAATAAAAATATATATTCCACATTCACATTCTCAATGTAACTTTTGGAACAAGTTTGTCAGTAGCTTTTAAGTTTTAATAAACAACATCAAGTCACCAACAACATTGCTTCAAAATGATTCAAAGAGATTCACATTCAAGAGAGTAAACACTAGCAGTAGTAAAAATATGCAGAAACAGCATAATATAAAGCGAGTAGACAAAAGTCTTCACCAAAACCAGTCCCGAGTCCGGGAGTAGCTAATATACGTGCAAGCAAAATTACAATTGTTAATTATAGTTTGCACTTTTACTTTTTAGTTATGCCACATTCACCTATTTAGGGTATAAAATTAAGAATAATATGTTTAATTATAATTCTTATCCCAATATTTTATATATATATTTATTTTTTTATTGATTAAATTCTCACGGTCCGGTTCGGTTTATCCATGGTTCTTTTATAAAAATCCATGGACCGAACCGCGAAGCACGGTTTTCTAATTTTTCAATCCATGTCCGGACCATTAATCCACGGACCCAATCCAAAATCTACGGTTCGGTTCGGTCTGGTTCGGATTCACGGTTCGCGGGTTTTTTTTTTTACAGCCCTAATGTTAACTACATAAAATGGGTTTTACCTTTTTTATTTGTTTAGTATTTTTCAAAAACTTGTTGTGGGTTCCAAAGAAAGAAAGAAAAAATTTAATGTCGCCACTGGGAGGGGCTGCTTAGTGTAATGGTGCAACCACCAGAAGATTACACACATCGATGGCAAAGATTGACCGTCATAAAATATTAAGGTGGACGGCAACACACGGGAAAACAGTATCCAGAAGATTCCAACAAAGAACCGGTTGGCAACTTGGCATATCTTTTGTCCACGTTCAGAATTCCCCAACCTGGCCACTAGTTCCCAATCTCTTTGTCCTTTCCGTGAATCGATTGGATCACATGAATCCCGATTTTGGTTTGTGCTTTTTGGGGGCTCCAATAACAGCCCCAGAAATCGCAATTAAAATCTTTGGGATTTGAGGTGCTAGGTAGGATAAGAAACCTCGTTTCTGAACTGGGTTTCTCTCGGAATGGTCAAGCTTTGTTTGATGGCTTCTTATGGATACCCTCTTGGATTTGCGATGAACCCAGAGCTGGGATCTTGCAGGGTCTCCAAGGTAAGAGAGTCAGTCCATTCATATGTGTGTGATTTGAAGTTATTGCGTTTTTGTAACTTGGTTTATGGGGAATTCAGTTTGGTCGAGGCTCATGGATTCATGGGTTGGTCACTTGGTGGTGAATCTTTTGATTCTGGTTTCGTGTCATTCGAGTTTCATGATCTGGGTTGCTGAATATATACACAATTGACTTTTTTATTTTTATTTTGAATCGGAATTCTTTCATGCTATGATTCTTCTGGATTTTGTTAGATTTGGAATTGTTGTTAGGTTTTTATTTGGTTTCACAATTTGAAAACTGGGGTATTGTTCGTCTTCTTAATGGTTTATTTCGTATTTTTTCGTTGCTTTCAATTTTTCTTGCGTTATATTGGCAGCTATTTTTTTTTGGTAAAACGGAGGCTAAGACTGGTGCTTTGTTGGATTGCCCATAATTTTATCACTTATTTTTCATCAAGAAGTGTGATACCGTTAATGATATGGGTGCTAGTTACTGATCCAACAAAGTCTACGTGCTATGTTTATCCTTCACACTTTAGTCTAGGTATTATCAGCGAAGGAAAAGCTCTTTCTCAAATTAGTTTGCGGTTTAGGTGTCTAAAACATAAGCTGTTTTATGTTTATTTGAATTGAGAAATCAATCTTTCATTGAGTTGGGCCGCATCTGATCTTCTTCAATCATTGGAAGTTAACTGACCCCCCTGGAAAGCAACTGTTTTATGTTTATTTGAATTGAGAAATCAATCTTTCATTGAGTTGGGCCGCATCTGATCTTCTTCAATCATTGGAAGTTAACTGACCCCCTTGGAAAGCGAAACCCTAGCGTTCAAATCCTGCCCTTGAATACTCACTTGAGAAAAAGCCTTGATGAAAGACCGACTGAAGGTCCCCAACATTCAAACCTGCTGCTACGAGTAGCTGTTTGTTTTCTCTTTGTGCCTTACAGTGATTGCTCAGTTGTTAACCAAGCTAAACCATATTTTTTTTTTCTTTCTCAATAATATTCTTCTGCTTGGTGAAAATTACTTTCTTTTGAGTATTATATTAATGGGGGACTATCGCATACCATAGGCAGTTGCTCCTTGCCTCCTTGGTTCTTATTATTTGGATGTGCATACCTCTTGTGACTCTGAATTTCTAAATGTTTATGACACCAATATGGATTTCTGATGCACTGTTATGCCAACTTATATGTAATGAAGTAAGCATCTGATTGGTTGGATTTGTTTTTCTTCCCAGCGTACGTTATGCACTCTGGTTTCCATATCAGTAACGCGTCTTTATGGATTTCACATCACATTTTGCGAATGTTTATCTATATTCTATAGCTAGCAGCTTGCTCCTACAACAAATGACCTTGGAATCATTGACATTTGATTAGTTCAAATTGTGTTTTTATGAGTACTTAAGCATGTATTTGTCTTAACACGACCAACATTTCTTATTTCTTGATTTTTGTCTAATTTACTGATGAGATACGTATTACCTGTTTTTATTGCAGGATTGTCAACCTCTTTTACCTAGCCCTGGATCAAGACATGAAATGACAAGGGTGGATACTATTAATGTGAGGCCACATAAGAGTGAGGATCCGTGGAAATCCATAAGTGGACTCTCAGAGACTACCCAGCTTGTCAAGGTTGACTCCACCACCACGAGGCCCGTACTTATCGATGTGCAAGGTTTAACAGCTCACCACTTACTCCCTACTTTATGCTGTTCGTATTTTGTTTTATGGGTACCTTAATTTTTCCTCTTGCGGATTTAAAAAAAAAGCCCTAAATAAACATCCGAATCGCCGTAAGAGCTGAACCAAGAAAAATGCCAGAAAGAACAATAATATTTTTATGCGATGAGGTTGAACCAATCCTTCATAGAGAATTGGGCAGCAACGATTGTAGCTCATACGTATAAAGGACTATACAAACAATAAATTTTTTAACTTGGGAAGTACTACGTTTGGTCAAAACAATTTCATCGTACACTCCATTGCATATGAATTCTACATTTATTAAGCCGTCTCCCCTAATTAATGCATTGATGCTGATGAATTTTACATCCTAATTGTGGCTTTTAGATTTGTTTTTCCTTGATGAATCCGTGCTTTCAAATTATATACACCCGAGAACGTAGTTTTGAATTGGTAGACTTGCCTAGTTCATGGCTTCCAAGATGTATGCACTTGTAAATTATTGCCGTAACGAAGTAAACCAATCAACCATCAAATATGGCATATTCACGACAGGACAGGAGTGAAGTTATTAGCTGTGTGAGAACAAGGATTAACAAACAACAGGGTAGGTACTAGGCCCTGGTGCAATAACCTAATAGCCAAACTGGATTTACAGAAAGAACCAAAGAAATACAACGAAGCCATTTTGACAGTTTCTGATCTGTAAGGTTTTCTTAATTTGTCTCCTTAGAAAATAAAACAAATGGTGAATGATTTGAGAATGGTGTAGCCATTAGTGCCAGAGGAGAAAAGGATAACTGGACTACAGGTCTTGATAGGATGATAGGATGACTCGTGCTGCCATCCCTCATCATGTTTCTGTTCTTTTATACATCTTCAGTGGTTTAATATGCTCAAGAAATCTTATTTTCTCTTCTCAAATTTGGATGCAGACTCTCAAACAAACTCGATATTATTTGGCTCTGGGATTGCGGAAAACTGCACCAGATATGAGAAAATCCTGCAGTTCCTCATGTCTAGGTCAAATGAAGTGGAAGGAGGTGGACTGGATTTGTCTATGCTATCCGATTTAATGGGGCTTCAAGCATTGATGACTGGCAATATTCATCAAAATGCCTTTGCTCCTGATTTTGGTGCTGGGGTTCAGCCTTCTATTCTTTACCCAAGTAGTGACTTTTATGCCCAGAGAGCTATCTTGGATCTTGCTCGGGATTTGGCCCGGAGATCAGATTTTATGGTCGATCCAGATGGCCGAGTTTCCTTCACAGGTAGTCGCACTGAGTTGAAGGATATACTTTCAGTTGTTGCAGAGTATAACTTGTCGAAGAAGCACTCCACTCAGTGGAGAAAGCAGTCATTACTGATCCCACACTTTGATAGGTAAAAATACTTATTCTCAATTGCATCCTATAGACGTATCCTATAGTCGTGAAGTGACTTATGCTATTTCTCTTTTTTATGCCATTTATGCTGTTATCTATTTATGAAGGTTTGATTTGCACGGTGTATGTATTTGCATTTGTCCTTTTTATCTATCACGTTTCTTGTTGTGGATTATTTAATTTATTTCTCTCCGCTAGTAAATTTTTATATTCTTGATTCAGTTGACTTCCTCTCAGATTGGTCAATGCCCAGAACTGATGATATCTCTAGTATTTATGTAGCTAGGCAGTTACTGCTGGATGCTCGGGTAACCTGTTCAATAGTCTAGCAGTTAGCATCTTTCTTCCTATTCATATCCAGCATTTAATTTTAAGTTCATGATATGAATAGAAGTAGAACATGGGTTTTGGATTGCTTTATATAGTGAAAGAGCCAAACTTTATCCAAGTACGATAACAACGGGTGTCATCACTGTTACTGCATGTGTATGTCATTGTTCAACTGCACATTGTTATTGATGTAAAGTTTTGCTCATTGATTCTTTGGTTACTTATAGTTACCTTTTCATACTCACAATGGTTTATGGAAAGCACCTCACCTGCTACCATTTCATTGAATAGGTTGGATTGCATTGAAACAAAGGCAACTGTTTCAAATATGATGGTTGAAAATGCGACACTCACTCCTCTCAAGAGGTATGCACCTAAAACTGTGTTGTATATTCTACTCCCATTTTTCCAGTAGCAGTAACATATTTATACTTTGTTCCTAGTAGTTATGGTTAATATTAGCTAGTAAACTAAGCTTCTAGTTGTTCAAATGTCACGTTCGCTGTTGCTAAAGAAAACAAATGGGAAACAAAATACTGTGGGGATTGTACTTAGTGGTTATCTATTTAGATTGGTTGGTCTTTTTTTTCTTATTTCCTATACTTCTTCTTGTGAAAGATGAGGAGATCAAGGATAGATGGAAGATGTATTTCGAGAAGCTGTTAAATGAGAAACATGAAGGAAGCTTTGGTGAGGAGGAAGTTGATGTCCCTAGCGAGAAAATAGAATACGAGTTCTACCGGAGGATACAAAAGTTCGAAGTGGCCAAGGCCTTGAAGAGGATGAAACCGGGTAAGGCCTTAGGACCAGATGATATCCCCATTGAAGTGTGGAGAAGCCTAGGTGACTTGGGGGTGACTTGGTTGACAAAATTGTTCAACAAGATTATTTTATCTAGGAGGATGCCCGACGAGTGGAGGAGGAGTACCTTAGTACCTATCTACAAGAATAAAGGGATATTCAAAGCTGCAACAACTATAGAGGTATTAAGTTGATGAGTCACACGATGAAGTTGTGGGAAAGAGTTATTGAGCATCGATTGAGGATGGTGACTACGGTGTCGGAGAAACAGTTTGGGTTCATGCCTGGAAGATCAACTATGGAAGCTATTTACTTACTAAGGAGATTGGTAGAAAGACATAGGTCAACGAAGAAGGATCTCCATATGATTTTCATAGACCTGGAAAAGGCCTATGATAGGGTACCTAGAGACATTATATGGTGGGTTCTGGAGAGAAAGGGAGTGACCAGAGGCTATATTGACGTGGTTAGAGACATGTATGAAGGGGCAGTCACTGCCATTAGATCACCAGCAGGAGAAACGAGTGCATTTCCCATTACAGTAGGATTGCACCAAGGGTCTGCCTTGAGCCCGTACCTTTTCGCGTTAGTTATGGATGAATTGACTAGGCACATTCAGGAGGATATCCCATGGTGTATGTTATTTGCAGATGACATTGTCCTTGTAGATGAAACGGCTAGTGGTGTTAACACTAAATTAGAAATTTGGCGGGAAGCATTGGAGTCTAAGGGCTTTCGGATAAGTAGGAGTAAAACTGAGTATATGGTCTGCAAGTTTAGTGATACCAGAAGTACGTATGGGGAAAGAGTGAGGATCCAAGATCAGAAGATACCAAAGAGGGACCATTTTAGGTATTTAGGATCTATTATTAGTCAAGATGGAGAGATTGCGAATGATGTGACTCATAGGATCCAAGTGGGGTGGCTCAAGTGGAGGAGTGCTACTGGTGTACTGTGTGACAAGAGGGTACCAACAACATTGAAAGGAAAATTTTATAGGACTGCCATAAGACCAGCGATGCTTTACGGGACAGAATGCTGGCCTATTAAGAAGCAGCAAGTGAACAAGATAAGTGTAGCGGAAATGAGGATGTTGAGGTGGATGTGTGGTAAGACTAGACGAGATAGGATTAGAAATGAAACAATTCGCGAGATGGTAGGCGTAGCACCTATAGAGGAGAAGTTAAAGGGAAAATAGGCTAAGGTGGTTTGGGCATGTCTATCGTAGACCAGCGGATGCAGTAGTTAAGAGAGTGGATAGGATAGCTTTGGGTAGAAACGCACAAGGGAGAGGAAGACCCAAATTGACATTAGATGCGGTAGTACGCAAAGATCTGAGTATACTAGGTTTAAATGATGAAGCAGCACTGGACAGAGCTCAATGGAGAAAAAGGATTCATGTAGCCGACCCCAATTGATTGGGACATAAGGCTTGGTTTGGTTTGGTTTGGTCCTATACTTCTTCTTCAGTTGTTCTTGGAAGTTTGCCCCGCATAAGGAGGGGGGAGAAAAAACAAAGGACTCAAATCATTAAGCCACAAAATACTGTGGGGATTGTGCTATTCATTAACAATAGGGATTCACTGTCTTTTAACTTGCTTAACCAACTTGACAATGACTTGTTGGGGTATAGCTAATAAAATATGCTTGTAGATCCTTGATTTAAAGCTTTACAAGGTTGCTTAAATTATGCTGGTGAATCTTTATTGTAAAGCAAAATAGACCTCAATATCGATTTGTTTTTGCATCCATGGAGTGAGAATACTCATCCAACAAAATCAATTGTAAGGGTTGAGTTTTTATCAATTTCATTTCCTCATGGCAGCAGGAGCTTGTGGATTGTTCCCATTTCTATACCCCCATTTATTTCGATAATCAATTCTGTTGATGGAAGAAACTTATGCAATAATTGATCCTGTAACATGTTATTTTGCTGCAAAATAACTTATCCATAGATTATTTTGGCTCAACCATATTTTTCCTCTTCTTGTTTCCAGTCCCCGGAAAATCAAACTCAAGCCATCACCAAATAAGAAAACTAACAAGAAAGCAAGAGGGAGGGATCTTTACGGAAAGAACTACTTCCACGCATGTGAGTGCCTTCTCTCAGTAATGATTGACAAGAAGCGCAACGGCAAAACTGCCATCCCGTCTCTCAAGAAATTCAGCACGGAATTACCTGAGCTTCTGATGCAGTTCTCTGCCAGCATTGCGGGGACTGGGATTGCTGTTATTTTCTCTGTCATCTGCAAAACAGCTTATAGCAGGGTACCTTTTTGTGCATCCAAAGTCTATAGCACCGGCATTGGGTTAGGACTTGTTTGGCTGTCGTGGGCAGTGAATAGACTGAGGGACACAGTTGTTTATATCAGCAGAAGTTCGGGAAAACTGGACATGAAAGAAGAGGAAATGATTACGAAGTTGGACGGGAGTGTTAAAGATATTTACTTTAGAGCTGCAACAGTGATGGCAGTGGCAGTGCTGAGGCTTGCGTGATGCAGAGAGTTAGGGTTTCTGGAAATACGGAGACGTGGGAAAACCTATTAGGCTTATCAGTGCAAATGTAAATATCCTACCTGAGTCCAAGGGTGGTTAGACGGTGCTCAGGGTAAAGCTTGAGGTTGGTTGTGAGCTGATTTGGTTTGAAAGGGGAGTTTTGGGAAAATGACTCATAATTTTGATTGTTTCGGAGAAGCCTTCCTCAAGTTCATGCGTCTGAGCTGTCTGATCACCAGTCAAGTTGGTTTTGTGCAGGTTAGTTTTTGTTGAAGGGGATGTAAATTGAAGAGTGGTGGACTAATGAAACAAAAATCATGTAATAAATACGAACCATTTAGGCGTGAAATTTTGAAGCAGTTTCTTCTATATTTTCTGTGAATGAAAATACTAATGTTTTTCCTATTTAGAATAATAAGCATGGGGATTCAATGTTCCAATGGAGAGAGACTGAATTTTGCAACAAAATGCTGAAGCACCATTATCTTTGCAGAGGGGAAGAAACCACTTCTCCAAAAAAGATGGTGGATTCAACAATCATTGTGGAGAATGGAAATAGAGCTCTTCAGACATTTGTAGTTCCAGTCACTGAGAATAGCACATGAACGGCTCTATTGTCATTCCTATTTGGCAGATTTCTTTGCATCGAGTGTCTTGTAGCTACTGTAAATGGTTGTAATTTGTAAAGTGTGCATTCTTTCATGCGTCAATGAGATAGTACTACACTTTAAGTGAGGAATTGCAGTCCTGGTATTAACCCTGGCAGCTGAATTAGGGCAAGGACTCCAAGGACTCCTTTTTTAATGGAATAAGATTTTATTCATCATTATTGAAGCTGAAATTTTTGGACCAATGATAAAGCATCACCCTCCCCCTGAGAGGGAGGGAGGGAGGGGGGGAGAGAGAGGTTTTCTCCCCAACGACAAATAAATAGAGGCTGGGTACCAAGAAACCCAAATGTATAAATCTCCAGAAGCATTCACCAATCTTTGATTCAAGATACTTGACCATAAGCCACGTCCTGCTGAGAGTACACCTCAAATGTCCCGTTAACGTGACAATTCTTGGTGGAAAATTCAATTGGATTAGCATCAAACACCCCTGTTCTGAAACGATACACAAGAATTCATGCTTGATTATCAAGATTATTATTAATGATACACGAACACAAGAATGCCCGAGAGTATGAAAGCGATTGCAACTATGTTCACCACTCATGCACTACAAAATGCTGAAGATGAGTCCCTTTGTCAATATATTCGATCAAATTCCTAGTACTCGGAACTTCTTTAAGAATGCCAAAAACAGGTCTCGGCTCCTGCCGCCCATGTAAAATATTTTTACTCAGGATAAATAAGATACAGTGCAACCATGACTTCTCCCTCTTCTTCTTTAAGTCAATAGTAAACGCAGAAGTAAAGGCAAAATACAGCAACGGTACACCTCAGCTAATTACTTTTGAAACCACTCCTGCACCAACTGTCCTACCTCCCTCTCGCAAGGCAAATCTTTGTCCTGTCATACAACGAGAAGTAAATTGAGGTGATCTTTCTCTGAGGTTCTTTACAAAGGAGAACAAAATGATGCGTACCACAGAACTGGATATTCACAAAACTACCAGTCCAATCAATTATGAGAACCCACTCCGTGAACAAAATAGAGAAACAATATCAGATACAGAAGTAATACCACAGAGCCTTTCAGATTTGACAAGTTCTATTCCAACATGAACACACAATTTTTTTTCGAACAGCAGAGAGAGCATCAGATCAAAAACCAAATCAATAGGTTAGCTCAATTGTGTGATGAAAATATAAAAACTCCCACAGGAAAAATGTAGAAGTTTCTAATATGAGCAATCCATTCAAATACAGATATATATTGGAAAATTTTGGACCTAAAATATAAAAGATCTGAAAGTGCAAGAAAACCATTCGAAATCCATCGATTTTATCAATTTTTATTGTTGTTGTTCTTGGTGGTGTGAAAAATAGTTCTTTGGGTATTGGTATTTTTATTTCGAGCAAATCATCCCTTTCAATAGAAACATGCAGCAGAAGAAAAGGTATGCAATTAGTCCACGTTCTCAAAAAAGACAAAAACAATTATTGATGAACTAAAGAAACATACCTGCTTCAAGAGGAACAGCTGATATGAGCTCAAAAACAGCAGTTACATTATCCCCAGGCATAACCATCTTGACATTTTCGGGCAATTCGACTTTACCAGTGATATCTGCAGTCCTCATGTAAAATTGAGGCCTATAGTTGGAGAAAAAGGCAGTATGACGACCACCTTCATCTTTTGTCAGGACATAAATCTCTGCTTCGAATCTCTTGTATGTCTTCACAGACCCAGGCTTGGCAATTACCTGTGTAACCATAAGATATAGCTAAATATGTCCTCCATGATTGATTTTTCCTATACAAATGTACTCTTTCACATATTTCAAATACTGTTTCCAACACGATCCACTGTTATGAGAGTCTCCAAATTTCAAGCAGCACATACAAATCATGCATAACCAATTAAAAATAAAACATCACCGACATTAGAATAGTTCAGAACATAATGATTTACCCTAGGTTTTGCTATTTGAGACAACCATATGTCTAACCACAAAACTTTTGGCTGGTTACGCAGTGCTATTTACCTGTCCTCGCTGTATATCTTCCCGTTTTAAGCCACGTAGAAGAAGGCCCACATTGTCGCCAGCCTGGCAAATGTAGAAGCTTCCAATTACTTAATACCATTAGTCCTGTACAAAATCTTGGGTAACAAAATTGTTCCATCCCAATACTTACTTGACCAAAATCCAAGATTTTCTTGAACATTTCAACACCAGTCACTGTAGATTTCAGTGGAGCACCCTAGAATGGACAGAACAATATTAGGGACTCCACAGTAATTCCCAAATATGAAGTTTGCATAAAAACATCAGAGGACAACTTCCAGATGATAGCTATGGTATAGAACAATCAAAAGCCCTCAGCACTCTGTTGTTTTACTCAGTACACAAGTTGCGGGCCAAACAGAATAGAATATTAGGATTTTACAAATAAAACAAACAAAGCTTGATTCACACATTTACCTGCATCAAGCCTAATATCTCAACATCCTCTCCAACTTTAATGGTCCCTTGTTCAACACGACCAGTAGCAACAGTTCCACGGCCCTTAACAAATGAAGAAAGTCATATACATCATGATGAAAAACTTTGCAAGAAAATAGAAAGAAATTCAGAGTGCACATCTAGTTACCTGAATCGAGAAAACATCCTCGATGGGCATTAAGAAAGGCTTGTCAAGTTGGCGTACAGGGTCAGGAATGTATTCATCTACAGCATCCATTAATTTCAAAATGGCCTTCTTGCCTATCTCTTCATTAGTACCTTGTAAAGCGGATAAAGCTGAACCTCGAATGATGGGTATCTCATCCCCAGGAAACTTGTAAAAGCTAAGCAGCTCTGCCAGAAATATCAACTCTTGAAACACTTTCACGTAAAGTTTTGATATGGCATAATGCAGCAATAGATGAAAATGAACAGAATTAACTCAAATGACACCTTACCACGGAGCTCCATTTCCACAAGCTCTAGTAACTCAGGGTCATCAACAGCATCAACTTTATTCAGAAAGCACACAAGTGACGGCACACCAACCTGCATTGCAGGAGAATATAATATTTCCATAGAAACCATTTACCACAATGCTGCACTAACATGGATCTAACATTGTTTTCCAAGCTGCTAACGATAGAACCCTACCTGTCGTGCAAGAAGAATGTGTTCTTTTGTCTGCGGCATTGGCCCATCAGGAGCAGAGACAACAAGAATACCCCCATCCATTTGGGCAGCTCCAGTAATCATGTTCTGCAAACCAACAAGTAGAAGGAAATTATTTGCATGTCTACATAATTCTGTACACAAATGAAATATAAACAATCAACTGGACTTTGGGGATCAGCAATGAACATTCTAAGCTTTGCCATGGTCATTCAAATGAGACGAGTTAAGGAACATTCTGGATGCAGCAAGGCTAACAAGCACATTTGATGCTCAAAGCACATATCATTTCAGGCATATACCATCAATCACAATAAAATTCCTTACGTAAATTCAGCCACTTTTTTCCCCCTTCTAGGTAAGCTTCATTTTCTTTATAAATTATTTCCTGTGAAACGCAGATTTGCATATAGAGCGCCTGCTAAGGTTTGAGCTACATGTTTTGTTCATCAATGGGGAAGATTGGCAAAGAAGTTTGTCAAGTTATGAATTTCATGCAAATAAAACATCGTTATCTAAGTACGAAAGCAAGATAGTTTTCCAGCCAAGCCAAATATAGCAGAATTTTTGCCAGCCCTGGTGGAGTACAAAGCAAACAAAACTAATCTCATAAACTGCACATGCCTTCCTACAGTGCCACATTAATACAATGAATAAAACAAGTTTGGATGTCTAGCAACCGAACAATTCTTGCAGAATTGCGTGGCAAAAGGAGGAGTCTGCAACCATTTCAAGGAAAGGAAAAAGAAAAGCTGAGGACCTAGGTCTTTAGGAAAACTACTGAGAACAAGCACCGAGAGAGAAAAAAACTTCTGAGTGTGACAACCTCCAACCGAAGAAAGTTACAACAGTCAACAACATAACATATTACCCTGGGCATTCTTATGATCACTTAGCCAACTTGGACAAGGCTCCTGAACTGAGTCATAATAGTGTGCATTCTAATGTAATGTGCCATGAAAACTCCTGTCTACGATGGTTTATGACTTTATGTTATAGATTGGTCAACATCACATTCTTTATCCCTTCTTCAGAAACTCTGCTAATTAAGATTGATCACAATGGGCATGAAGCTACGGTAACAACGAAAGCAAGGATAACAACAACAAATGAAGTTCCAAGACATAAATCAGGATGATGTAAGATGACAAAAAGCAAATTGACTTTATGGTTGTTCGCGCAAGGCCAAAAAAATCATAATTCATTTACAGTGAACACATAATTATTAGGGCTTACCTTAACATAATCTGCATGACCTGGGCAATCTACATGTGCATAATGCCGCTTAGCAGTCTCATACTCTACATGGGCCTTCAACATCAAGTTAAAAGTTGTAGTCAGCATGGATACATGGTTTCAACTAGGGGTGTAACCGGTTCGGTTCGGTTCGGTTCAGAGGGGTTTTTGACTGAACCGAATGAAACCGGTTCAGGGATTACTAGGAACCGAAACCGAGTTTTGAAGGTCGGTTCGGTTCTCGGTTCGGTTCCTCCGGTTCCGGTTCGGTTCAGGGTCGGTTCGGTTCCAACACCCAGAACACAAATCCAGAGAAAAGCTTCAAACAACCAGCAGATACACAGATCGATGGAAGAAACAATAAAATGTGTTCGTCTGTCACAGATCTAAACATTTAATGTATATACACAGATTTAGAACCAAAAATTAATTGACTGATGAATTTATGAAAACAGAACTAAGTATATACATAAGTATATGTATATACATATGTATACACACCACATAATCGAGAGAGAGAGAGAGAGAGAGGCGAAACCGATTTTCCACCGGAGCTTGAGCGCCAGATATGGTGGTCGACGGGGCTTCGATTTTCCACCGTCGCCGTCGCTGGCAGCTTTTCATGTTGCTCGATTTTCCACCGTCGCCCGTAGATCGAGAGAGAGATAGAGAGATGGATCTTGAAGTTTGAACATCGGTGAACCAGAGCTTGATGCATCCACCGTCGGCCGTCGCTACTCGATCGGAGGTTTCCGATGGGAGGTGAACCAGACGAGAGAGAGAGAGAGAGAGAGAGAGAGAGAGGAGTGTCGGTGCCAAAATCAGATTTCAGTTTTTAGGGTTAGGAATAAGAGTATATATATTTATTATATTTTAAAAATATTTAATATATATATATATATAATAAAACCGGTTCGGTTCGGTTCGGTTCGCTCAAAATTTTCAAAAACCGAGAACCGAACCGGATTCAAATTTTTTTGACTCCACCGAACCGAACCGAACCGGAGAATGAAAAAAACCGAGAAAAAAAACCGGTTCGGTTCGGTTCTCGTACTCGGTTCGGTTCAGCCGGTTTTTTGTTCACCCCTAGTTTCAACTTTCAAGTAGCTATATGAAGGCTACAGTAAATCACATGGCCTAGAATAACAATGTGAATAACCAACAAAAAACAATATCCTACCGTTGCAATTGTGATTCCTCTCTTTTTCTCTTCAGGAGCCTTGTCAATTTCATCGAAGGCAACAGCCTTAGCTTTGCCTTCTTCTGCTAGCACCTAAAAGAGGCAATAACCATTATAGAAGTTAGAACCCACATATTACAACAACAGACATATATACATTTCCATATTTCAATATAATAATTTAGAACACGTAGTAGATAAATGAGTTTTGCAGGAAAGAATGGAATTAGAACACATGGACCAGTAATCAAATCCATAAACAAACACACCCTAGTAATTGCAGCAGTCAGAGTAGTCTTTCCGTGATCAACATGCCCAATTGTTCCGACATTTACATGAGGCTTTCTGCAGGGAGAGAAATCATGAGAAAGGTTAGGTATCATATAAATCAAGAGGTCCTATTTCTGCAACCCTCTTGACCTTTTTGGAGTAATTTCTGAATTCTCGAGTAGGTCAGATCATTTAAAACTTCAAAGAAACATTTTTCTCGTAACCTAGACAGTACTGAACAAGTAAATCTGTCTCAAAGATTGCGGTGAGTAGATGTGGCTGCCCAACAAGTTTTTCTTTATAGTTTTTTGATAAGTCATATCAAATGGGCATCAACGGGATGCCACCCATGCACAATTTAGTACGGAGAACAAAAGGCCAAAAAGCCGATAATACCAAAAAGAGACCGAACACTAAATGCCGAAAACTATCTAATGTATCAAGGAACTGACCAAGGGTCGCCATACACTTCCTTGACTCCCAACCAAAAAAACTAAAAACGAAAAGACTGTTAACAATAACAACCGACTTCTAGTCCCCATCAACATATGTAGATTTCTCTCTCACCAAATGGACCACATCAAGCACAACGAAATCAACCTCCAAAGCTTCCGTCTTCTTCAATAAGCTACAACCATTCTCTCAAGTTACTGTTACAGTGAGTGCCTAGTTACCCAAAAACCTCTTTTTGGCACTTAGCAATCATTAGTGATGGTCTTCTCGGTAATCCTCCAAATCTTATTTTCGGCCTTGAAAGCCCCCCAAAAGAAAATCTTTTATAGCCAAGAGCTACTCAATATCACTAGTAATTAGGAACAACCAGAATACGTAGAATCAAAATTAATTAAATATCCAGATATCAAACACGACTTCCTAAAACTTGAGCGAATGAATACATAAGAAAAAAAGAAGTTAGCATACGTTCTAGTGAATGTGGCCATGGATCTCGACCATGGGTTTGGGAGGGAAGGTACGTCATTTCCGGAGAGAGACTCTGAGATGGAGAAAGGTGCGGATACGGATCCTCGACAAGATTGGTAGATTTGAGACGATAAAGCTGCCAACCGCTTCGAATTAGGGTTTCTCAGAGCCACTGAAGCCATTGGACGGACGGAACAACAATGAACCCAGGAGGAGAGAGAGATTGTGAGCAAGAGAGTGAGGCGAGATGGGAGAAGGGGGTTTAGGAGGTTTTAGGGCTTTTCTCTGTTTGCGTTCGCAGGGTTTTACCGTCTCAGGAGACGGGTATCGGATTGAAGGAATTTTGGGGCTTGTTGGGTTTGGGTCTACCTAGGCCTGGTAGGCCCAAATGAATTTTTAACACATTCCAAGAAAAAATACTACACACTTTCAAAAAATAAATGAGGCTAGGAAAAAAAGGACTAAATGAGTTTGTTTTTTTTTTACCAAAAAATGAATCATTGGGTAATACTCCCTTCGTTCCTAAATAAGTATTCATTACGAAAAGTTGTGCCATTTTTCAAATAAAAAAAGTAAGTGTTTTCGTGCATCATTTTTTGAATTTTTTCGCACCGAATGAAAGTACTCATAAGCACTTAATTTTTTTATTTGAAAAATGTCGAGAGAAAGAGGGACACTTATTTTGGAATGGAGGAAGCACTAAAGTGACACGAGATGCTTTTTAAGTGATTCAAAAAAGTTTTATGAAGTTAATAAAAATATTGCCATCCATGCATCTTTGAGTAAGTTTTAAGTTTCAGCTTTCATTTTTGTAGGAACCAAAATATGCTCATACTTCCCAAATTTTGTTTTTGTTTTTTGGTAATGGAAGATCTGAGTTTTGTTTCAGAAGTTCCAGAAAACCATTCCGCCGGTCCAGGTGACGATCAAGATAATATCATGAGGGAGAGAGAGCAGCCCACAGAACCTCTGAATGCAGTACATCCCGAAAAGGCGAAATCATTCCGGGATGCTGTCTTGAGGCAACGATCAGTTAATCAGAATGATATCGACAAAAGGATTGCAGAATTTGATGTTAGTGACGATGAAGAAGATGATATGGAGAGTGAGGAACTTTTCCACACAAAGTCCAGGATTAAGATTAATTTTCCTAAGGAGCAACTCAAACGAATTAAACAGCAATACAGAGGATGCTTGATTATTAAGCTGCTTGGGAAAAACATTGGTTTCAAAATCCTAATGGATAAAATTAGCCGTCTCTGGAATTTGGAAGGGCTTTTCACTCCAATCGACCTTGGACTTGGGTTCTATCTCATCAAATTTGAGACGAAATCGGACTATAACAAAGTCTACACAGGGGGACCATGGATTGTTCAAGATCACTATCTCACGGTCCGAAAATGGCATAGTGATTTCAGAGCCGACAAAGCCTCTGCCATCCACACCCCTGTTTGGATGTGATTCCCTCTTCTACCACTCGAGTATTATGAGGAAGATATCATTATGGAAATAGCTAGGAATTTGGGTAAACCTATACGGATCGATAACAAGACCGAAAAATCGATCAGGGCAAGTTTTGCTCGTGTGTGTGTGGAAATCGATCTCAGTCAACCTCTCGAGCCATCCGTTGCCATCGGTAAGTATGACTATCCTATTGAGTATGAACATATACATTTAATATGTTTTTCTTGTGGCAGGGTTGGCCATAGAAAGGAGAGTTGCAGCACTTCATCGGAATCGGAGAAGAAAGAGGCCGCCGACATACCGACCGCTGACATTCACGTTGAAGCTGATGCAAAAGCTGTGTTTTTCAACGGTCAACTGCAAAAAGAAGAGCCTACTGAAATAGGCTTGGGGGAGTGGATGATGGTGACAAGACGCAATAAAAAACAGCTCTCCACTCATGCCAAGGCCCATGTCACTAATAAAGCTCAGTCTTCTAAGGCCCACCATGCTGCTAGCCCAATCTACCAAGGCCAATCCAGTAACTCTAAGCCCGTTCAAATTAAAAATCGGTATCAACCAGTCCAGAATCAATCAGCCATGCAACTAGATTTGGTCCAGTTCCAAAACTCCAAGGCTAGACCCCAGAACAGCACAGGGATCTCTGTCCCGGCCCAGAAAAATTCCAACACAGCCCACTACAATGATGCTCCAGAAACCTCTACCTTGCATCCAAACCCTATAGCTCGTCATAACACTCCTAAACCCTCCTGCCCGACCACATCACCTGCTTCCCCAAAAAACCTTATTCCACAACCGCAGCCATCTACTACATCTCTCTCTTCCCCACCCATATTGTTGGACCCAAATCAACCCCAGTTTAATACATATCATGAGTTTGCTAGAGCTCGCGAAGTATCGAATAACCCACCAGTTGGTGAGGACCTCTCTGGATCCAGGCATCGAAGTCGCTCACCTGGGCGAAATAGCGTGGTGGATGGAGGGCATAAACCTCGAGATCCTGCTCAACAGGAGAAATGTGGACGGGGACAAAATTCACATGCTAGTGATGAATCCACTGAAGACGTTGGAACAGAATTGTGCGATAATCAATCGCATCTTGGGTAAATTTACTGATCTCTCCATCAAAGAAGATTTCTTTATGACTTCATTCGACATTCTCATGTGGAACTGCAGAGGTGCAGGTAACTCTAACTTTCGTAGGCATTTTACAGCCCTCGTTCAAATTCATAAACCCGAAATCGTTGTTCTCATGGAAACTAAAGTAGAAATCAGCTCCATGGACATGTTTTTCACTAATCTTGGGTTCACTGCTGCTTCCTTTGTTGACCCTATTGGTAGAGCTGGGGGGATTTGGCTTCTTTGGAATCCCAATTCGGTGACAGTTAGGCCTTTTCACATCACTAATCAGGCCATCCATGCTACCATCAGCAAAAAATCCTATGAGGATTGGATATTTTCTGCACTCTACATGAGCCCTAATCCCCGTAATAGGGACATCATCTGGGACGAATTGGAATCTATGGCGGACAATATTGATAAACCTTGGTGTGCTGCTGGTGATCTTAATGACATTGCCAGTCCTAATGAAAGAGGAAGTTTTACCCCTGATCAAGATGGTGGTAACAGAATTCGCCTCTTATGTGAAAGAATTAACAAGTGTAAGTTTATTGACCTTGGTTATTCCGGCCCCAAATTCACTTGGACTAATAACCGGCAAGGCCTCGCCAATATCCAGAAAAGACTTGACCGAGGCCTTTGCAACACTCAATGGAGAGCATTTTTCCCTGAAGGTATGGTCCGTAACTTGCCTCGCACCTATTCTGATCATTCACCCTTTATTATTCACGTGCTTGGTAGGCCTAATATTCCCATAAATCGTAGACCTTTTAGATTTGAAGCTGCCTGGTTGTTAGATCGTACCTTCAATGATCTTGTGACTGCTAGTTGGATTGGCGATAACGCCATTGACTGCATTAAAAATTTTACTACTGCTGCTGTTAATTGGAATAAGAATACTTTTGGTAATATTTTTAGAAAAAAAAGATGGACTCTTGCCAGGATTGAGGGTGTTCAAAAAGCTCAGGAGTCTAACCTCTCCCATAACCTCCAATTCCTGGAAAGAGACCTTACTAGTGAGTATAATAATATCCTTGCCCAGGAAGAGATTCTTTGGTATCAAAAATCCAGGGCTAAGTGGATTACTCAAGGGGAGCGCAACACTAGATACTTTCATCTCACCACTCTTATTAGAAGAAGAAGAGCTAACATTAACATGCTTAAGAATGATAACAATGATTGGATTGATGACCCTCTTAGACTTAAGGATCTTGTCCAGAATTATTTCACCTCGCTTTTTCATGCTTCTGTAGCTAATGTTGATCAACATATCCTTGATTTACCTCATGTCACCCTAGCCCCTGACGACATTAGGCAGCTTAATAGACCCATCACTAATGTTGAAATCTGGGACACCATAAAGCATATTCCTGCTTACAAGGCCCCTGGTCCTGATGGCATACAAGCTATCTTTTTCCATAAATGCTGGAACACTGTTGGCCCTGCTGTTTGTCATTTTATTAAGGACTGTTTTATGTCTAACTCTGTTCCTGCGGATATTAATAAAACCCTCATTGCTCTTATCCCTAAATCTGATAATCCGGACAACATCAAGATGTTTAGACCCATAAGTCTCTGCAATGTGATATACAAAGCTATCACTAAAATTCTTGTCACTAGAATTAGGCCCTTCTTGAGTAAAATTATCAGCCCTTTCCAAAGTAGTTTCATTCCTGGTCGTTCCACGAATGATAACATTCTTATTACTCAGGAGATCCTTCATACCCTTCGAACCAGGAAAGGTAAAAAAGGCGGCCTTATTTTTAAAATTGACCTTGAAAAGGCTTATGACAAGATCTCTTGGTCCTTCTTAAAAGATACTCTCATTTATTTCAAATTTGATGTTAAATGGATTGATCTTATTATGAGTTGTGTCTCTACTGCTACCACAGCTATTTTATGGAATGGGGAACCGCTTCCCTCGTTTTCTCCTGGTAGAGGATTAAGGCAAGGAGACCCCCTTTCCCCATACTTATTTGTTCTTTGTATGGAAAGGCTCTCTAATATGATTTCTTATAAAGTTGAGCAGGGCCATTGGAAGGGCATTTCTGTTGCTAGAAATTCCTCTCCCTTTACCCATCTCTTCTTTGCTGACGACCTTATTCTCTTTGGAGAAGTTTCTAGCAATAATTGTCCTGCTATCATTGAAATGTTGGAACATTTTTGTGCTATTTCTGGGCAATCCATGAACTTAAATAAATCCAAATTGTTTGTTTCCCCTAATGTCCCGCGTTCGGACGCTAGAGCTCTCAGCTATATGTGTGGTATCTCCTTGACTGATGATTTAGGAAAGTATTTGGGTATTCCTCTTTTGCATGCTCGTGTGAATAAACAGCATTTTAATCATATCATAGATAAAATTTAGAACAGACTTGCTGGTTGGAAAGCTAACAACCTTGCCATCACCGGTAGAGCGACCCTCATCCAATCTGTCACCTCTGCCTCCCCTAGTTACACCATGCAATCTTTAAAACTTCCTATCTCTGTCTGCAACAAAATTGATAAAATCAATAGAGATTTCCTTTGGGGAGACACTAGTGAGAGGAAAAAGATCCACCTCATCAATTGGAATAAGGTTTGCAAGAACAAGGATAAAGGGGGACTTGGCTTGAAAAAAGCCCAGATGCAAAATATGGCCCTCCTTTCCAAACTTGGCTGGAACATGCAGAGTGAGAGTCCTAGTCTCTGGGCTGCTGTGTTCCGTGAGAAGTATTTGAAAAACCACTCCTTTTCGAACTGTCCCACCAAATCTGCCATGTCCCATTCTTGGAGAAGCATACTCCAAACTCGAGCTCTCATTGATAAAGGGACGAAATGGACTATAGGGGATGGTGAGACTGTTAACATTTGGACTGATTGGTGGTGTGGTGAAAAACCCTTAGCTAATAAATACCCGGGACCTCATGTCAATAATGACACTAAGGTTAAAGATATTTTTGACAGTGATGGGTTTTGGGATCTTAGTAGTATTTCTCACATCATTTCTAACTCTTCTTGCAATGATATTCTCAGCATTCACAGGTCCAGGTATAACCAATCTAAGGACTGTCCCCATTGGGCTCCCACCCCTAATGGTATATTTTCAGTTGCTTCTGCGTATGAGCTTCTTACTAAAGAAGATAATGACACCGTGGGGTGGAAGTGGCTTTGGAAGTTGAAACTTCCTCAAAAATTAAAAGGTTTTTTATGGCTACTATTACATGATTGTCTGCCTACCAATGAATTGCGTGCTCATAGGAAGATTATCTCTGAAAATTTTTGTCATAGGTGTGGTTTATCAAATGAAAATAGCTCCCATCTTTTTAGAGAGTGTGAGAAAGCCAAAGCAATTTGGTCCCTCATACCTAATAACCATTGGAAAGAGGATAGATTTGAATGGTCTGTTCAAGATTGGATTACCTCCCATCTGAAAAGGAAAGGTAAAGTAGGCATAGGCTATGATGTTTCTCGTAGCACTTTATTTACCATTATTCTTTGGCAAATTTGGAAGGATCGCAACAAAATGAGCTTTGAAAATGTAGACATAGATCCTCTGATTAGCACGAGAAATATCATAGCATATGCCTCTGAAGTTACCAATGCATTTAAATCCCCAATCTCTAATGGTTATCCCGACACTATCCTTATTACTTGGTTTCCCCCTCTGGCAGGCGGTGTGAAGTTAAATACAGATGGATGTGTCTACATGACCAACAACAAAGCGAGATTCGGAGGACTTTTTAGAGATCACTGTGGTCAATGGCTCCTAGGATACTACGGGAAGCTGTCTTGCAAGTCTAGTTTGGAGGCCGAAATCTGGGGAATATATCGTGGGCTTACAATCATGCTGGAAAAGGGATACGCCAACATATCAATCGAGTCAGATTCATCCACTGCTGTCCAGTTAATCACAGAGGGCCCTAACAACGGCCACCCCAACTTGGATCTCATCTTAGATGCCAAAGCTCTGTTAGCGCGCACCAACTCTGTTCTTACTCACATCTTTAGGGAGGCTAATCAAAGTGCAGACCACCTCGCGCATCTGGGCGCCGAACAACATCAAGACCTCGTGGTTACTGAGGTATCTCCCCGATCCATCAGGCAGTTTGTGCTTGAAGATGGATTGGGGGTGGGTAGGATTAGAGATTAGGATCCCTTTTGTTTTAACTCTGGCTCTGTAATCTCTTGTTTTCGTCGTTTATCTAAGCTTCCGTTGCACCCCAAAAAAAAAAAAAAGGGCCGGATTCGATCCTGATCAGAGAGGATCCGGATCTGATAAGTTTGGATCCGAATCCGATATTCACAAACCTGAAAAACGTTAATCTGAACCCGGATCCGAATTTTCGGATATTCGATTTGAAAATCCGAATCCGATCGGGTAATTTAATTTTTTTATCCTTTCCAGCTAGCTTGCTTGTGGCTTTTCCAATTTGCATGTTTACGGGTCGGATTTGATCCGGATCCAATGTAGATTTTATTAGAATTTTCGGTTCCGGTTTATCGGATTATTGGATCTGAAAATACCGGATTCAGATTTTTCGGATCGGATCCGGATCAAATTCGATCCGTTGACAGGCCTAGTTGAGAGTATGCAAAATGTACAGATTTATGATTAAAGGAAAAAAAAATCACTGCATTTTTATTTCTTTTTCTAAATTGTGTTAATTTTCACCTTATATTTTCGTATTTTTATCAATACTCTTGTCAAAACAAAAGTTTAATCTCAAATATTATGATAAGAATAAAAAACATTGTAAACACTAAAAACATCTTCTTACTTTTGGTTAATATAAAAGTCCTCGACCTTTGGAAATCTTCTCAAAATTTAAAGCAAAAACTAAATAAGTTTGGGAATGTGGTCATTTGCTAAGAGATTCTCCAATCCTAACCCCTTTTTTTTTACTCAATTTGCGTCAAGATTTGAGTAAAAATTCATTTTGGGTGTGAGAATTTCCAATGGCAAATTCCATATTTTAACTCAAAAAAGACTTTCAAAAGCAACATGGTAAATATGAGACGCAAGATTAAGCCTTGAAGAGAAGGATAGGAAAAACGGATGGAGGCTTAGATTTCCCTAAAAATGGGGTATAGAAATGGGCAAACCCCAAGGGAGAGAAATGAGTATGCCATCGGAGATAGAATTTTGTTCTTTTTATCCGGGGAAAAAAAAGGAAAAATGTTAAGTGTCAAGAAAAATCACTCAGAAAGTACTTAAAATTTGAATATGAGTGACTCTGGGTGATTTTTTCGTTACATGTAGCACTCGTGAAAAAAAAATGGGTGTTTAACTGAAGAAATTGGTAAGGATTTAGGTCATTCGTACAAGACAGTTGCTTATAGTACCAACTTTACCAAACTCTTGGCGTTCCCGCGACCTTTGAAAAGGATACTCTTGGAGAAAACTCGTTTCACTTTCACCACTTTCCCTTTATCTTCCAGTCACCTTCGGATCTTCATTCACTTCCCAATTCCATGGCTCTCCAACTCATCGCTCTCTCACCAATAGTTTTGATTTCGTCTTATTTGCCATTTGCCAGCCCCTCTAATTTCAGTTATCCCGCAATTTTCAATTTTGGGGATTCCAATTCAGACACCGGCGGCCTTGTTGCTGGAATTGCTTTTCCGTTGGGGCCACCCAATGGACAAACATTCTTCCTCAAGCCATCCGGCCGCTTCTGCGACGGCCGGTTGACCATCGATTTCCTCAGTAATGTATTTCTACCTTTTGACCTCGTCATTACGTTCTCACGTAGTTTTCCAGTATAAAAAATCGTTCTTTTTAATGTTTGCAAGTATGAGCTGGATTCTGATGGACGGGTCCGGTTCAAACATTTTTTCATCAATCATGCAAAAAATCATGATATAATTTCAAAATACATTAATCTCGAGATTAACGAGGTAAATGGGTTACACTAAAAAAAAAATGCTACTGACACAATAACCCACCACGACAGCCTAGTACCAATCAGTAAAGTGTAAGAACCAATCCGTTAAACTTGGTCTTTGTGATCTTTTTATTTGTATGACTGGGTTTTTTACACTTTACTTACTTACATAACTTAGTCTTTTGATTTGTATGACTTGGTCCTTACACTTTACTGACTTGGTCGTAGGCGGTTAGCGTTATTGTTAAATTGTACATGTTACGTGATTTTTAGCGTGGTTATGGAGATGCATCATGCGTGCAAACCGAAGAATGCTTGAACTGGGTCCTCTAGTCCATTTGATAGACACGGTGCTACTTGGAAAAATAGAAAGTGGTACTGTTTGGGAACAAAGAAAGCATTGTCCACTTACCAGCACTACATGAGGTTGTTTTCTCCCTATGTTGCAGTGGATGTAACGGGCATGCCTTTCCTCAATCCATACTTGGATTCTGTTGGTGCACCGAATTTCCAGACTGGGTGCAATTTTGCTACAGGGGGATCTACAATACTTCCAGCCAAGGCAAATTCTACGAGCCCGTTTTCATTTGGAATTCAGGTAGCTCAGTTCATCCAATTCAAGACTCGAGTCCATGAAATACTAGCACAAGGTATGATCACACAACCTACTTGAACTGCTGAATTTAGCTATATTTGCCTCATGGGGTTCCTCATGCCGAAACTTAAAAACTGATTTTTATTGATTGGGATTTTGGCTTCAGATAAGAAGATACAACAATTCCTCCCTTTTGAAGAGTATTTCGGGCAGGGTCTTTACATGTTTGACATTGGTCAGAACGATCTTGATCTTGCATTTTACTCGAAATCAGACGACCAAGTTCTTGCTTTAATCCCAACTATTCTGGCAGAGTTTGAGATTGGAATGAAGGTTAAAAGTTGGCTACTCTTTGGTTGCAGCTATAGCCAAAATCAAACCATACCAAAATAACATCCACTTGTACAATTATGTTTTCATTTTAGGAACTGTATTATCAAGGTGCAAGGAATTTTTGGATTCATAACACTGGTCCACTCGGGTGCTTACCCAGAATAATTGCGACATTTGGGATGGACCAATCGAAGTTAGACGAAATCGGGTGTGTCAGTTCACACAACAATGCTGCCAAGCTTTTCAACTCACAGCTCCATGCCCGCTGTGTAAGTTTCCAGGGGCAGTTTCCTGGAGCCAACTTGACCTATGTGGACATTTTCAGCATAAAATCCAACCTAATATCAAACTACTCTCAACTTGGTAAGTCTCGCATCTCAATTTGTCCTACATATATTGAGTCAAGCACCCAAGTTAGATCGAATTTCGCTCCAAAACTGACCCTTGTGACCGAGGTGGCAGCCTTTGGTTGGGTGATGGTGCCCTATTGACGTTTACTATGCTATTCTTAGTTTGGTAACTTTAGCATTTAATTTCGTTGAGAAACCCATGCACAGTGTCTTAGAGAACAGCTATGAGGACCGTACGGGTCCATTCCCGAGCGAGGTGGCAGCCTAATCTGGTTTCACAATGGTTTCAGGGTTCAAACAGTCTTTAGCAGCTTGTTGTGGGTACAGTGGGCTGCCGCTGAATTTTGATAACAGGATTAATTGTGGTGAAACCAAGAATCTGAATGGAAGCTTTGTGACTGCAGAAGCATGCAATAACACAGCTGAATATGTAAATTGGGATGGTAACCATAATACAGAGGCTGCGAATTTGTACGTTTCTTCACAAATTTTGACAGGGAAGTACTCCGAATCACCTCTTTTGGGAGACTCGCACCTTCTTGCCATATCCGAGATTTAACTGATCACGAACGCAATGACTTGTTCGTGTTTGTCTATTGACCCCTTATGGCAGGAAAAAGTTTGTACTCCTATATTACAATAACTGGGAAGAAAATGTACTGATGCAACAGCATTGTGAATTTTCTTCAGGCAATGAGAAATGGGAACTGGAAAGTGCATGGTTGGTTAATATTATGTGTCCTGTGTGTTCATTTGAGACATCCATATTGCTCCCTGGCATTGTCCAATTACATTCGTCCTCGCATCATCTAGTGGTTCAAACTCGTTTAAATGGACGAGTCGTTCAATTTTTTTGTTTTTGCTTTTTGATTGGGAAGTTAAAGAAATTAAAGAACTTGAGCAATTGTTGAAAAAACTCTCCCTTGGGCAAATGTTATTTTACATATCGCATCTCTCAGTTCAGTGCACCAAACAGACAAGGCCTTAAAAGAGAAACAACCAAGACAAATTCTGGACAATTTAGCCGATGATTGATAAATGGCGAACTGAATCATTCGGCTCACTGAGTCACTGTCTACCACAACATGCCGCCCTCACTACCTCTTCCTCTACAAAGTGAGGGTTTCCTTGATCTGTTCAGAATCTGTTCTCTGCCTTCTGGGCTGGAGAAGTGGAAGGTCGAAGTGGAAAAAGAGTCAAACCTTAGGGACAAGAATTTTGGTGCGAAAAGGATACAAAAAGGATATGAAGCCCATCGTACCGAAAATGTATGTAGCGGACCGTTGGATTTACTTTTGGGTCCGGACGAATAATTCGAACCGTTCAATAATTTTAAAATATTTTTTCAGTGTACCTGCAAAAATTAGCTCAATCACATATGCATAAGTGGGGTGATCCAATACTTCAATTTCTAATTCAAAATTCATGATCCTAAATTGCGAATGAGAAATTGGAATATTGGACCACCCATTTATGCATATCCCATTGAGTTGATTTTTTGCAAGATCACTCAAAAAAAAAATTAAAATTATTGAACGGTTTGGATTTTCGTATGGGATTCAAAAGTGGGCCCCACGAGCAATGGCGGATGTTGGATTGTAAATTTTGCCTAATTTGCGGGGACCACTCTTCAATAATTTAAAAACAAAAAAACTAAAACCGTACTAGAAATAGGAAGAAAATTGGGACAGTACAGGAGTCAAACACCTCCTTCACCCCTTGTGTCCGCCCCTATCCATGGCTGGCTATGTACATTTTTTGTACCGTGAGCTTGGTACCGGTACGACCCGTTTGGATGGCGTATTGGTTTTTTAGGGATTAAATAGTAAGGGGAGATAAAATATTCAGAGGGATTAAACTAAAAAGGGTGTACCCACTTGACATGACTTTTAAGAATGAGTGATTAAATAGTCCATGGTTTGGATGAGGGATAAAAAAGGAGCATAAGGAGGATGGATGATGTCAAATCATGTCAAAATACTTTATTGCCCTTGGTAATGCATATATTAGCTTATGTATTTTTATAATTTTATAAATACCAAAATTAATTATTATGTTATAAATTATATTAATTAATTCATTTCAATATTCTTTTGTGATATAAATTACGAATCGTCTCTTTATCAATTTGTAGAATTAAAACTAAAAAATTATCTTGTAATTTTTTTTATAAATCATATTTAGTAATTTTTTGTAAATCATATTTGTATGAACCCAACGCTAAAGTCAATGAGTGAGTAATTTTTTATACTTTTCATTTATGTTTTGTAACCCAACGTTATGAATCATATTAAGTAATTTTTTATGCTTTTATTTTATTTTTTTTATTGAATGAAAGATCTCCAGTAGTAGTTTAATTTGGTGGAAAAATAAATAAAAAATTAAAAGCAAAAGTACTTTATTTTTTTATTCGAAGGAAATTGCAAAGCAACACAACAAACCAATAAGCGACCAATGTAAATTTTTTTAGACATTTTATTTTTATCAAATTAAAGATCTCTACTAATAGTTTAGTTTGATGCTAAAAAAATAAATATTTATACGCGGAAGTACTTTATTTTTTTATCCAAAGGAATTGCATGGGGGGTAGGGAGGTAAAATGGGGTGGTATATCTCCCCTGACTAAATATAAGCACCCCTCCCCCTGCTTTTATTTAGTGCGGCTTTTCCCTGACTATTTAGCCCGCGGCTATTTAGTGCGGGTATGTTTTTGCTCCCAAACCATGGGCTAAACATCACATCATCCCCTTATCCCCTGATTGTCTCATCCCTCTCCGTAATGCTTCATCCAAACAAGGCAGTTGTATTGTCCATTTTGGTGCATGTAGGGTAGCACGTAGCGGTATCTAACGCACATCCTGATCGTCCAAAAATGTTTTGGACGGTCCGAATTTTAAATAAACTATTTCCCATCATGGGTTATTGAGATTGATGACTGTGATACGGCGCTACGGTGGTATCTTTACACACACCCAAATTCTTCTCAACCTGTCTTGGGCACATCGACACATAATTTCTCAATAACTTTGTCGACCTTTTTTTGGAATCCACGTATATCATACCAAGTCCCACCGAACTGTGTGTGACGGATAAGAGTGAACACCAAATAATTTTTCCAAAGGGAGATCATGTAGCCAATGATTGATAAATGGCGAACTGTGGGGGTGATCGGAGTTTTGTTTTAAAATTGTCTTTTTTGTGTGTGTGTTCAGACCCTTTTATGTGATTATTGTGAGAGGGTGATCTATCTTAATTTTTTAGAAAAACTAGTTTTTGGAAAAAACTAGTGAGTGGAACGGATCCAGGGATCCTGTAGTGCAGCACACGAGCCGTTGATCTAGGCAATAAACGGGCTCGGATCATGTAAGCACCAAGATAAAATCCGAGCCATTAATTGCTTGATTAACGGTTCGGATGGGGCACTATAGCACTGTTACAGGATGCCCTCTTCCAGGGGAACACTCCTGAATCATTCGGCACACTGAGTGACTGTCTACCACAACATGCAGCATTCGTCACTACCTTGTCTTCTACAAAGTTAGGGTTTCCTTGATCTGTTCAGAAAGATGCTACCTTGGGGTGGGATCACCTGCTGTTTGGGCGCAGCTGTTCTCTATCTTCTGGGCAGGAGAAGTGGAAGGTTTATCCTTAACCAAATTAACAGAATTCTTCAAATTTTGTTGTTTCTCTTGTTATGTTTGATTAACAGTAACCTCTGGTATTCGTTTAGGGATGCGGAGGCTCTCAAATCTGTTACTCGAGTTAATCAATTGATAGATTTGGGTAAGCCCGTTTTTTAGTTGCTGTCAATGATACTAGTTTCTTGAGGTCTTTGTTCGATTTTAATGGTATTTAGACAGAATTAACTGAGAATTAGGGTTCAGATCTGTAATCTATGTTTAATTTGGTTATATTTTTGTTGACTTCAGATCATTCATTTGAATACAAATTTATGGAATAAGCCTAGCCGTTGATATGAAGAGAAGAAACAACAAAAAAACAAGCCTTGACCACTCTGAAGAATGGAAAAGTTAGAAATTCTGAAGATATGGTCGGCCCGAAATTTCCCTTGAAGTGTATTTTAGTTATGAGCGTGCCACGATAGACTGAAAAGTCTTTGTAAAAATCATTGTGAGTTGCCGATCGAAAAGTAAAATCATTACGAGGCAATTAAATACGAGACGATAGTGTTTGAGGTTCTTTCTGCTGCGTCACTTGAGAGGACTTTTTAATTCACAAAGCGGTGCCTATTGAGAACAATTCAGGAGCTAATTAGAACAGGAGTCGTAATGTACGAATTCGACGGGAGAGAAGAAGTATGAAAAAGATGTAACGAACCAATTGCACAATTCAGTTGCCGATAAATGTCCTTAAAGGGAATCATACTAAAATTTACTCCTGCAGTTACAACTCTTCATATGCTGCTACTGCTACTTCTAGAATTGGATTGAAGGATGAAAAAGATATCAACCTCAAATCGACGATGTTCCGTCCTTTGAAGCTTGTGCATAGCTCTGTGGCAGCCCCCAGCATGCCGTTTGATACCAGGGATTATCAATTGTTTTCTGAATAATTGCAATCCCTTCTTCTTCATATTGTGTAAAGGGTTTTTTTTTTTTTTTTTTTGGTGCAACGGAAGTTGTAAAGGGTATGTGCATAGCTATGTGACAGCCAATTATTTGGTGGTTGATTTTGGATGTTGACATTAACATTCGCACAGTCCTTTTTATCCTCCCTGTTATTCAATCTTGCCTGATTAAAAGGCAAGGCTCCCCTTGGGTATTGGTTTGGTGGAGTAATTTCCTTTTCTTTTTTCCTCCAAAAATCCTATATTCTAACAAAACTAAGGGTATTTTTGTTATGTGCTGTGATAATCTCGGTGGCAACTTTTCTATGAGTGCTGACCGCTTATAACCTCAATGATCATCTTGGATGTTTTTTTTGGGTGCGTTTTAGTGAGATATTTACATGATATTATACTCCTTGCAATAAAGTTGATTAAAGGGGCATCTGTTTGAACATTTGTTTGTAGATGACAAGATTTAGCTTTTTCTTCCTCCTCTTTTGAAACGTTTGGGGAAATGAATCAATTTTATGTTTCCTTGGCGCTACTAGTTCAGGAATGATACACAAATAATATTTTTCATCCTTCCACATTTCAGCACAGTTACTAGATGCTGTGTCCAAAGCACTACCTTTGGTTGTTGCTGTCGCCGGAAGAGTTGGTTCGGATACCCCGATCAATTGCGAGTGTAGTGGTTTACGTGGTGTAATCATGGAGAAAGCAGTATGTGGACTCATATTTTCAACGACTGAATATGGTTGATTTTTCTTCTTCTTTTAGTGAACAATCTACCTCTATGTTCTTTAGGAGGAACAGCATCTGTTGAAACACAGCGATGCAGGTTCTTGGATAGAGGATTCTGCTTCGATGCCGTCCAAGTGGAGAGAGGTTCCCTGGTACTTGGTGAGAAATGTTTATCTTGTAGCTTCTCTCCCTCTCTCTCGAATATGTTTGTTTGTGATTGATCTGTCAATATATTGTATTTGGATAGTTTGTCGTCTGGAATAAATATCATATTCATTGATGGGGCTCTATGATATCCAATCCAGAGCTCAAGATTAAGGGGATGCATAGAGGCCCATGTCATGTAATCCTTGATTCCCCTTGTGTCAGGATGACGGAACTGATCGTGTATATGTAGAGGGAGCCCAAGGTGCTGCAGGCTTGGTCTTAACCATTGGAAGTGAAGTGTTTGAGGAGTCAGGGCAGTCAGGGCAGTCTCTTGTAAGTGGAAATTAGACTATCTCCAAGGTCTCGAGGTTTGTGGATGCTATATATGTTCGTTCTTCCTCAGCTGGACACCATCTACATTCACGCTTGTTGGATTAATATCTATGTATATGCTTCTTATCAAGCTTGTTTATTGTTGTTTCCAAAGATGCTTGGAGTTAAGAGAATAGAACGGGTTCTTCCAACTGGTACATCCTTGACTGTTATTGGTGAGGTATATTGTGCTTTATGAGTGCATTTGTAGTTATCTTCTCTTCTCATATAAAAGGTTGAAAGCTCATCTCTGCATGTTATGCAACAGGAAAATCGTGTGATTGACCAATTGTTGATAAAGAGAATAAAATTAATAATGGGAAATCGTTAAATGTTGTCATTGCCGGAGAAAAAAAATGTGCAGCAACTTTATGCGGTGGTTGTTTTCCCATCTTATAGATTCCTATTTTCTATAACCTTCTTTATGGCCAGGCTATCAAAGATGACACTGGTACTATTCGAATTCAACCACCTCATAGAGGTCCAATGTATGTTTCTCATACAACGATCGACCAGCTCATTGCAAATCTTGGAAAATGGGCAAGGTTGTTTTTATTTAATGGTTTCAGTCACATACAATTATGTGATACAGTGTTTCCATGCACTAAAAATGGATGCTTCTTGCAGGTATTATAAATATTCTTCAATGGGATTTACTGTATTTGGTGTATATCTGCTGGCTAAGCATGTTTTCCAACATATCATTGAAAGAAGGCGCCATTTGGAAGTCCGAAAGAGGTAAGCTTCACTGGTGTGTACTATTATCACTGCTTATACTGTTGGTGTTCAAATCCTAGTGTTAAGGTGAATGGGACTGATAGAATTTATTCAAGGAAATTAATGCAAAACAAGGTTCAACCTTGTCATGCTGAACAAGCCCAATATTGGACGAGGGATATAACACACCAGTCAGCTCATAGAGTTTTTTGCAAGTTGATCATCTCAGCCCTGAGTTTTATGGTATTTAGTTGGAGTTTAGACAATCCCATCATTTCTCTAGCTGCGTTTCAGGCCCTGGTTGGTCTTAGTGGTGTTTATAGTCTAGAATACATTTGTTTCCATGTTGTTTTCTTTTTCCTTTTTGCTATTTTTCTATATGGTTAGTCTGGTTGAGTTCTCTTGTCGTATTGGTCTTTGGACTTTATACCAAGCAAGAACAATGCTGGTTAGGCATAAGCTTTAATAATAGTCGGTGGTAGGCCATACATTACGCTACGTGAGGAGGAGGGGCCTAACTGTGAATTTTTTTTCTGGTAGGAGAATAGATTGATGCGCTTCCCGAAGTCATGAATAAATTGATTATCTTGGTAATTAGAACACCACCATAGTGGAGTAGTGGACTGAAATATCAAGTGGTTGATTATGAAGTAAATGACGCCAAGTGCGAGTCTGTTGTCAGCAGCTAGAAATAAACGAATGGATGGCCTGACAGCCATAATTATTTGCATTCATAAAAAAGGTTGGTGCTAGCACGATTATTAGCCTCCCCCATTGGTCTTCATCAAAGATGATGCCTCTATCACTATCGATTTCCAGAGATAAGCTCGGCTTATTTTATCTGCGTTACCCATCTCGTTTTCGTTGACTTACTCCTATAGATCAAATTTTTTCTAGAGGTGTCAGGGACCCTCCTGACTGACCGTTCTACATGCAGGGTTCATAAAGCAGCAGCTAAAAGACAAGATAATGAAGGTACGATTTCCTGTCTTATATCTTTTCCAGTCTTTTGTCTGTAATCGTGAAAAGTTGATTTTTTTTTTATTCTTTCCCCAGGTTCAGATGGCAAAACTGAAAATGGATCCGATAGTTGTAAAAGGGACCGATTAATGCCAGATCTTTGTGTGATATGCTTAGAGCAGGAGTACAATTCTGTTTTTGTTCCGTAAGCACTCCAACCGCCTTTCCCTATATATTTTACCACAGAATTATTTAATGCAACGTTGTCTGCAATTTTTTTTTACATGTGCTATATTGATTCCCCATTCGCGGGCCTCTCCTTAAGCCATGACAGCTTGCCCACCTCATGGGATTCTTGCTGTTCAGTCATTCTAAAATATTGGTGGTTCTTTAACAGACACATATGGGTAATACAATTTCATGTTTGATTCTAAAACTGAGCCTGATAAGATGATGGCCAAATTGTATTTGTTCATCGGGTACTCGTATGGCGTAAATATTGGGTGGGGTCATTGGTGGTCTGTAAGATGGGACGATTGGTGTTGCATTAGCCTGGTGTCGACGTGCTGAAGAACAGCAAATTGGCTTGCATTTGTGTTTGATGGGTGATACAACCTAGCCACAGGGGGAAGGGTTATTGCAACATACGAAATTGGGGTTCAAGCTCTAAGTTTTCACTAATCTCCCCATATACCAGAGGACCATGAGAACTTGCTTAGACATATAATTCCAAGTAAATATGCAGATCACCTTTCTATTTTTAGTTGAAGTTAATCTGAGGTGCATGTATGTACATTATCATAAGCCTCTTTGGAATAATGGTCATGAAAATGACTTGAATGATATTTTTCTTCTCTCACATGGTTTTGGTCTACGGCACTCTTTGAGATTTATAAGGATTCAACGGATAAAAAGCTGACTGGGTTATGATTTCCAGATGTGGTCATATGTGCTGTTGTACGGTGTGCTCTTCGCACTTAACAAACTGTCCACTTTGTCGGCGACGGATTGAGCAGGTGGTTAAGACTTTTCGGCATTGATTTTATGCCTATTCAAGGCATATATTTCTCTAGTAATGTAGCCTGTACAGTTCGCTTGGATCAGTTCTTCATAAAGCTACACCTGGTATTTTCTTCCAAAACTGTAAAATGTTTAGAACTACGGACTAACTATTTCTATTAATTGACGATACTATTTGCAAGTGTCTCGTAGCATTTTCTTGTTTTACCGTTTGGAGTTGTGTTTGTTCTCTCTTATTTACTCGTTTTAACTTGTATGTAGACAATTCACAACTAAAATGCAGCCATGCAGGCCTGAATAGAACTTTCATCTTCTACTTCCTTTGGTAGGACAGATTGAATCTCACAAATTGATTGACAAAACTTTTAAAATTAGGAGCCAGCAGACTTCTGTAGTGTGTTGCATTGTGTGGACTTCTGTGATGTGTTGCATAGAGAAGATAAACTTAGTTTCTGGGACTTTTCAAAAATAAAAATAAAAATGCAGAACTTAATTTGTAGAACTAGAAGAAATTACCCCCTCCGTCCCAAAATGATAGTCCTGTTCGCAAAATCATAAGTTAAAAATAATGCAAATTTTTAAAGAAGAATTCAAAATTTTTTTTTACCAGATATCAATGAGCTCTTTTAATTCATGAAAAAAGTTTGAATTTCTTCTTTAAAAAAAATGTATTATTTTTAACTTACCGTTAACTTATCATTTTGTGAACCGGACTATTATTTTGGGATAGATGGAGTACTTAGGTTGGTGTAATTCATGTGAATTTCTCACATGAATAATTGATTAGTCTCAAAGTCTTCCAAGTAGGGAGCGAAGACCGAAGGGTAGGTCTAGACCGTTCTAGGATAAGGTTCCCCATGCCGATGATAGTTTTACAGTTGAAATGCAGCTTTCAGCTCCTCTATTCCACTCCTACCGACTGTGAAACAGTAATCACAAAGCTGGTATCGCGTATGCTTAGTAACGTCAGTGCCCATGCCAGCAGATTCCGTCCATATAATATTGTAATTTCTGAATCTTTCTCACCTCTTTTCTCTAAAGCAACATGACTATGTTATAACAGCTAGAAAGTAATAAACTTCCTTTCTAGACACCTTTTTGACATTAGGGAACTCGATAGATGCTTCTTTTGAAAAGATGGGAAGCAGAAGCTGGGAATATGTTATATGTCGACAATGCACAAGTAAAATGCAAGGCCTGAATGTAACTTTCACCTTCTACTTCTATTGGTAGGACAGATGAATCCATATTGATTTGACAAACTTTATAAATTAGAAGCTGGAGGACTGCTATGATGTAATGCCACATGTAGACCACTGGCTCAGTAACTTCTTCGAACGTAACCACATGGTCCAAAATGCTTAAGCCCAAGTTATTACTAGTAGTTTACGTGATTCTTTATGTACTCAAGATCTCCCATACAGACTTTCGATGTAGGATGGGGTGTTATAATCTCCCACCTTAATGGCCTAGTGCCCTCGCAAGGGGTTGAAAACTAGAGTCACCACGATACTTGATGGTCTTTTCCCTAGTGACTAGATTCACCACGATATTTCACGTGTCTTTATCCTAGTGGCCACTTGCACCGCGAGCCCAAACCATGATATTTCATGGGTCTTTTCCTTGGCCTGAGCCCATAGGATTGTGCACGCGGGTTGCTTTGATACCACCTGTAACGTGCCATGTAGGCCATTGGCCCAGTAACTCGTTGGAACCTAACTACGTTGCCCAAAATGCTTAAGCCCAAGTTTCTAGTATCAGTTTACATGGCTCCATATATACCTAGGATCTCCCATGTAGACTTTCGATGTGGGACGGGGTGTTAGATGTGAAGTGTTGCATAGAGCGGACTTCTGTGGTGTGTTGCAAAGAGAAATACTTAGTTTGTAGGACTTCTAATAAAATTTAAAAAAAAAAAAAAAAAAACCCTGTTTATTGGACTAGAAGAAATTACTTAGGTGGTTGTGAATTTCTCACATGAACAATTGATGAGTCTCAAAGCCTTTCAAGTAGGGAGCGAAGGGTAGGTCTGGACTGTCTAGTGGATAGGGTTTCCCACACCGGGGGTGTTCGTTTTAACTTCTACAGTCGAAATGCAGCTTTCAGTTCCTCTATTCCACTCGTATCGGCTGTGAACCAGTTAATCACAAAGCTGGAGTTGCGTATGCTTTAGTTTCCATGACTGGAGAACTCCGTCAATATAAAATTGTAATTTCCGAATCTCACCGCTTCTCTGAAGCAACACGCCTATTTTATGTGTAACAGCTAGAAAGTATCGAACTCCCTTTCTAGGCTCGTCTTTGACATTAGGGTACTCGGTAGATACTTCTACAGGGAAAAGATGGGAAGCAGAAGCTGGGAATATGATTCCAACCTGTTTTTATTGCTTAGTGAAATGGGAAAAAAGGTTCTTACGTTACCACTGGGGATTTTGGCAGAAACCGGGCCGACTGGATTCTTGCAAAAGTAGCTTTCACACCAATGACAAAAGAATCAAGCAACCCCAGCCAATAAAGCTCTGCCTCATCCCTCTTTCTTTGTCATTCTCAAGCTAAAGCCCCACTCAAATCTCAAAAACGCTATACAATCAAATACTTCCTCCCCATTTCATCTCGCTCTTCATAGATGGCTGGAAAACAAACCAGCACAAACTCTAACGTGTGCGAAAAGATTTACAAGGCAATTTGCCCACTGAGCTCTAAAGTTACTAGCTCTGCTCCAATTGATCAGAAAAAGCCGACGGATAAAGCTGTTTCTACAGAAGTTCCGGTCAATTTCAACACTTCCCTTTCGCCAGCTCCATCAAAATTGGACGAGGTATCCTCAGTTGAAAAGAATGGGCAAGTGGTGAAAGTTGCTTCACGAAATGAACCAGTGAAAACCAAATTAGCAACGGCTGGCGTTACAGTGCCAGAGAAAGCCAAGCCCCTGGAGGAAGAAGGAAATGGTAATGACAAGTTTTCTAGTTATATTGATCGCTCTAGGGCTAAGCTCAGAGCTACCTCGAATATAGGTACTGGTAATGGCGGTGGCGTCGGCGGTGGAGGAGGAAAGAGTCTGTTGAGGCGTGATACTTTTCATGATAGGGTTAGTGATTATATTAATAGGGCAAAGAATAAGATAAGATCAAATTCAAACCTTGGTGGGAGGAGCGTCTCCATTAAATGATGAAGACTTTTTCAGAGGCCATGAATCAATAAGCGGAGCAGCAGAATCAATGGGTTATATCTTCTGTTAGGGAATAATAGAGTGGTTTGGGTGACTGTTTGGTGCTTTCTATTGAATCATTTGTGTGTATGGGCGAAAACTTTACTAGTACTTGTGTATTTATGTTTTTATATGCTACACAAATTTTTATTAGAAATAAAGAGAAGTGCTACAGATACAAATGTCCAGATACATATTCGGATTTCGGACGCAGATGCGTGTGGGATACACGCACACCGAATACTCCGGACACATCTGTGTTTGGATCGATGTCTAAACATTGGTTTTTTTATTTGTAAATGTATGCCTCGATGAAAAACTACTGAGTTTGTGTTAGCGTGGCTTGGCTAAGAACTCTGTGTGTGTGAAGAGATGGAGAGACTATAGAGAGGAGTTTCTGCTAGGAACTACGAGTTATGTTTAGCATAAATCTCTAGGGCCGTGCCCTTTGCAGTATTTGCTGGACTGAGTTGTTTAACTTTCACACTTGATCTGGACATATTGGGCCTCCAATTGGCCCATCAGTTCTGGCCCGGGGGCCAGAAACCTTTTAGGCTGTGGTGACGTTACAGGCTTACAGCGTGTATGTGGTTTCGGTATTTGGATACCCTAATATCTCTCTCTCTCCCTCTCCGCTAACAAGAACAAGTTATCTTTGAGGATGATCTAAGGCCCGTAGGCATGTGCAATGCGTCATCGTTGTGTTCATTTGGTATGACTCCTTAATAAATGAAAATTTATCCCAAGTGTGACAGATTATGTAGTATGTACGAATTTTCTATGTTGGGATTTGGTAGCACGCTGATTGTGAAGGTTAAAGTTTATGTTTCTGACTGATTTCAAGACACGATCTTATATATTCCTGCAATTATATACGTATTCTATACTCATTGAAGAGTTGACTTTTGGGTGCCATTTTTTTTTTGTTTAATTTTAGCAGAAGTCAATGCTCCAGCATTCAGTGTCATTGATCATCTCTACCATTTTCGCTTTTTCTGTTTCTCTCTTTCGCAATCTAAGAGTGTGTTTGGAACTTGAGGATGGAAAGCAGAGCGGCTCACAGATTTTGAGGTTGAAAGCGAACTTATTAAAAGAGGCTCACTCTATACTTTGCATACAAAGTTGGTCAAACTTATAGTTATCTAAAAATAAACAACCATTACAAAATACTCTAAAATCTAGTACTATCATTTGTGTATAGAAGACTTAAACAAACACTATCCGAGCCTATTCCATATATATAGGGATCCTAATAAATTGAAGGCCCTCATTTTTAGCATTTTTTGTGGGCCTGAAGCTTCGGTTTCTTGGGCTTTGCCCTCAAGCCTGCTCTGATGGAAAGGGAAAGAAAGAGGAAAACTAGAGGGGAAGTCTAGAAAAAATTGGAGAGAAAGTTGATCTTCTTTTCTGAACTTTTCCTTCTCTTTCTCCAGAAAGCAAACAATGGAAAGAAAATTTTTACTAAAATTTTCTCTCCCTTTCCCTTTCTTTCTCTAAGTTCGAAATGTTGTTTCAAAATAAACAATAAACAGAAAATAATGCCTACTGTCATGCATTGACTACATGCATTGACTTACTAGATTGATATAGAGAATTCTGTTGCCAATTTTACTCCATCATCTCTCATATTCTGGCCAGGTATATATTGGAATATTCTAATGCAATTATTGCACCTTAATTGGTGGTCAACTTTGTTCATTTTTGCACTGGAAATAAATATATCGTAGCAAAATCTTTTAAATCATTTATAGATGAAGCATCTATCTGTATGACACCTAGAAAATAATACAAATCTTTTTTTTTTTTTGTTTAGGTCACCGTCTTTTATTTGTATTATTGTCCTTTCTCTTGTATTGAATATGCAAGAAAATCAGAGAGGGAATAAAAACCAACCCTTGACCTTGTTTCCGAATCAGATATGGAATACAAATCAACCCTCAAACCTTCTTGTTCTTTCCAAACATCCGGTTTTCCAAAAAAAAAAAAAAGCTTGTTGTTTCCGAACAATAATCCGCTGCGCATTTCGTCACTTGATCTTGGAAAAGTAAAATACATGATGAATTTATGTTCTGTAGGTGTTCCAAAAAAATTTGACCACTTCTATGGAGATTGGTGATATGACTTTGAAGGTGGGTAAGATTTGAGTATCAAATATTTGGACCAATTTGATTTGACATAAGGTGGGCTAGATCAGGGGTTTTGCTCCTCCCATGAAACCTTGTCCTGTTTGGTGATCAACAAAACCTTTGAGTACAAATTTACTAAACAATATCCACTTTGTGACTGCCTAAAATTGTATTGCAAGTCACAATTAAAATGTCATATGTCATATTTAATTAAAAATGTTTATCCAAGTCAACAGCTGAATTTGTTCAATGGCGAAATAAACACTCACTCATGAAACTAGCAAAATAGTCACATTAGTAGCTCTTGAATCTTGATGGAGGGGGTATAGGAGATGCATCCATAATGCGGTAACAAACGTTGGACTTTTGGGACCCATGGCATAACCTATCTAATCCCATCCTCAAATTCCCCCAAACAAACAAGCCCTAATGTATATAATGAATAATATATTGACCAGAATTCAATTCTTGGAGCCAGGCCGCAAGAAAGTATTTTCTTGCGAATCCTCTAGTCCCAGCATAGATGGTCTGCCTTTGTCTAGATCGAGGAGGGGAGTGCTGAAAGGCGCATAAGTTGACCCGGACACCTCTATCCATCCAAAAAAACAAATAACGTATTGATTGGGTGTCGATTCTTGAAGTCAGGTCACAATAAAGTAATTTCTTGTGAATTTCTAGTCCCGGCGACAATGTCCTGCCTTTGACTGAACTTGGGAGGATGTTACTCGAGGTGCACGTAAGCAGGCCCGAACACTTATCCGTTGAACCAAAGAGAAAACATAGAGAGCATTGTCTATTACATGCTGTTTGTTCATCTGTTGATGGATGGCTATTCTCTATTTTCTAGTACATCATACTTTAAGGGCTTTGAACACAAAATTACTAACGAGGGTTAACTTCCTTGAAGTTTTGAAAAAGAGAATTGCTTTCGTAATATGAGATTTTGGGCCATGCTTGTCATTTTATAATTTAAGCCCAAAGAAATAAGTTGCTTCTAGATTACACAATGCCACACCTTTTACTTTCCATCAGCATGCAGGTGCTGCTAGTTGAATAAATGAAAAATGACTACCAACCCTCAAAGTCCAAAAGTGTCCATGTCATCCATAAAGAAATGCAGACCCCATTCCAACTAGAATTCCTGATATTCAATGTTAAAGACTCCAAATATTTAGGCAGTAGTTCTTACGAATTAATATGTGGGTCCCACATATTCGTATGAAAAAGTTGGTACAAGAGTTAGTGCCTAAATATTTTCTCGTTATGCTAATGTTTTTAATGTGTTACATACTATATTATTGTCCAAAATTTTGCTCAAAAAGTAAAACTTGTAGACGGTCTTGTTTCAGAAATTGACTTAAGTTGGCTTTTTGAGTTAATGTATTATAAGAGAATGACCAACGAAAAAATCAAACCACAATTGGCAGGGGTGAGAGAATTGGACCAAATTTGTCAAGCCACCAATTTGGGCCTTTTATGTACAAGGTATTGATATGCACCCACACAAATTGAAGTTTAATTAAGGACATTGTCCTCAAAGAAAGTTTGTGTTAATACTTCTCCAACTTGGGCTTCCCTAGCTTCATAAAAGGTAAACTTACCATATAGTGGAATTCTATATTCAAGAAAGTTCTAGCAAATTGGTGGTCCATGTTCCCATTGCAACCATGGACATGACCATTCAAATGGAGCACTTTGAGAACTGTTGAGCGCTATGATATAGCCACATAAGGCTTCCATGCATCCACAACTTCAAAAGGAGAAAATTCCATCCACTTGGCATTTGTATGGTCCACAATTGTTTTTGAGTTGTTTTCATCATTCTCTACTGTTGCAACTTATAAAAGCCTCCAAGGTTAGCTCCCTAAGAAGATCTTAATTTCCAAACTTCTCTAGTGTTATTAAATTATTTGGGGTCAATTTATTATCGTTCTTTGCAAATCGGCGGTGGAATTGAGCCTCAAAATTTAGTCGAGGTGCACATCTTTTAAATAAAAAAAAGCCTATTTTAAATAAAATAACTTAAATACTATTTATTTCTGTCTCGATATAACTAGATTTTATCATGAATTCAGCTACAAAATATTTTGTTAAAGGTCAAAAAGAGAAAGAGAGAGATTACAGTACCATATGATAAACTTGTGCTCCACCACTTTTGATAATAAAAAAAAAACTTGTGCTCCACCATGGATATCTGAATTTTATTTTGAACTCACTTTTTTAATCCTCTAGGCAGTCTTGTTCATTTATAAAGCTGGTCTGCCAACAAAAAAACAAATTGTACAATGGTTGTCATATATATATGGAATTGTATACCAAGTGTGGTGCAATTTGCAATTTGACTTTAAAACAGGAGCTCTATAGAAATGGTTCGAGGAAATTTAGTTATGGGATAGTCAACCACAATTCTCAAGGATTCGCTGTAATTCCAATCGAATAAGTGAAATAGCCTGAGATTGAGGAGTTGGTTATCTCATAAAGTTTAATGTTCGATTTTTCTTATCAGAAATTCTTGTGGCCACCTCACACTACGTATAAACGTGTGAAAGGGTTGAAGGGAGGAATTAGTCCGAGTGAGCATAAACTGACCCGGGACACCGCCTTGCATTAGATTTAAAAGAAAAAAAAAACAGTCATGGGATAGTCGCCATCCATTAATTAAGCACCCTTTTGAGAAACCAACAAGGGATTCTCATGTGCACTCACCCACCCTTGACTTTATTCGGATAAAAAGGGAATGGAATCGGATCCTTAGGGTGGTGGATCCCACTTTTGGGTCACTTTGGCTGGTTTTTAGAAACCTAGCCATATAGGTGGCTTTTCTCTCTGTGTTTGATTCTTCCTTGTAGAATCCAACGACAGCAACAAATTTTAAAAAAAAAAAGGAAGGAGAAAGACAAATTTGCCCCTGCATTTTGTGGAAAACAAATTTCTCAAAGACAACTTTCAAACAGGGGTATTAGGATAAAAATTCTTAGCACAAAAACCATTGCTTTTGTTCCTAATAAGTATATACGTGGTCCACATAATAATATCATATCAGTTACATATCATTTAGCTTTTGTATTTTATTTTAACATTTTTGTGTGTTCATTAGTAACAGTTTGTTGCTTCACTTTTTGGTACGTTAGGAGTACTTAATAATTCTTGTAATTCACTTCTGCCGACACTTTGAAGCCGATTGGACATAAGATATGATACTATTAAAAGAAAGGAGAGTAATTGCATGTGATGCCCGATTTAAAGAAACAATTGGAGATTGATTCCCCGAAAGGAAAGAAAGATATAATCTATAGTCATCTATATATGCTTGAAATGTAAGCATCTTTCCAATACCCCTAGATGCCTGGACCAAGAGAATAATAAAGGAGATGGCTCTTTGGCTTGTGGTGAGCTCGCGACGGATTTCATCAAGATTATTCAAGTTGTTCACTTCTGGAAACACTCTGAGAATATTTCTTATGGAAAATTAGTCGCATACCGGCGTATGAATTACTATATCGCTTGGCCATTTTCAAAAGAGGAAGGCATGATGCGATTTTCAGAACTATCAATATGCGATCAATTTGATTTCATCAATAGCCAAGTTATTAATCAAGTAATAAAAATAATAGTTTGGATTATCAAAGAGGAAATGTGGCGGGCCCACATAAAAAAATCACACCATACACTCCGTGTTATAGATTCGAAAGAATCCATCCCCAGTTATGGAGTTAACGAAAGGGGGGAACTTTACTCCTTTAAAGCTGCAAATTGAGGGAATAAAGACAACAAATCTCTTTTTAACCCTCTTTTAAAATACAGTTTAAAGTGGGTATAACAAGCAGAACCGGAGTTAGAGATAGGGCTGTGAGTGCAGGGACGGAGCCAGAAATTTCACTACGTAGAAGCGAGCTTATATAATTCATATTAAAAAATTTTGAATTTTTTTCCCTATATAAAACTAGAGATTTTTTTCCTTGCAGGGGTGACTGCCCCTACTGACACCCCCAATTCCCTCCCTGGTGACGTGACCCGGCCCATTAGTAGGGAATACAATCTTTTTCTTGGGTACTTCGGAAATTCATAGATCAACTAAACGGAAACAGAGTTTTGCGACAGGTGATATGCATTCAAACTTTAAAATGGGGTGATTTTGGATTGAGCTCATAGGACCGTCCGATTGCATTGATTCCCATGAGGGTTCACTTGGAATTTAATTTTGAAATGGATGAACAGTTCGGATTGATAGTTTGGAACCCACAACGGGGTCCCCGACGCCATCTGTACATGGTCGGTACAGAGGTGGTCGGTACCCCTTGTATTTCCCGTAATTTTTACGAGAGAGACATATATAATGCACGTGGGGAAATCGATTGGAGAAATTACTTTTCGCTCTCCCCAACTCTTTCTTTATCTTCTAGTAGTAAAAAAGTACTACACAGAATCCCTCTCTTCATAATGTTTAGAGTCGGCTCTGAATTGAAGCTCAAAGTGCATTCGCTTATGATATAAGACCCAATCTTTATTCTTTACTTTAGGCACCAAAAAGTCAGAACCGCCCGAAAACAAAAAGAATAAAAAGTACACTCATGGAAGAGAAAAGCGCAATCAATCATTTCCATATTTTATTGACACTGGTGTTAAAATATCTATAATAAATTCTCCCAAGACTTCAATTGCGACATTGCTTTGATAAAGTTTTGACATGCACGCCTCTTGATTACATTGGATGGTGTTTGTAAAAAGCAAAATAGAAGTAGTGCAACTTCATTGACGATGAAAATTTTGGCAAAGCTATACTTTACGATGATATACAATGTATAGATATAATTGTCAACCGTTTTAATATATAGTAATTGTTGACCGTTCTAATTTTACGTGTTGTGACTTGTTCTTTCTTAAGAAGGAACGAAACAAACCTTACATTAATTTTTGTTGTCCGTAGTCTTTGAGGCTATAATTGTCGTTTGAAGTTTAGTTGAAAAAATAATGAGTTTGATCTCTTGAGTTTACCTTCCAAATACAAGCTACTAATTTAGTCAACTATAATTAAAAAACTTTTAAAAAATATATATTCTCAATCATGGCTCGTGTATGTTGCCACTCAAATAGAACAAACTTTTTTTTTGCAAAGAATTTGAAACGTGCTCAATATAGTCAAAACAAGGCCTTGTAGTGCAGTAGCTCCGCACTGCAGAATCTCCAATTTCCAAAACAAGGATATAGGTCATATCAGGGAATCTATTACTAGTTTGTAATTAAATTCACATAGACCAATTTAATTTCGTATAAATGTGAATTGATGAGCCTGCCATACATTTTCAAGAATTTGAGATATCACACAGGCACCCTTCTTTTTAGGTAATCACATAATTAGGACAGAGTCAAGGAAAAGTAATTTACTAGCAAGTATCTCCCTGCTTTGGAATTTGACAATATATGGCTTATTGTCATAAATTTGGCTTGACTATTTGCTACTAAAATTGTACACAGAAATTGGTTTGTCAAGGGAGTTGACCCAATCTCATGCATGCACCCAAAACCCTAGTAATTTCTAGTATGTCTTAAGGTGAACTAACACTTCAGTTTTATTCCTTAATTTGCACATTGAAATTAACGAAAATGAAGTTTGACCATTGCTACTTAAATTGCGGATTGAGGGACTGTAGTGAGCAGTCGTAACCGTCCAACGTATTTTTAATACTCCGGATTCGCAAATATTTTATTATTAGTAATAAAGGTTCATCGAATCCAGACCAGTAATTGTCAAGATGAACGACTGTGATTGCTCACTACATGCAAGCAGCTCACCCTGTGGCCTGTTCCCTAGAGAAATTGGTTTGTCAAGGGAATTGACCCAATCTCATGCATGCACCCAAAACCAATAGTAATTTCTATGCCTTAAAAGTGAACACACTCTTCAATTTTGTGCATTATTTGCACATTGAAATTAATGGAAATGGAGTTTGTACCAAAAAGAAGAGATTTGCCTTTTCCATGTCATTAGTTTTTCAAACACGTGTTCCAAATCGTCCGCTTAGTTCGGTCAAACTTCCAAACCACATGGGTTTAATTACACGATGCCTGACTCGGACAGTTAGCCTAGTTGGTCGTGTAGCTCCTTCTATAGGGGTGAGGTTCTGCGTTCGATTCCTATGGAGGGGAGGTCAACCCTTATAATTTACTAATATCTAACTGTTAACTCTACTGATATATATCGAATGGCAAAAATAAAATAAAATTACACGATGCCTTGCCTGATTTTTTAGATCCATCCAAAATTCCGTGAATTAATTGTGATTGTGTACCATTTGGTTGACAACCAACGTGCTGCCCATCCAGATTTTCACTTCGAGTAATCCCCTTGCTGGTCCGGTCAAAGGCGACTTCCATAATGAACCTATGAAATCACATGAAGTTTTTTTCTTGCGGTTAATTATATGAGGAGCCAGCCCACTTGATTAAAGTTGAGTTTTTCACTGCTGTATTTTCGACAATCTCAGATAATAAGTTATCAAATACCGGAAACATCAAAAATACCGCAGTGAAAACTTAGCCTAACATTTTCCAGAGCCAAATAGGACCCCCAAATGTCAAACTCTGATTAGACGTCAAAAAAAACTTTTTCCCTGCATTGTTTTCGTTTCTATAATTACACGTGCAATCACATAACCTAACTATTTTGGTGCTTCCCAAAGAGGGCCTGTCTACGTGATTTTACACATTTCACCTTCCCCTCAAACCCTTCTGCCCCTAACCTTCCTTCCTTTGGCACATCCACAAATCTCAATCATTTCCTTGAAATGGACCTTATACATCTGGCCCCATTAATTTTGTCCCTCATGAGGTAAGATTTTACTAGAATTTCAATTTTTACGAGAGTGTTTGTTAGTGAAAACAATCACACACACAATATAAAATACGAAAACAGTAAAGAGAATCGATAGTAAAATTTACGTGGTTTCCCAAAACCAACTAAACACGACAAAACGTGCTGGTACACAAACAAAGGACAATTTCTCAATAAATTTATTAAAGTTTGATTTTTATCGGAAGGCAAATGTTATTCAAACTCTTTAAATTTGAATTCCACATCATAAAATGACTACACGAGCAGTAGACCAACTAAACACGTCATTTGCCTAATAGGTTCACTCAATCAATTATTTATGGTTACTTTATGACACTAGAGTAAATTATTCATGTAACACAACTCTGGACTTACATGTATCGAACGGCCTAAACACAATTGTGTTCGGAATTACTAAAATCGTGTTCCCTCGTATTACTCACCACCACCATTTTATGGGACCCGGAGGATGCTGTGCGGTAGGTGTTATGCGGCAAAACTACGTCGTTTTGTTTGATTTTTTGGCACACCTCTTAAGCTTTCAAGAGTTTTGTTTGGAGGAAGAAAAAATCACTGTAAAATGTCTATACTCAGAGTGTCTAAATACTAAACCCGAAGTGCCTAAAACTATACCCTACCTAAAGAGTCTAAATCTCTTAAAATTGAATCTCGAAATTAACTCTAGTTTTACTGCACAACACCTCGCAGCATTCCGGATTCGCATTTTATGATACCGTGACCGTGAGAGAATATGATTACTTTAATTTTCCATTTGCATAATGTAAGTAAGTAAGTAGACTCATTCACCTTAAATTAGAAAAACGGTATGTAGAAATTGGTCACATACATCCTTTTTTTCCATTTTAATTCATCTCCATTGTGATTCACTTTGATTTTCTAGTCGCGTAAATCCAACTAATAAGACGTAGCCAAAAAAAACCAATCAAAAAGAATTTTTTATTTTTCCAATATAAATTGCACCTTCCTTCATAGCCAACACCTCGCTTTCAGCACTACACTTTTCATTTTCCTTCACTCTCTCTCTCTCTCTACAGAGCTCCTTATAATCACCGAAACTTCGGCCGACACGTAACTACCGGTGTACGATACGAAGTTGGCCACACTCCTGATCAAATCATCCGAAGAAAGGGGAAAGAGAGAAGGACATGTCGCCGGCGGCCGCAGTTGCGACACCGTCGATGACGACGGCTCAACCACCTCCGACGATGATGGTGTCGGACGGGTTTGCCAAGGACGCGATCATAGCGTGGTTCCGTGGCGAGTTTGCGGCGGCGAACGCCATTATCGACGCGCTCTGCGGCCACCTGGCTCAGGTGGAGGGCGGATCGTCCGAGTATGAATCGGTTTTCGCTTCGATTCACAGGAGGCGGTTGAATTGGATCCCGATTCTTCAGATGCAGAAGTACTTTTCCATTGCCGACGTGACTCTCGAGCTCCGACGAGTTGCGGAGAAGAAAGTGAAAGGGGACGACGATGTGAAAAGTGATGAGAAAATGAAGGATTTTGCGAATGTTGAAGAGAAGAGTGGAGAAGTGTTTGAGAAATCGTCGACGGGAAGCGTTGAATGTGGCGGTGGAGAGGTGATCGATGAAGTTTCGATGAGAGATGATTCACTCGAAAGCGAGATTACTGATACAGGTAAGTATTATTGTATTCCGTAATAGTATGATAATATTTCGATATAAAAGTCATATAGCAGATAAATTTTTATGTTTCTAATCTGCAGGAAATATGTTTGTCTTTCTGGTAAAGTTGTTTCTTTCTTTACTTTTTTTACATTTTGTTTTTCCTGATTGTAAAGGAAAGGCGGGTTGGCTTTTTGGATGATTTTCTGGAAATTGTACATAAAAATGGTTATCAGAATCAAACAACGAAAAAAGAAATTTTATTTTCTTCTTCGTCATTTTTTTTTTAATAGTAACCTTTTTGTTTTCCTTCATCATTTTTATCGGCTCCTTTTTTTTAAAAAAAAAACACAATTATGGTTTTCTTTGACACGGGTTTCACCTGAACATGTGCGTATTCATGTTGAATTTTTTGTATTACCGAAAAAAAAAAAAATCATGTCGATTTTTTCTTCGATTTTGAATTCAACGGTGTTTGGTTGGTAGAAGTCAGACCCCGTGCGTAACCAAATTTCAATTTTGCTCTGTTTTTGGTAAACAATGGAACAGTTGCGATTCTTATGGTACCGATTTGATCGTTCAAACCCGTTGCCCGTCTAGATTTTGACGAATTTGTTTCCTTTTTTAAATTGATATTTTTATCACTTTTTCCAGACTTAAATAGTAATTTTTTACGAAGTAAATTTAATATTTACGGAAGATTTTGAATGGTTCTAGGCATGGGGAGGTCTAAGGCTATTTTTGGGGAGAAATTATTCGGTGGTTGTATAACACAACACGAATGTGTAAGGGGCCATTCGGAGTGTATTTAATGGTTGGTTTTTTTGTTTGATTCACACCAACTTTTTTGAATTAATTATTCATCTCAACAAAAAAAAAAAATTCTTTAGTATCATGTCATTTACTAGTATTTTTTTAATTTGGGTTCATATTTTTATATTGATTCTTCTCGTAGAGTTTCAAAATTTATGGAAAAAAAATCGCTATAAGAAAATAGTAATTGTGATCGTCTGTAGACAAACTAATTTAGGCCAAATTCACCCGTTATTGTAGAGGGGATAGTAGGAATAGCAATAGTTCGTTGACCACATTTTTAGGTAGGATGCTGGCTTATCATATAATGAAGCACATCCTATCAATTAACAGTGCGACATATCGCAAGATATATAGCCAAATTTGGTCACCCGCTCTTCTTGAAACAACTCGTCTACAGTACACCACACTTGGGTACCCAAAGTGCATATTAACTTATCTCAATCGTCCAAAAGAATTTTTGACGTTTCAAATTTTAAACAAATTTGCGCGAATAATTTGTCAAAAATCTGGAATGTTAAAATGCTTTTGGACAATTGAGATACGCTACTTGGGATGCCCAAAGTATGGTGTACGTGTATCATTTTCGCTTCTCGAAAGACCCAAATTCTAGTAGGAGTATTTACTTTTGCTTCATCAATCAGGCGTTGACAGGTTAGTTTCGGGGATAGCGAATACCAATTTAGCTGATGAGACCTCGAGATGGGTGTGGGGATCATTAATTCCCGTCTTTATTGGCTGCGGCGTGTGCTCTTAACCGTCTGATCTTAACGGACGTCACGGCTGCGTCTTGTTGGGGCTTTGTTTGTGTAGGTTAGTTGGTGGAGGACCTTTTGACAATTCTTCCCTTGGGATCCTAATCCCGATGTCCTATAAAACTCGGTGTCTGCGACTCGTCTGACTAATCAAACCGAGTTAACTCTGTGGTCGTTTGTGATTTTTTGGGGTTTGGAGAATATGCCAGAGGTGCATGCGCATCGTGAAAAAGGTGCACTTTTGGGGGGAAAACGATGTTTGGACGGCTGGATAAACTAATCCACCACTTCTATTTTGGGATTGGATATCAGGGTTTTGAGTCTAGTGCTATGACCATCGAATCTGACTATATATTTTAGAGGATTACACGTTCAGTGTTTGGTTACAATTTTTACCATCTACAATAATTATCATTTGATATATAATCTTTACGAAGCGTGGATTACACAATATCATAAAATTAAATGTTACGGCCTTTTTAGCATTAGTTTATATCTTTTCATTGTTAGTGCCGTCGAACTAACGAGCTCTTAATAGAAAGCTAATGTGACAAAAGGTCCTAAAAAAGATCGAGGAAGCAGACATATATGTTCTGAAAAAACAAATCAATTATTTGGATGCTGGTGAAATGACAACTAATAACACGTGATAGTGATCATGGAGGATCATGATTGATTCTAAACCAACTGTACAATTATAGATGAGAGAGACGCCAAAAAGAAATACTCCTACCAATTCTGTGTGTGTGAACCAATTTTTGTGGGACGGGCGCATTGCTTACTAAAATCCCTTTATAAAAGTGAATAAGGTTGCAGTTTCATGGCTGCTATTTTTGGTTCTGGAATTTGACATCCAACCAAACATCAGTATTAGGAATCATTGATTTTACCAAAGTTTTCATGCTTGCTATGATACTGGAGTACAAATTAAATTCATACTGCAATGGCTAACGTACTTGGCAGGAATGCCTGTAACTAGACCTAGAAATGCGCAGGAGTATTGCTGTTGTAAACGTCACTTCTAAATGTGTATATATATATATATTTTGGATAACTGGATGTTCAGGCCAAGCTTGTGACGACCTTGACTAATTTCGGGGCGTTGAAGTTAAATGTGTATTGGTGTTTGGTTGCTCATGTTTTAACAGAGAATACCATTGGGACGATAAGTGTAACGATGCTGAAGTGATATATTATATCAGGACTTTCTTGTATGAAATTTCAGTCATATAAATTACCAATGGTGGGAGTCCCACTGGACTATTGTTGGTTTTCACTCTTGGAATACATTTGGGTTGGTGTATATTCCGAATAACAGGCAACCTTAACGTAAAAATGGCAAATAGGATGATTTCAACTGGAACTGAAAATTTGCGAGTGTTTTCTCAACTTGGTTTTATAGTCACAATACATGTCTGTGTTTGTTGAAGTTGCGTCGACACAATCAGATTGACCGTACAAGTTTTGTTAACTGAAATAGCAACACCGTTTCTCCATTTCTTGTGATTTTGTATATGTTTCTCTTTTAGTAACAATCAGATTGCTGATTCCATTCCACTTGTCGTCTTGAAATTCAGGTTCTCAAGAACTGCATCCCACTTTGGAGAATGTAGATTTGTGTTCTAACCATGAAGACTGTGAGGCACGTCGTGCTCTGATCAAGATGACAAAAGGATTTACAGCCAAAGAACATGTCAAAGGGCATATGGTTAGTTCTTTCTTTCACAACTTTTTTATTTACATTATTCATGGAGCCAGGAGTCAGAAAAATTGAACTATAAAGTCATTTAAACGAATGTAATGTGATTGATTGGCAGGTGAATGTAGTCAGAGGTCTCAAGTTGTATGAAGACATATTCACCGATTCAGAGCTCTCTAAGTTAAATGACTTGGTGAATGAGCTCCGGGCTGCTGGCCACAATGGAGAACTCTCAGGTGGATCCCCGTGTGATTCGTGATGCTTTTATAATTAAAAGTTGTTGTTTCCTTTGGGCACAAGGTTCTGAGATAGTAATGGACGCCCTTCTGTAGGTTTGATTGAAAAGGTTTGGCTTTTATGTTTTATCATTTCCATTCTCAGTTAATTGCATTTATATTCGACGTTTCATCAATCACTCGAATCTCAAGGTCATCTAGATTTGGACCTCGCTCCTTGGAATTAGGTTTTTAGTTGTGATTTTGAATTTGTTTATGCTACAGTGTTTATAAAGTTAACTTGTGCTTTATGTAACATTTTTGTTTTGACCAATTCAAGCTTATTAAATACAGCTACAAATAGTCTATCTCTCAATTGCTATCTTTGGAAGCTCTGTTGTTATTTTGTTTTGTTCTTTGAGATTATTTTTGTCTACCTTGAGAAGGGTTGAATTAGTTGCATATATTTTGAAATTGCCTTTCTTCTCGCTATCATTTAATCATATTTCAATGCAAATGATTATGTATAGGAGAGACCTATATTCTGTACAACCAGCAGACGAAGGGGAACAAAAGAGAGCTAATTCAACTTGGAGCTCCTATTTTTGGGCACATAAAAGAGGAAGCAACCGGCAAAGATGAAGATGGTAAGAATAGCTTTACGCTAATTGTTTATGTTCTTCAAGAATCAATCTTTCCGACGCATTTTTCATGAGAACTTTGTAATTGAGAAATATTTGGTACAGGTCATATTGAGCCAATTCCTACTCTTCTTCAAGGAGTTATTGACCACCTGATTCAATGGCATCTGATCTCAGAAAATAGAAAACCAAACAGCTGCATCATCAACTTCTTTGATGAGGTATATTGATGCTCTTGCTTCATCCTCATCATAGCCTTCACTTTCTTTGGCTTTGTTGACAGAAGCTAGGTGTATATAAAACCTGTTACCTTTGATTCATTTAACGAGCGCAATTTTGTACGAACAGCTTATGAACTAAGTGCTGAACACTATCATGTAGGGTGAGTACTCACAGCCTTTTCTGAAACCTCCTCATTTGGAGCAACCTATCTCTACAATTCTCCTCTCTGAATCAACTATGGCTTTTGGAAGAACTCTCGTAAGTGACGCTGATGGGAACTACAAAGGGCCACTCATGCTTTCCCTGAAGGAAGGGTATGTACTCGACATATATATCTTCTCGCTCTACTTGCTTTTCTGTATCTCGTGCAATTGTACTTGGGTATCCAAAACTTTTGAATCACAATTTAGATGCTGATGCTGCATATCATTTTAGTGTTCTAAAAATTCAGAGACTAAAAAACAGATATTTGAGTGTGGTTAACAAAATTTGGAGTTCCAAAATTATTTCGCTAAAATATTAAACTTGCTGCTAAATTTATGCATAGATGCATACAATCTTAAGAGGACACTTATTAAACTTCTCAAAAAATGTTGGGCGGACGGACTTGTGTAATTTTAATATTTGTAAGAAAAAAAACTACAAAGATTTTGAAAAAAAATTTGAAATTTGGGCAGGGTGGTCGCCTGGGTCTCTTGGTCCATCCTTGTGTATGACATACCCTAGGAGGATGGAATTGTAAAACAAAGCAATGATACAAGAACAATTTGGTTAGATGGCAATAATGCTGCATGTGCTTGGTTGCTTTTCAATGTTATCTGCAAATTTGGCAAATCTGAACTGATTTTGGTTTACTCCGTAGGTCTCTTCTAGTCATGAGAGGAAACAGCTCTGATATGGCAAGGCATGTAACGTGTCAATCTCCAAACAAAAGAGTGAGCATCACATTCTTCAGAGTCCGGTCCAACACAAACCAAAATGACTCATCAACAATACCTCCTCTGACTAGAGCCATGACTCTATGGCAGCCCAATGTCCCCAACTCACTCATCATTCCAAATGGAGGCATGAATGGCTACGAAGCGACAATGGATATGATGCCTAAATGGGGAGTTCTTCGTACCCCTGTGGTCATGTTAGCAGCTCCAGTGCACCAGATGGTTCTGAGCCCCAGAAGGAGCCCAAACGGTAGCGGTACTGGCGTGTTCTTACCCTGGGCGGTTGGATCAAGGAAACCGGCTAAACATCTTCCTCCCCGTGCTCAAAAGGCACGACTTCTCGCTCTTCCGTCCTCAGGCGAAACGCTTAAAAAGGAAGTCACCTTGGATTCATGTATGATTGCTGAGGTGAAAATGGGGTAAGCTGTCTCAATGCAGCACCGAGGCAAAAGCAGGTAGGCGACCGAGTGATGGCAACTGTTTGCTGCAAACTCGGGAAGAGCTTCGCTCGTAACAACTAGTCTCCGGTGCTGATATATGATTAACATTTTTATTTTTTTCCCGGCTCTTATTTATGAGAAGAATTAGGCTCTAGCGCTGGTTTTTCTTCAATGTCTATTGTGGTAGGGCTGTAGAGAGAGTTGAGTTTTAAATTGAAGGAGTGTGAATTAGTCTTGAAAGAGGACTGGTTTTGTATTAACTTCATCTTGTAGGGTTTTTTTTTTTTAATTAAACTGTTCACAGGACAAATGCGGATGAGGTTGCATATCTGTATGTACATGTAGTTTTTTTTATTGTTCAGAAGGAATCTTGTTAAAGGCAATACCTGAACTTTTCTGTCGAACTGTCTTACCACTGAGATGCAGGAAATCAAATTTTGAGTATCATAACTTGATGTTTGGGTCAGCTTGCGCGGACCTTAACTAATTCCAGGGCCTAGAGGTAACGACCGGGTATAACTCCGTGGCCTCAAGAGTTAGAGGCCTCATAATTAAAAACTATCGGTACTCCTCCAAAAAAAGTATCATACAGGTAGCAAACTCTCGAGAGTCAGCTGAAAGGCCATAGTCACTCGGTTACGGGGGCTTGCTGATACGATCGGTGCTAGCACGAAGTCGAAGCTGTTTTCTCTTACTGTAACGTGCTTTCTTACTGCTGGAGTGCTGGAACTCTGAACTCGAGTAATATCTTCTTTTTTGAACAATCTCTGTGCCGGGAAAAAGTAGGATCAGTAGATGGACCCACTTCGTCGCCAACAAAATAGACCTTGTGCAAGAATTTACGCGAATCAGTTATCAGTTATCGTGTAAAGAGCTCCATTTAGTGAAACAAATGAAAACCTTAATCAAGCGTCAGTCTCCATGCTTCTTGAATAACTGAAGAAAGCCAAAGGATATACCAGTACCAACCCCAGTGTTAAAAAGCAGCACGAGAATCCACCATGCTACTTCATGCTAGAAAGCCCCGAAGGCCTGAAGTATCGCAACAAGAACTTTTTCTTCCAACCAATGTAAATCATCAAATCTTGAAAAAATTAGCAGGAGGCAGTCAGATGAACTTTGATAGAGATTTGTAGCTCACATTTAAATCCAGATGAACAAATTGTATTTTTTAAGTGTAAAGAAATCAAATATGGATGTTGTGATGCTCAAGAGATGTTTATATGACAACATAACGGTGACTATACCTGAACTAATCTGACAATTACCCCAATTGCAGAACCAGGAGACCAAAACTTTGTTGCTTTGAAAGGGAAGTATGATACCGTTAAGTTTTGTAAACCATGTTTCGACATCCACGCAATCACCAAAAGCTATAAGTCAGCAGCCACAAAAACAAAGCGTATAAATGTAGAGATTTTCATTATTATTGAAATCAAATACTTCAACTCCCAGTACTATACAGAACAAATAACAGTGTGAAAGAATAATTTTGCTGACACAATGAAGAAACCCACCATCCCATGCAAGTAAACACTCATGATTTGGACAGAAAATAACACATTGCTACAATAAGTTGAGCAGTAGAACTCTTGCAACTTATTACTTGGAGTCTGGCTTTGAGACAGCTCTGTCATCATCATCTTCAATATCCCAATTCAGATCCTCATCTTCATCTGCAGCACTCAGCCTCTTCCGCAGTTCAGCTCTATTGGGGCTCCCATTATTTCGTTCTTGCTTTTCATCAACACCATCAAGATCCTCAATTTCATCCCACCCAAGGTCTTCCTCCTCAGGCAATGACGGCTGAGTCGACACAATTGACACATCACTATCTTTGCAAGAATCAACATTATCAACCTTCCCTTCTGAATCCACTTTCGCATCGGATACAGCTACCGACTCACCAACATTCACTTGAGAAACTTGCTCCTCTTTTTCACCACTTGTTTCTGCAACACTTCCCTCATTCACATTACCCGCATTGTGCTCAACAATCTTAGACCTCTCAACCTCTTCTTCATTGGTTCCACTCTCCTCCTTCACAACTTCGGGCACTTCTTTACTATCCAATTCCTTATTTTTCACCACAACGTCGGGCACTTCTTTACTACCCAATTCCTTATCTTCCACCATTTCTTCATTCCCTTTCGACAAACCATTAGTCTCTTCGTTATCATCGTCCTCATCCTCGACATCCCAAGTCAATTCTTCATCAAAATCAGTTGAAATCGCTCGCTTAACAAGGTTAGCTCTCACATTCTCCTGTTGCTTAAGCTTATCCACCTTATAAAAATACCTAAACCAAAACGTCTCGTGATCAACTACATTCGGCACGACCCTATTATAAATCTCCTCCATGTTCCCATTTTCTTCAACCAGGCTCTCAACTTCCTCACTCTTCTCATCCAACACAAACGCTAATTTCCACTTCTCGTAATCCTCCACATCCTCTGGTTCTTCACAGTAAGTATTCGGATCACTCTGAATTGAATGCAATTGGGCATTGAATCTACTGTACTTATTAGAGCTCGAGCTCTGATTACCATAACTAACCGAATCGGATTCAACATCAGATGGTGCGAGTAGGGTTTCCTTACCGTGTGATATGATCTCAGCCGTCGACTTCCAAACTCCGTCGATGGACGCCGGGAGATCCTTGACGACGTGGCCGGCGACCTCGCGAAACACTGCCGTTTCCTTGTGCAGACCCGATTGGAATTCCTTGAGATCGCGTTTGTAAGTCTCGATGACGGATTCGGATTGGGTGGCGATGGTCTTGATCAGACCTTCGAAGTTCCACCCACCACCACCGCCGGTGGACGAATTCGGAGCGTCCTGATCTGAGTGGTCGCTGTCGTGTTCCTGAGGTGGGTTTGTGGGGGATTCGGGTGGCGAATTTTGATGGGTTTCGGGGACTGGAGGATCCGGGTCCTCTGAGAGAATGGATCTGAGGAAATTCATGGATATTGTGCCGGAGAATTGGAGCAATGGGGTTCACTCTCTTCTGGGTGGAGAGAGAGAGAGAGAGAGAGAGAGATTGAAATAAGATCTACTATACGTAACGAAAAACAGTCTACGATACGCAAGGTGCGAAGTGTACACCTCCTTTTGGTCTCATAAATTTGTTTGACAATTAAGCCCACAATTAAAGCCCTTAGCAAAGTCTAATCTCTTTTGGGCCTCTTTTTAATCTCAGTTGCGAGAAAGTTTCACATTGGGCTTGAAGTCTCTTTCTTTTCTTTATTTCCGGCGGTGAGGGTGTTCAGGCCGCCTTACGTATACCTAGATTACTCTCCATCTCAATCCGGTCAAAGATAAGCCATTCACACACCAAAACTAGTTAAATGCTCATGATTGATCTCACATTTGAATAAGTTTGGGTGAATAAGACATATGGTGATTTATGTTACGTCATATATGTGGTGATAGGTGAAAGGTTTTTTTTTAAGTTCTGAAGTTACAGCGTTGACTAAATTTATAGCTACATTTTTGACGTCATATTGTAGAATGATGTTGCTTGGGAATGGATGTTAGTGAAAGGCTAACTTGCACTTTTTCATGTCAATTAATTAACGCGAAATAAATTATCTATACGGGAATAGGAAGTAGTTTTATTCTAAGTTTACGATAACTCAATATGTCTGAGCCAGTTCAAACATTTTTTCGTACCCTAGAAATATTCATAAAGATACAAAATTTGCACTAAAGAATACAGATTACATCTCATAGCCATAAAATTAAAGACTCAGTGTTAATGATAGGAAACTCTTAAAAGTCTCTCATTTAAAATCAACTACTACAAGAGAGTGGGAGGGGTTCCCTACAGGTAAAAATAAAATAAAATAAAAGAAGAAAGAAGGAAAAGAATTACCCAATCATAATTATGCAGAAATCATGATTTGACTTAAATAAGTAACTCGCTAAATAATAAATTAAAACACAAATAATATAGATAATCTGATGATCCCCTTAGCCATGTTGGTATAACAAACAGCAGAACTCAAAATAAAAAAAAAAAAAGATAAATAAATCTTCCCTCGTGTTCCAAAACGCCAAGTCCACAAAACACTAAAATCTTGTCCCCATAATTCCATTATTCAACACCTAAAGTTTTTAAGAAAATCACATAACCCTCCTTCCCCTCCCTCTTGTATCCCAACTTAATGAAAGTAAATTTCTCCTTTCAATAACACAACATTTTGAATTAAATTGCATTTCTCAATTTTCTATTTCAACAACTTCTCTTAATCTCTTCTTAATCATTTTTTTCTCTTTTCTTAATTTCTTTCTTCTCTCCCAATAATTCCCACCTCTCAATCCCCAAAATACCCCTCAACCCCCTTCCCAATCCCACCTCTATTCTTCAAAAGTATGTTTGGATGAACGATACAGATCATAAGGGGCCCACAGATGATCAACGGTGCAGGGTTTTCTTGAATCCAATCTCAACCAAGGCTTCCCTTTTCCACTCCAATGGAGCAAACTGATGGGCCCAGGGTGCAAACTCCTGCATTTTCCTTCAATATTATCACCCCCTAAACCATGCTGGTTCCACCTGTGATCAATTGCCTTAATGTTTCCAGCCAAAACTAGCAGAAATGGTGGCAATGAACCCAGATGGTAAATCCTCTTTTGCTTTTGAACCACCATCCAATCCTCAACTTTCTGGGTGTACCCACCTTGTCTCCATTTATCCACATCCACCACCATTACCCCTGTGTTGAAGTAACATGGCTCTCTGTTCCCAAATGTGCCCGCCAGTTCCGGGTCGGACCAGAATGAGTCCGTGAAGTACCTGGCAGGGACGGACACAGGATTTTAATACAGAGCGAGGAATTTGTACATCTAATAAAATTCCCAAAATCTAGTCCCTTTAGTAAAGAAAAACATGGAAATGAACCTCTATACAAAATGAGAGAACATTCTTTACACTGCCAGTGCAATACCTCCTTTTCCACCACCACTTTTGTGGGCCTCATTGTGTATTAATTGTTGATATGAATCGTTCATCTTGTATGGTCAGCAGAGTAACTCTGCAAAAGATCAGCTTGATCGGACATCGATAGGTACATGGAAAATTGATTTTTTTTCTTGTAAATGGACGGTCATAGATTTTAAAGTTAAACTGTTCTTAACTGTCCATTTCACAAAACAAAACTCAAAAAATTGTATATATCTATTGATGCCCGATCAACCTAAATTTTTTCATGAATGCACTACTCTCAGATCAAAACAATAAACTCACGGTGGAAACCACATATGGCGGTGGTGGAAAAAGGAAATTTTACACCCGCGGTGATTATGTTAGGTCCCATCAAATGTTATTACCTGGTGAAATTTGCGTGGCAATACTCGAGTGCAGCCAATACTTTATCACTCAAATAACATTCTTTACACTGCCAGTGTAATACCTCTTTTTCCACCATCACTTTTGTGAGCCTCGTTGTGTATTAATTGTTGACCTGAATTGTTCATCTTGTATGGTCCGCAGATTACATGGAAAATCGAATTTTGTTTTGTAAAATGGACGGTCATAGATTTTAAAGTTAAATTGTCCTGGACCATTCATTTCGCAAAACAAAATTCAAGATTTTATATATCTATTGATGCCCGATCAACCTGATTTTTTTCATGAATGCACTACTCTCAAATCAAAACAATAAACTCACAATAGAAATCACATATGGCGGTGGTGGAAAAAAGGAAATTTTACACCGGCGGTGATTATGTTAGGTCCCATCAAAAGTTATTACCTGGTGAAATTTGCGTGGCAATACTCGGGTGCAGCCAATACTTTATCACCCAAATCCACTCCCCAAAGCTTAGCAATATCATCCACCATCACAATATCAGAATCCAAGTAAATCACCCTCTTAACCTCGACCGGAATTATATCAGCCAAATAAATCCTCGCATAATTCAACGGCTGGTCCAACGCTTGTCGTATCGATTTCGAAATCTTCCCCCTGACTCGGTTCGGATCGAACCGGTACACCCGAAAATTCAGGTAAGGGAAGGTGGCCTTAATGCTGGAATGTATCTCGGGTTCCAAACGTGTACAGAGGAAATGAAACATGACGTTTTCCGGGCACGTGGAGTGCTGTAGAATGGATAGCACGGCGGCCATGGTGCCTCGGAGGTAATTGGCGTCGAGGGTCATGGAGACGTGGATAGCGTCGGAGGCGGGTGACCCGCACGGGTCCCCGTTGCGAAAAGCAGGGGCTTCGCGAAAGATGGGGACGTTTGGGGCGGGTTTTCGGATAATGCTGAGGCGGATACCGGTGGTGGTGGTGGTTAGGGAGGTGGTGGTGGTGGTTGTGGTGGTGAGGAGGAGGAGAGAGAGAGACAGGAGGCCGGGGAGGGGGAAAGGCGAGGGAGTCCTCTGGAAGGCCATCCTGCCCTTTGCATTTAGGTGAGAGAGAGAAAGAGAAAAAAGTGTTAAGGGGAAAGAAAAGGAGCAGCCATTGGAAGCTGGGGTTAGAGAGAGAATGAAATTTAGAGAGAGGTTAGGGGGAGGAATTGAATGATGGTAAGAGAAACAGGGGAGAGAGAGAGAGAGAGAGAGAGAGAGAGAGAGAGAGAGAGATTATTGTGAGGAAGAGAAGAAATCTCGGACTAAATAGAAGAAGAGGGTCTTCTGTCCTTGGACCTCTGTTGAATTAGCCGAACGAGCCGAGGAATTAGTTGTTCGAGCTTTGGTTTGAAAATTTAAAGTGTTTCTAAATATGTTTAAGCTTAGCTTATTTACAAGACAAGTTGATATCGAACGAGCTTTAGTCGAGCTAACAAAACATGAGGCGATCACGAGTAGTTTGCATTTTATTATACATTATACGTTGAACATGACAAATTGTAGATTGTTCGAACTTGGTTTGAAAACTTAACGAGCTTATAAAAAATTTTAAGCGTGATTTGATTATATAACAAACTGATCTTGAACAAGTTTTTAACGAACAAACACAAACTCAAACTCGGTGGCTTAAGTTCATTTAGCCACCTTACTTTGGGAGTAGGGACCCTGCAATGAGTAGAGGGTGTAGCGAGCTCGGCTCGGCCGTCCAATTGGCAATTGACGGTCTACATCATCTTACGTATCCACTTTCAATTAACATTTTACGTATAATTTAGGGCCATTTATCCGAACCGTCAATCACCAATTGAACGGCTGAGCCGAGCTCACTATACTCGTACTTATGTATTTTATCATCTCACATAGATTAAGTAATAATTGACACGTTTATGGTCTCACATAAGTACTCCCCCGTCCCATATTACTGGTCCTGTTTCAGTATTTGTGTCACTCAAAAAATTATTTATATGTTATATAATCTATCTATGATTCCAACAATTTTGTTTAATTAAATTAATTGAGATCTACCAAACAAGATATATATTTAATATAAAATTCTTAACAAATTAAAAATTAGAGGCAATTCCTTTAAGACGTCCAAAAAACGAAAGAGGAGCAATAATTTGGGACGAGGGAGTACAATTTTTTTTTTTTTTAGAGTCATTGGGATTACCCCAGTGGGTATCACTTTTACGGCAATAAATCATGTTCAGGCACTTTTTACAGCAATAAAGCACGTCCGTGCACTTTTATGGGAATGTACCGTCGTCGTTCATGTTCATGCACTTTTACGGCAATAAAACTTGTTCATGCATCCACTTTTACGGCAATAATACATGCTCAGTACACGAAACATTTTTATTTTGGGCAGAAGATAATAATTTTTTTTTGAGACATTGAGATCACCTTCGTTTTATGAAAAGGATTCATTGGTTTTGAATGCTCTGGATATATAACTTTAATTTGGATGATCATGAAAATAATTGAAGCATTAGGATTAATGTATAGTATCGTTTGCTTTTTATTGCCTGATCACCATTTGTTCTCCTCGTACCGTTGCCAAGTGATCGACAAGCTAATTACCCGGTACACGTGGGATGGAGAAATTGTTTGTGTTGGGAAAAATTACAACGGCTTAGAATTTCAACAATTCCATTGATACAAACACAGAAATTAAAATTACAGAAATTGAAATAATAGGTTATGTAAAAACAGGAAATCAAATATAGTCTTAAAAATCTTACCCTAAAATGGGCTTAAAAACATCAAATGTGGATGCTCATATTCCTAACTTTGTGTTAGCTTATTCCTCACGTGGGTCCCTTCCCCTTCTCCTCCTTCCCCTAGATATAGATTATAGTAAGAGTAGTGTAAGTTTTTCCAACATTTGAATATTTGACAAGAAAATAAGAGATTGATGATAACGTAGCTTTGATTAGTTCAAACGGTAGAGCTCTTGGATGTCCCACACTGCATTTTTAGATCGAGTCTCATTCTCTCCATATAATAGATTAGGAATGACGAAAGACATAAAAGAAAAGAAAAAGAGGAGAAAATAATTGCACGAAATAGGAGGGGTTTATAATGTGAAAAAACAAAGAAAAAGAACGGGTTCATTGGTTCCGGATCCGGGTTCATTTAATTGGAATGCATCGGGACCTTGAGAGAATCGGGTTTGGGAGAATTTGTTAGATCTTCGTTAGTTCGTTAGGGTTTAGGGTTTTCCAAGTAGTCTGTCGAATCGAAGGAAGACTTCGTTAGAGAGAGAGAGATGAGAGGGTTGCAGGTATCGTTGAATCAAACGCAGAAGATTAGACTGCAGAGAGCTCTGGAAAAGATCGATTCTTTCTCCTCAAAGTCCAACCCTAATGCCTCCGTCACCGTCGCGGATACTATCCCTGTCAACTTTGAAGACGGCGTCCTCAAGTACCTCTCTCTCTCTCTCTCTCTCTCTCTCTCTCTCTCTCTCTCTCTCACACACACACACACACACACACACACACGCTCGCACGCACGCACTATTTCATGCGCCATTTGAACTTGTGAAAGTCACCTTCGAGTTTGTGGATTTCGAAATGTCATTCGATTTGCTTTGCTTACCCTTTTTGTTGTTTGTTTAGTTTTTTTTTTTTTTTTTTTTTAAAATTCTGTCATGCAAAAGTACATGCTTATTTTCGTCTTTGATTGGGTTGGATGAAGGGGACATGGAACCTCAGAACTCGACGGCGAAGTTGTTGCGACCCTCTGTGGGGTGGTTGAACGTGTTAACAAACTCGTCTATGTTCGCACTTTGAGGGCCAGGTATTTGGAACTTCAAGCCTCGTTTTCTTTCGTTTATTTTTAATAATGAGATGATGATTGCAAAACTTGATATGCTGGAATACAAATGATTTTAGGTACAAGCCTGAAATTGGGGACATCATCGTAGGTCGTGTTATTGAGGTATATAAAACCCAAAAGACTAACTTTCTCTTGAAGATTGATGTGGGTGGAATTGATTTGTTTTCGAATAGATGATCAATTGACATGTAATTCAATCTCAAAGTTGTTGGGGTAGAAAAAATTGCTTGGATTCTTGTTACCGATGCCCTATACTATTCCACTGTGAAGTGCTAAAAGCTAGCCGATTTTAAGTTTTTCATTCTATAATTTCCATCTTAGTCAATCTGTCTAGTCAGTGAGTTAATGGTTGGCCATGTCGATGTTTAGGTTGCTCCAAAGCGCTGGAGATTGGAGATAAATTTTAGCCAAGATGCAGTATTAATGCTTTCTTCAATGAACTTACCTGATGGCATCCAGGTATCTGTGTTTCCTGATGCTGCATAATACTTCTGTGGCCCTTTGAGAGATTTTTTTCCTAAACTTGTTTCTGTTTCTGCACCATTTTTGTTACTTTGCTTCTTCTGTTTGCATGACGTTATTCTTCTACAACCACCCCGACTTGTTTTATGTAGTTAGGAACAACTTTTTTTGTTGAATGCAATGCATAATGACACGTTTATCCATGTAAATAGTAGTTACACAGGAACTATGTATCTTGCTTTCTGTTCATCTATTTTGGTTTAAGTGGGTTCTCATTGAGAAATATGTCAGGAAAACTGTACATCATGTTTTTTTAGAGATGCTCTTGTGAGCTGCGCGAACGTATTGAAAAACTCATGCCCCTTCCCCTACCATGTTTCTTTGCTTTAATTAAGCATCAATCGCATATTCGAATGACACTAATGTAGATGCTAGTCTGATGCCATTGAACCCAATTACCTGTTGCTTCAATTAAGTATCGAATTTGCCATCAGGGTATACTTTCTTCTCTGATTAGCTGCCCCTCAAAAAATGCAAATGGTAAATTCATGTCTGTGGCTGTAAATGTGGAGTACTTCTTGTTATTTGTTCCTCCTAAAACATGGAGCTAGTTGATGCATTCTTCCTTTGAGTGACTTACGTTGCTTACTCGATATTTGTTCTTTCAATTACTAGAGGCGGCGAACAGCAGTTGATGAACTCAACATGCGCAGCATTTTTGAAGAAAACGATGTTGTTTGTGTAAGTTCACTCATTCTCTCCATTCCTTGAGAACTTGAAATGGTTGTAGCCAATCTGCTTTGGCTCTATATTGAGTAGGTTCTGTTTTGCCTGACCAGAAGCAATGTTGCACTTCAAATTGCATGAGGCCCAAGTACATTGGAACTTGCAATTGACCATCATATGACATGATGTGCTGAACTATTATGTTCTGTCATTGATTATGGAGTTATTTGTAGTTTTCGCTAAAAAAGATATTAACAATACGAAATCTATGCTGCACTTCCTCTATCAGGCCGAAGTTCGTGGCTTCCAGCATGATGGAAGCCTGCACCTGCAAGCAAGAAGCCAGAAGTATGGAAAGGTGTGTCTTGAAATGAGTATTGGTGGGACGATCTTGTCTGCATTTCGCATATTCAACATTTAACCAACTTTTGGTCTGTGTCTATGGCATGGTAACTCGAATTCACCTGTGTAGTTTCCATTAACAAAGTTGTGTTTCAAAGACGAACTAGGGTAAAATCTTAAGATAAGTAAAATAATCATCTGTACTAACAAAATCTGAAGAGACTGTCACATTGTATGCGGGTGATCAACTGTGAACAGCACCAAGTTATCATCAGTATATTTGTAATTTACTAATTGTTGGCACTTGGCAATATTTTGGATAGAGAAGGCCAATCTTTTGACTTATGATGATGTAATTAACTAATGGTGAACTTGTCTAATGGAATTGTAGGAATTAAAAATTATATATATTTATAATATATTTATTTTTATAATCAACGTATCCCGTAACGTATCGTATCCGACTTTTTGGAAAAATTGCATATCCGCGAATCCATATCGTATCGTATCCGTATCTCGTATCCATATCCGTGCTTCATATCACATTATAATTTGAAGTTCATATTTTTTCCCTTGTAACTTCTCTTGAAGAATTCCAAACGCTATTCATCTTCTAACCTTGGTTTAGTTAGACCAAAGAAAAAGGCTCCTGACAGATGATATTTTTGGGAGCATCCTGTTAATTTAACATCCAGACTCCAGACTTGCATTTCCATCACCAGTGTTACTATATTCTAATTCCTGTCGTTAGACTCTGTTCTGATGCATTCCATTATTGCAGCTTGAAAGAGGACAATTGCTCACAGTCTCTCCTTATCTAGTCAAGAGGCGGAAGCAGCATTTCCACCACATAGAACAATACGGTATTGACCTGATACTTGGATGTAATGGATTCATCTGGGTTGGGGAACATGTTGAAGCTAGAGATGATATGATAGTAGAGGATCAAGTGAGTACATCTGAGCAGCAGAATGCCACACCCAATAGATATCCAGCGAGTCTTGAAGAACAAGAACGTACTTACACGCCATTGGAGACCAGGCAAAATATATGCAGGACTGCAAATGCTGTTCGTGTCTTGTCTACTTTAGGCTTTAGTATTAATGTAGAAGTGATCATGGAGATGGTTAATTTGAGCAGCTCATTAAATCTAAATATACATGAGATGCTTGGGGCAGAATTCTGTGTTCTGGTTGCTGAGGGAGAGGCTGAACGACGTAGCTTGAAGAAAAAGAAGGGGTAATTCCTGTGTCTATTTTATTTTATTAGATTTTGTTCTTCGAGAAGGATATTGATCGTGTACTTGTTGTTTGTCCAATTTTGAGAGCATTATTTATTTCTGACAAATTTATGGGTAGGAGAGGTTATTGCCCTACCATACAGATTGCAAAAACACTAATCGATCCAATTGAATACAAGCTCTTATTGAAACCTGTTGTGGGATGTCGTTCAAAAAAAAGAAAACAAAACCTGTTGTGGGTTTTCGGACACGAATTCCATGTAACTTCTTTGTTTTCTCTGTCCTTTATATATCTACCATCAATTTCCATTGAGCATAGGGCTCTGTTTTCCCGAACATGACCAAACGGGCTACAACATTAATCTCATTGTCCCGTATTTTCCAGAAATTAAACGATCCAGTTATGGCAGCCCTGCTTAGAAATCAACCCAGGAATCCTCCTTCGGCCCTTGCCTTGCACTCATCATTCCAGCAGCCTTTAAGCAAAAGATGGAAAAACTTTCCTAAAAATGTACAAAAAGAGGGAAAAGCTAACACACGTGTCACAGAGAGAGAGAGAGAGAGAGAGAGAGAGTATTGACTGTAGATTTTGATTACATTGTCATTACATATTAGTATAAAGAGACTAGATGCTGGACAAAACAAAACAAAACAGTTCAACTCCGTATCCCAGACCAGTATATCATCATCAAGGAAGCAAGGTTGTGACTTGAATGCTAAAGCTCATCTTTCGCTGGTGTTTGAAAACATTGTTCATCCCAAAAGATGGGAAACTTCAAATTGGCAGCAGTGTGAGGCATGAACCAGTCGTTGTATATGAATCTGACAAAGCAGAAATCAGCAGTGAAATTAGTTGAGCAGCAAAACATGATACAATATATCACAAAGTTCCAGTAATTGATTGTCATGGACAACATAAGATTTTGTTCAATAAGTTCTTCAGCAGAAAGAGTGCTTCAATGAGCGATTGTCATCATCAGTAGACTCATTGCACCATAATTTCCTACCCTTTTGACCAACAACGAATCATTCACAGATCGAAACTTTGGTCTTCCGATCGCAAAAAAGGAAAATTCCTGCAGTTTTGCTGGTTGTGGAGCTATTATAGAATAACAAAGCCTCCCTGGGCTTCATTGGATACAAAAGTACGGTGTGTGAGCAGTAGAGCATCGGGGATGATCCCCTCCACCACAAGTTGAAGTTTTCAAGAGACCCAACTTATGGTGGCATGTAAGAAGATTGCCAGAGAAGCAGAATTAGAGCATGGGATTCTTTGCCGGTGGACACTTAATCTTGCGGTGAAGCTATGCTCTGTGATTCCAGTGGGTAACACAATAAGCAAAAGAGTTCCTATTTTTCCCTTGGCCTTCTAGTTTATCTTTATCAATGGTTCATATGAATGATGACTTGATCTCCTGGCCATTTTACAAGCATCTTCGTACTGGCTTGCGATTAAAAGATAAGAGGAGGGTCCTTTATACAACCATAACAAATGAAATGGTAATCCAAAACATACAAGACGATGAAAGAAGAGTATATCTTACGCTTTGATTGGAGGACGTGATATAATGACTAGAAAGTGCAAGTCCTCATCTTGATTTGTATTCCAGACCTGTTGGGATATAGCAATTGCAAACGCTTAACAAGTAGCAGTTAAAAACAAAAAACACTTAAACAAGTACCAGATGTAATTGGCAAATCTTTGGAGAAACATTTTCCACATGAAAAGAACGGTATTAAGGCAACAAAGTAGATCCCCTACTGCTGCAACATAGCATCTTTTGTGATTTTATCTTTTCTCCTTCATACATGCAGACTTTCTCTTTTCCATTTCATTCCATTGATTGAGGCCCATTCTCTGTCTCCTTAAATTCTATACGAAACTTATTTTCCTTAGTTTTTTCTGCTATTGTTCTTTTTCATGAGAACATGGGTAAGACTTAAGAGCAGCAGCTGTCGTAAATAATGCATGAAGTCAGCATGCCTCTACGACAGGAATTACAACTAGGTGAATTCAGCCACTGGCGGCCTCAGTTCCATTCCACGGAGGCCTTTCTTGGAATATCATTCAGATTCAGTTCTTCCCCATCCAACCACTCTCTAGTCCTGTACTAAGAATGGCTAGCCAGTAGCCATGTCTGGACACATTTGATAAATGTACATAGATAGCTTGAGTATCGCTCAGATTTTTGCATAACTACCCTGTCTAAAGAACAGTTCCTTTGAACTCCACTAAGGCCTAAAAGTGCAAGACAACGTAACTTCAATCGACAATTAGAAGAACATCTACAAAAGCACACCAATGAGGTATTTATAAGGATAACATTTAACTTACCGTTTAAACATCAAGGCTAACTATTTATATTGATAACTCCATTTAAGTACAGATGCAGGCAGACCTACATTTGGTATAGTGGTGTGGAGAGTTGCATTTTTTTGTACCAAGGACATGATTAACTTCGCTAAAAGTTGCTCTCATTTTACATCATTCAGCAAAAAGAGTGAAAACAAGTAATCATACCAACCCTGCTGAATAGCTATCGACTCCTTGACAAATTAAAAGCACACATTTCTGAAGGGAATAGAGATTTACCTGGTGAGCATCGTTAACAGGGATATGAAATGTGCTATTGGCGAAGAAAGGGAATTCTTGTGGCTGTCCAGGGTATTCCAGATGTGAATTTGTGGCGAGATAGAGAGTACCACTTCCCTTTAAGACAACAAAAACTTCTTCACAAGAGTGCCTGTGGATAGGCGTGCCCGATCCTGGAGCAATTGTTTCAAGCCATACCTCAACCTGCAAAGAAAAATTGCACTCTGCAGTCTATCAAAAAGAAACCTAATTTTATTTCACTTCTCACATCCTCTTATACCTTACTCTTAATGGTAGGTGCACCTCAAAAATCACAGCTATAAGCATGCAACTCATTTCTTAGCTTTGTCAGAATGTTATGAAGGGACAGTGAAGAAGGCAACGGTGTTGCACGATTAAACGGTCCTTACTCCTTACACAACTACACTGCTTAAGTTTCTGTATTAATTCTGTTCGCACGGCGAATAGAATGTCAAACATAAATAACCACTGCAGTTGAGAGACTGCTTTTCGTACCTCTTTCATCCCATGCAAGAGAGAACCCGCAATAGTAATGTGAGACAAAGCAGGTATTCCATAGTTATCCTGTGGAAGCTCATCAATACTCTTCACCAAAGGCACTCCTGCATCATAAAGAATGGAAATTCACCCCCTCTACCATAAAGCAGTTGAAAATAGTCACGAATACTTCTATATATATCTGTGTTTGTGACACCCCTGCTGTCCCACATCAGGAATTCACAGGAAAATCAATTGGAATATAAGGGAATCCGACCAGCTACTGTATAACTTGAAGTTAGCCTTTTGAGCCACGTGGTTAGGCTAAAAGTTAGCAAGTCAGCTGGGGCGGGTCGTTACAGTGTTTCCATCATTTCCTTTTTAGCGAGTTAGAGAGTAGTTTTTAGAATTGATTTTCCATAATCATTGCAGTGGGAACGAATCTGTCTTACGTCCGCTTTTCTCCGCCCGCAACCCAAGAAGTTGGCTTTGCCAACACAACATTAGGGCCGTCCCCTTCATTCTATGCTGACCCCTGCCCCGGCTGGCTTTTTGGGAAGCCCGTTCCCACCGCGCTCACAGCCCGGCTGGCCTGCCAGCGGTAGTGGGAATTGTCCCGTTCCCTGGTCAAAGACTTGGTTGGATGCGGGATCTACTCCACGAGGAGCAATACGGACGTAGATGATATCATCACGACCTCTCTTTTCGTACCACTAGGACACTTCGCCAACTGGCCTTACCCGCGCTTTTGTCTCTCTCAGTGTGGTCTTATGCACGAATTATTGAATAAGCCATCTTCCTATCAAGGTTAAGGAGTCAACTGAGCATCTCAGCAGCGGGATCGCCCCTTGATCATTTTTCATGCACTTTTCAAGTTTCAATATTTATGTTTTGCCGAATACTATGATTTCGTCATTTTTCGTATCACAGTGACACATAAAGACGGTAGACATATGATCAAACAGAAGATGAGGAGTCTTGGAAGTTAGAACATAAAACACCACAGGTACAAAATCCATGGAAATACGGAAAATTCGAAATCACGTATCAAAATCAACCATATTTCAAGTGGAGTATCGCCGCCGATATCGAAAATTCCATCAAAGGGGGCCTTTGGTAATCCTTTTGCTAATTCAGGAAACTGGGATTAACCGATTCTAATTTCCAAGAAAGTCAAAATTAAGATGATACGCAAGCACAAGAAAACGAATTAATTCAAACAAAAGAGAACGCATGAGAGCAGATAATATGAGAGAACTCACCTTCCGATGGTTGACAGTTTGAAGCTTCGGATTTTAGACAGAACAGAAGAAGCGTTAGAGCCAAGACGGTGACTGATGATTCTACTCCCATTCTCTCTCTCGAGCGAGCGAGCGAATTCTGAAAAGTGTGTGACCAATTCGCGGGAAGAAAGGGAATTTATTTGTGTACCACAAATGTACACCGGGTGGAATCCATCTCGGGGTTTCTCGTGCAAGTGTGAGTGTAAATGTAAATGATCGGAACCGTTCAATTTAATTTAAACATATTTATTCAAGTTATTAAAAAAGCAACCAATTCAGAAATTCGTAAGGTTTTAATCGATTTTTATTCCTCAATTTATCAGGAAAAACTAAATGCATCGATCAAACCTTTACTAATAATGATCTGATTCTTTACAAGGGCCCATAGTAATATTTTGAGTAAACATAACGGGTTTGATCATTAGTATGAAATCCCGATATGGATCGTATACAAAGTGCTGTAAGTTAAATTTTAGCCAAGATGTATGTATTGTAAAATCCATGCCCCTTCCCCTTGTTGTTTCACTTAAGCATCAGTGCCGCATTCGAATGACACTAATACAGACATATGCCAAGGGAACACGACAACGTTGCAGAAAAACTTGTAAATATGGGAGCAAACCAAGATGGCAAAATAGTGTCCCAACTCCTACATTACCCGGCCGGATGCAATCATTCCCCTCCTTGAGACAGATATGAGAATGGCACTAATACAGGACGTCTTGTTATAGGATTTCTTGGGTTGGGCCCAAAGCTGTTTTTTTCAAACGAGTCCCTCAAATCTACCATCAATTTCCATTGAGCCTATGGCTCTGTTAGACTTAGCTAACAACACAACCGTAATCCAATGATCTTGTTGTCCCTGTCCCGAAATTAAATGAGTCTATGGTTGCTCTGATCAGAAAACAACACTGGAATCCTGAATCGTCCATCCCCGGGCCTTGGCTTGTGCACACTCAATCTGTAGATTTTGGCTACATCGTCATTACATTACATAAAAGAGCCTCAGCTCATGCACGTTTACCAAATTTGTCCAATGTCAGCGTAATGCGATAGCATCACTTTACGTCCTCCATCCAACATGGAAGTTATAACCACGTACGTTTGTGACAAACATACAGACCAACTACCAATTAAAGCTACCAGAGAAACAAACTGCAGTTACACTTGATACTGTTAAGTATGAAGCCACAAGAAGAAAAATAAGAAGAAGAAGGACAAAACAAAACCATTCAAAAACCGTATCCAAGATCATCATATGATCAAGGAAGCAAGGTTGTGACTTGAATGGTAAAGCTCATCTTTGGCAAGTGTTTGAAGACATATATGGCTCATCCCAAAAGATGGGGAACACCAATTTGGCAGCAATGTGTGGCATGAACCGGTCATCGTACAAGAATCTGAAAAGTAAAAATCGGCAGTGAAATTATTTGAGCAAAACATGATGCATCACAAAGTTCCAGCTATAGATTTTCACGGACAATATAACATTTTGTTCAATAAGTTCACGCCGAAAGAGTCCTTCCATTATTGATTGCACCATAATTGCCTACCATTGTCGTTGTCCTTTTGACCAACATCGAATGATTGACGTGGTTGTAATTTTAGTCTTCTGAAACACAGAAAGAAAAATTCCTGCAGTTGTGATGGTTGTGGAGAGAGAGCCTAACATACCCTCCCTGGGATTCATTGGATACAAAAGTAGGGTGTACATGTGAGCAACTAACGTTAAAGATGATCCCCTTCACCACAAGTTGCAGTTTCCAAGAGAACCACCTTATGGTGGCAATGTAAGAAGATTGCATAATTATAAAACGTAGTTCTTTGAAGCTGGACAGTTGATCTTGCGGCAAAGTTAAGCTCTGTGATTCAAGTGAGTAGCATATTATGCAAAAAAAAGTTCCTTTTTATTTTTTTCTTGACCTTCTAGTTGATAATCAATGGTTAATAAGAATAATGACTTGGTCTCCTGGCCATTTCTCGAGCATCTTCTTGTGATTAACAAATGAGAAAGAGATAGAAGGAGGATACTGCAGTATACAACCATAACAAGTGAAATGGCAAATCTGTAACATGCAGGAAGAGGAAAGAAAAGTATGTCTTACACTTCGAATGGAGGACGTGATATAGCGACTAGAAGTTGCAAGGCCTCGTCTTGATTTGTGTTCCAGACCTGTTGAGAGAGAGAAGTTGCGAATGCTTAACAAGTACCAGATGTAATATTCAAATACCCGGAGAAACACGTTCCTCGTGAAAAGAATGGTATTAGGAAACTAGTAGATTCTGTTATTTTATCTTTACTCCATTCATCCATTGTTTTCTTTTTCACTTCATTCCATGCATTGAGGCCCATTGTTTGTCTCCTGAAATTCTGTACAAAACTTATTTTCCTTACTTTTTCTGCTATTTTGCTCTATTTCACTAGAACATGGGTTAGAGCAGCAGCTTTTGTAAATAACGCACAAAGTCAGGCATGTCTCTAATCTTAACCTCAGAGCAGTTGGCACCCTTTATTAACAGGAACTACATCTAGGTCTATTCAGCCACAGGCTGCATAAGTTTCATTCCACACAGGCCTTTCTCTGAATATCATTCGGATTCAATTCTTCCCCATCCAATCACCCTGTAGTCCTGTGAAACTGAATGGGTACCCGTTTCTGGAAGTATTTTGTATGTGTAAATAGATCGCTTGAATTGCTATACATTGACCTTGAGAAATGAATACAAGCACATATTTCTGCAGGGAAGAGAGATATACCTGGTGAGCTTTGTTAACAGGGGCATGAAATGTGCTATTAGTGAAGATAGGGAATTCTTGTGGCTGTCCAGGGTATTCTAGATGTGAATTCGGGGCAAGATAGAGAGTACCACTTCCCTTTAAGACGACAAAAACTTCTTCACAAGAGTGCCTGTTGATAGGAGTGCGCCATCCTGGGGCCAATGTCTGAAGCCATAGCTCAACCTGCCAAGCAAAATCACACTCTTCAGTCCCCTAACAAAAAGTACCTTAATTTTATGCCAATTAAACAGTCGTTACAAGACTACACAGCTTAAGTTTCTGATTAATTCTGTTCACACAGCAAATAGAACTTCAGACAAATAATCACGGCGTTTGAGAGAGTGCTTTTCATACCTCCTTCATGCCATGCAAGAATGAACCAGCAATAGTAATGTGAGACAAACCAGGACTTCCATAGTTATCCTGTGGAAGCTCGCTAATATTCTTCACCAAACGTAATCCTGCGTGTTGTTCTCTTCCTGGAAGGAAAAAAATCAAATGTTTTTTCGAAGAATTCAGGAACTACAAGCCAATAAGTGCATGGAAATTGGGACAAAACAGTACCCAAAAAAATTGCAACTAGCAATTAAAAAAAATGAACTAGAAAGATGCCCAAAATTCAGATACCAGAATTTTGAGCACTATAGCTCTGTAAGCTAGAACATGTTGGAAAAAAGGTTTTAGAACATGTATTTGGCTTGTTGAAAACCATTAAGGAGTAAAAGAGAAATTGAATCCCTTGATTTCCATTTAATATTTGGTTGAAGAGATCGAAAGTTAATAAAGATTAATATTTTCATGGACTTTATTAATTTTCGATGGATTAGTTATTTGCATGGATTTGCGTTCACACATTGACACTTGTACGGATGAACAATTGTGTCTCTTCCATTTTTGATTATTCAGAATAGTCACGAATACTTTTATATATATGTGTGCTTCCATCATTTGTTTTTAGCAAGTTAGAGAGTAGTTTTTGGGATTTATTTTCCATAATCATTTGAGTCTTGAGTCTTTATATGAGGGAAAACAAAACTGAGTTGGTCCACCAAGCGCATCGATTGTAGTGCTACATCGGTGGGATTTCAATCGTTGTATCCTGAGAGATCATCGACATATAAAGATTTCGTAAGCACTGTAGCGTGGACGATTCTTTTTTAAGAACATAATGTCAACGCTACCCTTGATCATTTTCAAGCAGTTTTCAGATTCTATCTATTTATGTTTTGCCAATTATGATTCCATCGTTTCATTATCACAAAAATACACATGTTTTCTAACAGAACATGAGGACACTTGGAAGTTGGAACATAAACTACATATGGAAATATGGTAACTTCGAAATCACATATTTCAAAATCAAGAACAGAGAATGAAAGCAGAAAATGTGAGAGAAGTCACCGTGAGTTGAACAGTGTGAAGCCTCGGCCTTCAGACAGAACAGAAGCGTTAGTGAGAAGAAGATGACCGATTGCACTCCCATTCTCTCTCTCTCTCTCTCTCTCTGTCTGCTTATTTTCAGTTGGTGATGAGCTAAAACTTGTAACTTATTATACTTATAAGGCAAAATCTACCGTCCGCCCAATGGGCGGACAATAAGACACATTATGACCAAAAAAAGACATTATGACCAGTCATAAACACATTATGACCGGTCATAATGTGTTTTTATTGTTCGCCCAATGGGCAGACAGTAGAAAGATCCTACTTATAATGCGTAAGATGATTTTGAAAACTTGGAACTGATTAACAAGATTCATAATGCGTATATAAAGCAATATGAATCGCCATCCACACTTTTTAATGCCCCACTTGGTTACAAAGCTCGCGCTACTGAGCTCGGCGATTAAAAAAATATAGTTATGTTTTATTGGATAGAACGAAGGATAAAAGAATGGAGATCAATGGAGGGAGACAATGGAGGGAGACAGGTCTTTAATTACTCCTACTACAGTTGACCGAATTTTGATCATGTGACACATGGAATCTTTTACTAAATATTATAGCCATGAAATAACATATGATTTGACAGATCACTAGAAATGGCAGATAATTTGTGCTACAAGCGTTTGTTGTAATCTGAGTAAAAGTTATATAGGGCAAAAACCGAACTATAAGACCCGAAGACCAGTTGGCCGGCTGGATGGAAAACAAGATTAATTCCGCAGAGCTCACGTAAGATTTCTTTGTTAGTTTGCATCGCTACAAAAAAAGTAATAATGATGTCTGCGTCCTACAAGAAATTCTCTTCCTTTGTTACAAAAAGTACTCGGTATCTCTCGTGAAAATGATGCATAATTTGCGTTATATGCGTTTGGTCTAATCTGAGTAAACTATAGAAAAATCTTCAAACTAAAAGACGTGAAAACCACTTGACATGCTGGAAAGTAAAAAAGATTAATCCCGCAGAGCTCATTTTGGAATTCTTTATTAGTTTGTGAGTCTCATTTTGGACTTCTTTATTAGTTTGTGAGTCTGTGACGCTACACAAAAAATAATCATGTTTGGGTCCCACTAAATATTGTTCCTTTGTTTTGTTGGCTTCTACTTGCTAGCCTGCTACTCCCTCCGTCCCGCAAAGTTTGTCACTTTCACTATTCCAGCTCTATGAAAAAATTGATTATTTCTTTTAATCTGTAATGTTTTATATAAGCAATATGGATCTCGTTTGATAGATTTCAATCAGATCTTTTGAACAAAGTTTTGAAAATCACATAAAACGTTATGAATTGAAAGATATAGGCAATTTAAAAATGGCACGCACTCCCTGAAAGTGTCAAACTTTGCGGGACGGAGGAAGTATCATCTCCATCCGGATGGACCATTTGTCATTCATAAGAAGCACATTGACGAATCAGTTTTGTAACACTAACATATAACTAGATAAGTTCTTTTTGGTCTGAACAACTCTGGAAACTTCGTCACAAAAAGTACTCGGTGTACATCACTTGAAATGGTGAATGAAAATGACGGATAATTTGAGTAAACTATAGCAAAATCTCCAATATATACAATGCAAGGACGAGTTGGCATGCTGGATGGTAAACAAGATTAATCCCACGAGCTCGTACGCTACACAAAAAATAATCATGTCTGGGTCCCACCAGATATTGTTCCTTTGTTTTGTTGGCTACTAGTTGCTAGCCTGCTATCATCCTTGCCGGATCCAGATGGAATATTTTTCATTCATAAGAAGCATATAGGAAATTTGGGCTACTAGGCATTTGGTCTAATCTAAGTAAACTATAGTAAACTATCATGTCTGGGTCCCACCAGATATTGTTCCTTTGTTGCTGCTTACTAGTACTTGCTTGCATGCTATTGTAACGAATCTAGACTGAACAATTGGCATATATAAGAAGCATAGACTATCAATTCTAGACTTCTAGTATAATATATAACCGGAGAAGTTCTTTCTGGTGTGGACAAATTTAAACTTCGTCACAAAAAGTAATTGTCGCAATTATCCCCACAAAAAAATAAGTTTTTGCAAGTACTTTTTAAGTGCCACTAAATATTGGACATAATGGTGGTAAACTAAAAACCACCTTATAAAAACCACTACTCCACCATCCACCATCCAAAAAAAAAAGTAAAACACATGGTGTTTGCCATCCCTCTAATCATCCTCTCCTTGATTAGAGACTGTCAACATGTTCCTCGCGTTAGCTCTTTCAATCCTTTTACAGTTTACTGTCCCAATAGATAGTTAATAAGATACCTACCACAATAATTTTAATGTGACTTGGTCTACTTGAAGCCAAATAATCAATGTCAACTACCATGACTGTTAATTTACAAATTTGATAATTGTGTCATCTTGATTGATTCAAATGGATCAATCAATCCTCAGCAATCATTATCAACCAACAACACTGTCCACTAATCATGTGACATTGATAAATTAAACACACAATTGGTCTAAGGACCAAGTTTGAGGTCTTTAATGGGTTTTAGGCCCAATTTAACTTATTTTAAGACCTCTAACACATGGATTGAAAGTTTTTTTAGGCCTTAAGGACAATACTAGACAAAAATACCCTTAATGAACTAAGTAAATGCGCGCATATTGTGGAGAAATGTCGTGCAGCGTGTTGCTATGCTCTGTCTAGCTCTCTGTCTCTTGCGTCAACTTTCCTCTCTCTGTGTGTGTTTATGGCGCCCAAGAAAATAGGACTCCTGTAGCAATGGAAAAAAGAAAGTAGCACCCAAAGCTGTCAACAGTAGCGATAACGTTGGAAATTGGAATGGTGTCCCTTTTTTTTTTTTTTGGTCTTTGTCCATCACTTTACTAAAGTTGTCAGGTCAAATTTCCTAGGGCACACCTTCCAACTATAGGGTTTTAATAGTTTAGGCACTTTCATAAGGTACCCTAGAGTTTTAGGCACTATTATAGGGTACCCTAGGATTTAGGTTTAAGCACTTTCATAGGGTACTCTATGGTTTAGGTTTAGGGTGCACTTTCCAATTATATGGTTTTAGTGGTTTAGGCATTTTCGTGGGTACCCTAGGATTTTAGGCTCTTTAGGGTGCCCTAGGGTTTATATTTAGATACTTTCATAGGGTACTCTAGGGTCTTAGGCACTTTCATAGAGTACCTTGGAGTTTAGGTTTAGGCATTTTCATTAAGTTTGTGGGTTTAAACACTTTCATTGGCTAGTGGGGGCATTTTGGAATGTGTAGGTGATTTGTCCTCTTGGTATTAAGGAAAAAGTTGATGTCTTTATTGCAATAAAGACCCCTTTACTATGTCCTTCCCAAAAACGGACCCTAAATTAAATTGGCCAATCACTTTGGTCACTGTCCACTAATTATGTGATTGTTTTAGCAACTAATTCACTTTAGTCGATTGTATCGATTCTCAATGATTATTGTCTATCACTTGTTAAGTATTTTAATTAATTGAATAATATAATTTCGTTAAATACATAATTCAATTGAAGGTCCCATTGAATCATCTTTATTAATCATTGGTTTAGTCTTTTTCATTGAATTTTATTATAACAATGAACTTGTAATAAATATTAGGTGAATTGGTACGCATTAAAACAATAAATTACTAGTACATTTTTATCACAAGAATACTTACGAACTGATAGTTACTTCAAAGTAAGAAACAGTTATTATTATTATTTTTTTTGGCATTATTTGGATTAAGGGGTACAATTTTTTAGTTTCAAATAAGGGATTATTACCTCTAGGTCTAGAAAAGAGATGTCTAATTACCAATAAGGTAAGTCATTTTTTTTTAATTACTACCAAGGTAAGTCACTCTTTTTTGGAGTTTAGATTTAGAGTGCACTTTCCTATTATAGGGTTTTAGTGGTTTAGGCACTTTCATAGAGTACTCTAGGATTTTAGGCACTTTCATAGGGTACCCTAGTCGTAGGGTACCCTAGTCATAGGGGTACCCTAGAGTTTAGGTTTAGGGTGCACTTTCCTATTATAGGGTTTTAGTAGTTTAGGCACTTTCATATAATACCCTAGGATTTTAGGCACTTTCATGGGGTACCCTAGTCGTAGGATACCTAGGATTTTAGGCACTTTCATAGGGTACCCTAGTCGTAGGGTACCCTAGTCATAGGGTACCCTAGGATTTTAGGCACTTTCATAGTGTACCCTAGTTGTAGGGTACCCTAGGATTTTAGGCACTTTCATATGGTACCCAAGTCGTAGGGTATCCTAGTCATAAGGGTACCCTAGTCGTAGGGTACCCTAGAGTTTAGGTTTAGGGTGCACTATCCTATTATAGGGTTTAGTGGTTTAGGCACTTTCATAGGGTACCCGAGGATTTTAGGAACTTTCATAGGGTACCCTATGATTTATGCATTTTTATATGGGTTGGAGAGTTGATAGGAATTTTTCAGACTTGGGCTTGACCTGATGGTAATTATGGAATCCAAGGGTGACCTGATGGTAAATATCCCTAATCATAATAAATGATATGTAAACCCAATTTGTGTAGTAGGTAAAATTGCGACATTTATCGAAAAATTCATTCAACCATCTCGTTTTTAACAAATTTATCTTACTTCCTATGGATTGTTTTGGTATAACTGTTGTGATTTTACCTCATTTTTCAATCTAAGAAGGCCATCCAAAATCAATATATGGGCTAGGTACAAAATTCTCATCCTGTTACCTAGTTGTGGTATAAACTGAACCACAGCTCATGCATGTTTACCACATTTATTTTATTTTATTTTTTCTGGTTTTCCAAATTTGTTCAATGTCAGCATTATGCAATAGCATCACTTCATCGTCCTCCAGGATTCCACCACACATGGAAAGTAAACATGTACGACATAGAAACCAACTGCCAACTTTTTCTGGTTACACTTGATACATTTAAAGTACGAAGAAAAAAATAATAAGAAGAAGAACAAAATAAAACATTCAACAACGATCACCTTCTGTGGGTGTTTGAAAACATTGCTTTAATCGAGGTTGTGAATTAAATGCTAAAGCTCATCTTTTGCGGGTGTTTGAAAACATTGTTCATCCCAAAAATAGGGAAACTTCAAATTGGCAGCAACGTGAGGCATGAACCAGTCGTCGTATATGAATCTGAAAATGAAAAATCAGCAGTGAGACCATATGAGCGAAACATGATTGCATCACAGTAATAGATAGTCACAGTGAATATAAGACTTTGTTCAATAAATTCTTCATGCAGACGAAGTCCTTCAATTGTTATCCTAATTGCCCACCATAATCATCGTCCTTTTTGACCAACATTGAATGACAGATGCATTGTAGCTTTGGTATTCCGAATACAACATGAAAAATTCCTACAGCTGTGATGGTTGTGGATGAGATTATAGCTCAACAGAGTCACCCTGGACTAAATTGGATACCAAAGTACAGCGTGCAAACATTATTGTTGGAGATGTTCCTCTCCACCGCATTTTAAATTTTTCAAGAAACCACCTTATAGTGATACGTAAGAAGATTGCATGAGAACCAGAATTAGAGAATGTAGTTCTTCGGAGCTGGACAGTTAATCTTTAAGAAAAGTAAAGCACTGTGATTCAAGTGAGTAACATAACATGCAAAAAGGTTCCCTAGTTTTCCTTGACCATTTCGTTTATTAATGGTTAATGCAAATTTATGACTAGCTCCCCCAGAAGTACAAGCCCTGCTCATTCTACAAGCATGTTGGATACTGTCTGGTGATTAACAAATAAGAGAAAAAGAAAGGAGGATACTGTATACAGCCATAACAAATGTAATGGCAAGTCTGAAACATCCAAGATGATGAAAGAAGAGTATATCTTACATTTTGACTGGAGGACGCGATATAATGACTATAACTTGCAAGTCCTCGTCTTGATTTGTATTCCATACCTGTAGGGAAATAGTAGCCGCAAATGTTTTAACAAGTACCAGATGTAATTAACAAGTCCTTGGAGAAACGCGGTCCACATAAAAAGATCAGTATCACGCAACTAGTAGAATACCCTAGTGCCGCAACACAGTATCTTTTTATGATTTTATCTTTTCTTGATTAGATGCAGGCTTTTTTGGTATCATTTTATTCCATGGATTGAGTCTCATTATTTGTCCCCAGATATCGTGTATAAAACCTATTTCCTCAGACTTTCTGTTATTGCTCTTTCGCATTTTCATGTGAACACGGGTAAGAGCATGATCTTTTGTCAATCATGCATATCGATCTTAACCGTCGGAGCTGTGAGCACCCTTGATTAACAAGAACTACAATTAAGTGTATTCTGCCACCGACTGCCTCAATTTCACTCAACACGTGATTTTCTTGGACTATCATTCCGACTCAGTTCCTCCCCATCCAACCACCCTCTCGTCCAGTAAATCTGAAAATGGCTACCGGTTTCTGGAAATATAAGGTAAATGTAAGTAGAAAACGTTTCCTGAGAAGTTTGCTTAACTAAGTCTAATGAAAAGCTCCTTTTAAACTCCACTAAGGTCTAAAAGTGGAAGATAAGACAACTCAATGTACTTCAATAAGCAATTGGGAAAACCTTTAAAAATCATGGCTAACGACAGGTATTGGTAACCCCAACTAAGTGCAGATGGAGACCAGCATTTGAAATAGTGTTGTGGAGAGGTGCATTTTTTTTATTTTTTATTTTTTGGTACTGAGGACATGATTAATTTCACTAAAAGTTGCCCTCAAAGGAACAACAAACCTATTTTACATCATTCTGCACATATATTAAAATCAAGTAATTGTATCAATTCTGCTGAATCGCTATAGACTCCTTGACAAATGAATCAAATCACGAATTTCAAAAGGGAATAGAGATCTACCTGGTGAGCATCGTTAACAGGGATATGAAATGTGCTATTGGTGAAGATAGGTAATTCTTGTGGCTGTCCAGGGTATTTTAGATGTGAATTCGAGGCAAGATAGAGAGTACCGCTTCCCTTTAAGACAACAAAAACTTCTTCACAAGAGTGTCTGTGGATAGGCGTGTGGGATCCAGGAGCAAACGTTTGAAGCCATACCTCAACCTGCCAAGAAAAATTCCATTCTGCAGTCCTATTAAAAAGTACCCTAATTTTATGTCATTTCTCTCATCCTCTGGTACCAACTCTTTACTAGACCTCAAAAGCTTTATACAGGCACTAGCATATCATGTAGGGACAAAGGAAAACATAATGGTGTTGGACAAGTCAAACAATTACCATAAGAGTACAAGACTACACAGCTTAAGTTTGTGTATAAATCTGTTCGCACCAGGGCCGGCCCTGAGCTTTTCGGGCCCAAAGTGAATTTTAAAAAATTGGGCCATTATGCATTTTGCAAGCACTATGGTAAAAAACGATGAGGCAATTTCTAAAAGCAAAAGTATAAACAGTCAACCAGATAAAATTTTAAATTGTCCATGTTATTATGAACAATGCAAAATACTACAACTATAATTCTATAGACCTATATTTAATGAAAACTACAATTTTTGGGGCCTCATCTTTAGAAAAATTTTGGGGCTCAAAGCAATCGCCTTGCTTGCCTTTGCTCAGGACTGGTACTGGTTCGCATGCCAAGTGGAACATCAGACATAAATAACCACTATGCTTGAAAGAGTGTTTCTCATACCTCCTTCATGCCGTGCAAGAGTGAACCAGCAACAGTAATGTGAGACAAACCGGGTCTTCCATAGTTACCCTGTGGAAGCTCGGCAATGTTCCTTACCAAAGGTACTCCTGTATATAGAAGAAAATTAACTCCCTTTGACAAAATGCAGTGAAAGTAATGAGATTGGGTAATCCAAGCAATCTGCCAAACCATCTAACTCAATGCATCCCTTGTCTTATTTTGTTCTCTTGCCAAAAAAAAAAAAAAAAAAATGGAACAATTTTTTAAGAATTCAATAACTAGAAACACACTGAAAATGCAATTAAAACAAATGAATCTAGCCCAAAATTCATATACCAGAATTTCAAGCACAGTATGACTGTAAGCTTGAACATGTGGATTCAATATATGGAAACATGGAAAATCCAAAATCACGTATTTCTGACAAACGAACCAAGCTACTCAAATTTGAGCTTGTGTTCCTTCGTTAAAATCTCGTTCAAGACCTTTCTTTTTTTTTTTCCTTTTTTTTTTTTATGAAACCAAGCTTGAACATTTTTTCGTAGCTTGTGAAGCTTTTAAAACAAGCTTGAACGAAGTAGTAGCAGAGGTACGACTCAACTCATTGGGTTCAGCTTATGATGTATGAAAAATTCATGCTCGAGCTCGAGAGTGGCTTGTCTTCGGCTCGATTAAAGTTCGTTGGATAATAACTTGTCTCATAAACAATCTAAGCTTTTGAACATGTTTTTAAGCTCGTTAAGTTTTAGGCTCGTTTACAACCCTAATCGCATGTGTCCGAATCGAGCATATCCAATTGGAGTATCGCCGGATATAAATGATATCGAAAATTCCAATGAAGGGGCCTTTTGTGATCATTTTGTAAGTTCAGACCGTATACTGGGTATGGGATTAGCCAATTCGTTATTTCCATAAACTTTTGGATCTCCAAGAAATTCAAAAGATCAAACGGACCAGAAAACGAATAAATCAGTCGACATAGAGAATGATAGCAGACAATAAGGTGAGAGAAGTCACCGTGAGTTGAACAGTGTGAAGCTTCCGCTTTCAGACAGAACAGAAGCGTCAGTGACAAGAAGATGACCGATTGTAATCCCATTCTCTTCTCTATCTCACTGCAGCTCTCTCTCTCTCTCTCTCTCTCTCCCTCTCCTAGCGAGCGAAATTTGAGTGACAGAGCATTCTAGGGCTTAGTTTTCCAAAAGATTTTAGCACCCAGTTGCTAAAATCATGATATTTCAAATCAAAAAATGAAGTAGTTTCGTGTATCTTTTTTGATTTTTTTTGCACCAAATTAAAGTACTCCTCGTGTACTTTAGTTTGGTTAAAAAAAATAAAAAACGATATACGGAATCACTTCATTTTTCGATTTGAAAAATCATGATTTTAGCACCTGGGTGCTAAAATCTTTTAGAAAACTAGGTCTAGACCCATTTGGTGGTTGCGTTTGTTTTCATTTTTGAGAAGGAGAGCGTACCCGAGTATGTAGGGCTTTTTCGGGTCTTAAAAACGGGTCTGACCGTGTTATCGATCTGCTTATTTTCAAAGCAGGCTGCAGTGAGACCCATACAAGGCCCATCCCAAGCGCTTTTAACCTGATCGGATTTGTTTATTTTGTTAGGCCCAGTTTTTCAAAAGATTTTAACACCCAAGTGCTAAAATCATGATATTTCAAATCAAAAAATAAAGTGGTTCCGTGTATCGTTCTTCGATTTTTTTCGCACCAAATTAAAGTACTCCTCGTGTACTTTAGTTTGGTGCAAAAAAAATCGAAAAACGATACACGGAACCACTTCATTTTTTTATTTAAAAAATCATGATTCTTTTAAAAAAGTGAGCCTTAGGCTTGTCAAATTGATTGTTCTCTCAATAAAAACGTACTTCATTCATGTATATGTGTCTAATAATAAATTTTATTTTGTACGAGCAACAACTTTGATGGCCAAACAAAATGATCGATTCGGTCATTCGGATTAGATTAATAAGTTTGAAATGGGACTTGTATAGACCTCACAACAGCCTATTTTTATTGTACTCCAAAGAACCCCAGTCCCTTATTTTCACCTCTTTTTTTGGCTAAGTAAAAAGGGTGGAGGAGGTTGAGAGCAATTCTAAGTAGTCGTGCGATTTTGGCACAAGCCATTCCCCAAAAATGGCCATGAATAGTGTTATTTGGCCAAAAAATGACAACGTTGGTGCAATGGTTCATTGCCATTTGCAATGCCATTTTTTCAATAATTCCGTATCCTAAATCGGACACATGTAAGATAGAGGAAGGATTTGGTGGTTGCTATGGTGATGTGGCAAAGAATAGCCCAAACCATTTTTGAGTGAAAATGGGTGGACAAATGGTTGCACCCATTCAAGGCCGGGCAAATGTGTGGCCATTGGGTTAAGATTTTTTGCACTTTTGGCCAAAAAATAGAAATGGCTCACTCCATTACCTACCACTGGAGTTGCTCTGAGGCCAGGTGTGGCAACTCTCCCCTTAGCATATTTAGACCTTGCACGTGGGCCCGAAACTAAGAATCATGTTGCTAGTATTTCTAGAGGGATGTTTTAACCCGAGGCATAGCCATACTGTCCAACGACAAACTACTTCTGCACTCAAAATGTTACACACAAGACCAAGTTTACACTTTCCATGTGTGCTTCCAAGAATCATGTGCCTGCAAAAGCTGCCGGAACTTACAAAATGTCTAGAGACTTCTAGAATTGTTTTCGCATCGTATTGTACATTCAACTGTAGCATGTGTATCATCAATGCCAGGCAAGTTATCTAACTTGTGTAAGAAGGAATAACAAACTCGAAATTTCTTGCAAAATGAAAGCCGAATACATTAATACAAAAGATGGGCAGGTAACCCGATTTAGTAGAAGCAAGGTAAGGCCCCTGTACTCCTCCACCAATTCATTTTTGGAGTAAGTTGTTTAATCTTCTTGTGCTTTGAATTGCATCAGACCTGGAGTTGGTCAAGAGGCAAGAAGTCGGAGAGCTAATAGGGATGCAATCGGCTGCTTCATCCAACTGAAGGGAAATATATCATTCAACTGCTATTCTGTTTCTGTAGCCATCCAAACTGCAGGAACTTATTCTTTATCAGTGCACGGACAAAATATGTAATGGAGTGCCAGATTTCTAATCGAGAAATTTGTTAATCACTACTCAAGAAGCGAGACTTACTTTCCATGCATACATCCCAAAAAAGGCTACGATATCTGCAGACCACACAACTGCAAATGACTTCCAAAAGAATGGGATAATAACATTTAGCAATGGGATGAGGAGGAAGAGGTAGTTGAGGGCTTCTTTCTCATTCTTTGAGCAATCTCTGGCTCGAAGTGAAGGAATTGCTGAAGAGGATTAAAATCAGCTAATTAGATAGGGACACTACAAAAGGCAGTTTTGCAAACCACAAAAAAAGGAAAGCGATAATTCTATTCTCAGTATCACTTTTGACACAAATGAACCAAAAGAAGCGCACTAACCAAGCTCGTTTTTTGGAAGTTCGAGACTTCTAATGGAACAACTTCCACACGAAAAAAAAGAGAAAAAAAGTATTCTCTTTAAGTTCTGTGAGAACACTGCAAAATCATTTGATACATGATCATAAATCACTTTCAGGAGGCGTTTATGTCAATCCCCACATGTCTAGGAAAAATTGGTAAGAGTAATTGAAAAACTGATATCTGCCACTAATAAATCGCATTTCAAGCAAATTCATAGTTGAACAAGCATAACTTACTGAACATCCAGACGGACCACATCCCCATAAGTCTCCAAATGTCTGGTTCATTTGATGGGAATATGAGATTGAATGAGAGAGCCCCGCCAAGTAGCATTGAGGCATATCCTTGGATCTCAAAAACACTGTATAATGTAGATCCTGGCACAGCAGGGTTTTTGGTAGCAGTGGAAGCCCTTGGTGCAAAAGTGGAAGCTGTCTTTTGAGCTACCTATGAGCAATAAAGCTTAACAATTAGATTTCCGTTATGCATGTCTTCAAAAAATAACAAATAGTGGTCTAGGGTCAGGGTTGAAGAGAACAGATTGAATTCCAGCCACCATGAAAGTAGGAGTATTCTCTTTGACAGATTTATGAAACCAATGGCACTCAATTTCAAGTGCTCCTTCATATTGAGAAGATTCAACAATAGGTGAGGCCAAAATATCAGAAGTGGAAAAATGACAAGCCTATTGCTGATTTAGTGACCGTGACAATCTCCAGAAATCTTACCAACACTAGCCTACTTAGAGCAGTAGGTCAAAAAGTTCAAGTATCCCAGGGCCTTAGATTATCATCACATATGGTAAAGGGCTTCTCTCAAGGCAGAAAATATAGATTATAGACTCTCATACTCGTGATTCAACTCCTCATTGCTCATATAGATTCTAATTTAACCTATCCTTATCCCATATTTGAAAATTTAAAATTTTCCCTCTACGTTTTTAGCTGTCACATACTACAATCTCCACAGCCCCCTTGGGGTTCATAGATTTCTAACGTTCCCTTCCTTAGGTCAAAAAGAATATTTGTTCATTGTCTAAACTCTTCCTTCAAATAGTGATTTTAAGCATCATGTGTCTATTACAAGAAACTGGGCCATTCGATTAAGATTCTAAGCATTGACCAAATAATGATCTCCACGTAAATGGCCAAAGAGAAACACTTTCGGGAATGATCTTGCTCCAGAATGGTCAATCTCAACCAACATATCAGCTATAATTCATGTCCTCAAGGACCTCAACGAGATCTTTATGCCAATGGCGATGTAAGCTGATCCATTGTTTTAGTCCAGATGCATTATCCAGTCTATTCCGATCGAGAACAGCACTCAGTGGATGATTTTTCAGTTTTGCTTACACGGTTCAGGTTCAACTTCCGTCTCGTAACACAATACAAAGCCACAATGGGTCCAAAACCCTCATCAGAACCCCAAAATTCTGTGAAAATTAACCTCTAATTCAAACAGATAAATCCTTATGGTGCTTCTAAAATTCCCCTTTGCCAGAGGGTGCTTATAAAATTTGGGGCAGTAAAACAAATCAAAGCCTCCAACGTCAGGTTCTTCACATTTTAGACCCCATAAAACAATCGAAACTGTCCTTAACTTTCCTACTACAAACCAATCCTTGTAGTTTCATTACTAGACATGGGCAAACAGCAAAATAAAGAACTACCCATCAGAATAACACAGCCTCCTAAAAACTTCTCATAAAGAAAACGAGTGCAAGAATCACCTTTTTGAAGTCTTGATCGATTTTAGGACCAGCTGATGCTTTTGTAGTTGAAACCTTACTTGCTGTACTAGTTTCTTCGTCTTCTTCATCTATACCGCTCGCTCTATTCGATAGCTCTTGTTCGGGTTCTTCGGCTGTCTTTGAATCAATTAAGTCGCTTGAATTTGCAGAAAACTTGATGCAATTGAAACGGAATTGGGTATGAAGTGAACCCTTGCGAATAATTGAACAAGAAACTAAGGGAAGCTTCACAATGGGTAAATTGCATAGTGGCGTTGAGATCAGGGTGTTCATGTTCTTGTTTTAAGCACTATTTTCAACCCCAAAATCTCATTGGAGATTTTCAACAAACACGGAGAAGGAGAGGGAGGGACTGTGGGAGAGAGATAAGGAAGTTTAATGCATGGTTTAAATCGTTCGACGCTGGTTATGCTTTCGCCAAAACGCCGTCGTACTCATATTTTACCTTGGCTAGGTTGTGTTTGGATTTACGGAAAGAAAAAACTTCAAAAAAGCACATGACCTTTAACTCCAATCACAAATAGATACCTGACCTTTTAATTTTGTTAAATAAACACCTAAATTATCTTAAACGTCATCAATTCCACCCCCGCCGTCCACTTCCGTTAATAATCAAACGGAATCCATCCGTCAATCACACTTTTTCACGTTAGAATTGACCCACTTCTTAATTTTTCCCCTTGAAATGTTCTTTTTTCCCAATTTCGACCCCTCTCTCTCTCTAGATCTCCTCTCTTTCCTCTACATGGGGATTCTTGAGACATTCTCTTTGATAGCTATATATGGTAGAGATTGTGTAGAAAAATTTATTCTTTTTTGTACTTGTTTATTTTATTTTATTTTTTGTACTTTTTTTTTCAATCTCCAATTCGTTTTTTTACATTATTTTCAAAAAAAAAAAAAACTAAAAAAATTACTCCCTCATTCCCCAAATTTTTCTGGTCCGATAAATGAGGACTTGAAAATAATATAACAATTTCAAGAAAATTTCAATATTGTTAGTATTTTTTGTACTTTTTTTTCAATTTCCAATTCATTTTTAGTCTCTCTCTCTCTCTCTCTCCCCTCTACATGGGAATTCTTGAGACATTCTTTGAGAGCTGTGTATGATAGAGATTGTGTAAGGAATTTTATTATTTTTTGTATTTGTTTATTTATTTATTTTTTCAATTTCCAATTCATTTTTTTACAGTATTTTAAAAAAATAAAACTGAAAAAATTACTCCCTCCTTCCCAAAATTTTTTCAGGTCCAATAAACGAGAACTTTAAAAAAATACAAAAATTTCAAGAAAAAATTAATACTTTTTATTTTTTGTACTTAATTTTTTTTCAATTTTCAATTAGTTTTTTTTTACAGTGTTTTCAAAAAAAAAACTGAAAAAATTACTCCCTCCGTCCCAAAATTTATCCAGTCTGATAATCGAGGACTTGAAAATGATACAAAATTTTCCACAAAAAAAAAATATTATTTTTTGTACTTTTCAATTCATTTTTTAGAGTATTTTTTTATATTTCCAAAATTTGTCCGGTCCGATAAACAAGAAACTTGAAAATAATACAAAATTTTCAAGAAAAATGCAATAATTTTTTAATTATTTTTTTGTACTTATTTTTTTAGAATTTCCAATTCATTTTTTTACGGTATATTTTTTTCAAAAAAAAAAATGAATTGGAAATTGAAAGAAATTTTTTTAAAAAAACATTAAATTTTTCTTGAAATTTTTGTATTATTTTCAAGTCGTTTATCAGACAGGACAAATTTTTGGAAGGAGGAAGCAATTTTTAAAAAAATAAATTGGAAATTGAAAAAAAATAAGTACAAAAAATAATTTAAAAATATTGAATTTTTCTTGAAATTTTTGTATTATTTTCAAGTCCTCGTTTATTGGACCGGAAATTTTTTTGGAAGGAGGGAGTAATTTTTTCGATTTTTTTAAATACTGTAAAAAAACAAACTAGAAATTGAAAAAAAAATAAGTACAAAAAAATAATAAAAAAACAAATACAAAAAATAATAAAGTTCCCTACACAATCTCTACCATACATAGCTCTCAAAGAATGTCTCAAGAATCCCCATGTAGAGGAGAGAGGAGATCTAGAGAGAGAGAGAGAGAGAGAGAGGGGTCGAAATTGGGGAAAAAATATTTCAAGGGGTAAAATTGAGAATTGGGTCAATTCTAAGGAGGAAAAGTGTGATTAAGGGATTGATTCCGGTTAATTCTTAATGGAAGTGGACGGCGGAGGTGGAATTGATGACGTTTAAAATAGTCCAAGTGTTTATTTGACAAAATTAAAAGGTCAAATGTCTATTTGTGATTGGAGTGAAAGGTCGGGTGCTTTTTTGAAATTTTCCCTTACAGAAAGTCAGAAACGATATCTCATATCTGATGACTGAGCAAGAAAATCTAGAGAAACCATTCTTGCTACTTTACCCCAAAATCAAGAAGCAAACCCAGAGAGGAAACGCCGGAATACTGTTTTATTTTTATACATAATAGATAGGCTCAAAATTTAGTTAGGGATTTTTTTTCATTTTTCTTTCTTTTCCGTAGGTTCCAAACAAACCCTTAAATACCACGTAGCATAAATGTCGCGCACTTACGTCGAGGGCCGAAGCTAATGTCCCACCATGCATTTTTGGGTACAATTGTACAAAAGAAAATGTTTAGTCCCACCAAGCAACTATGGAAATTTGAACTCAAGGAGCAAGAAACTCCAAGTACTTACAGATTAAATCATCAACTTAATGGTAGGAACAGCCTAATCCTTCAATGCGTTCAAAGGCTTCCCACTGCTATCCTTGAGATGATTTGTTTTCACACTCTGCAACTCAATGGGAAATTTCACATGAAGTCGCTAATGTATTGTCAGATAAATTGTAGCGTGTTTGAAATGTATGCCTTCTTCCATGTCTTTTGAATTGTGTGCGTCTTTGAGTAAAATATTTATTCAAAAAAATAAGAAGCAAACAGAGCGAATGCCGCACAGATATATCTACCGTAAACCTATAGAAGCAATAACAAAGAGAGGTTTGATAGGATAGTTTCGAATAATAACGCTACGGGAAGGGAGGACCCAAATTGACATGGGATATTATAGTACACCAAGATATGAGTTTATTGAGCCTGAGTAAACAAGTAGCCTGTAACAGGGCTCAATGGGACTTAAAGCTCGGTTCAGTTTGGTTTATTTTCACTAACTCCAAAGACACCCTAACAACTCCTTTGGATGAGGTGATTTCATGAGAAAAGAAAATAAAGGGTTGTAGTTTCTATCCAAATCACGCATTTTGGATTAGTCATTTTGGTGAGAAATGAAGAGAAAAGTACAAAAAATGAAATATTTTGATTGACTCTCCCCTTTCCCCCCAGTGGTGAGATTAGGTGAGAAAGGGCTGCCCTTTCTTTTCTCACATTTTCTCGCCATGCAAAGGAGCTGTAAATGCTCTTTCTTTTGATTTTTGATGATTCTAAGGTAATGATTAATGATACTGAATGCCAAGAGCCATGGAATTGGAGGTGGAGAGTTTCCCACGGCCATTTGAGAAATGCAAACACTGGGACACCCTCCTTCTTCTTTTGCTCCAACTTCTAGTTTCTGAATAAAATGTCCCACATCGGCTAATAGAAGGAGTGACGCATAAACTAAGCCTAGAAATAGATTGAGGCAAGAACCAAGCTCCATACTTACCTGGACGGGGTCAATGGGCGATCAACAAGGCCCATGGCCTAGGTTGGTGACCTCCATTGCACTTAGGAGGGGTGCCTGCCTAAGGTCTGTCCAAGAGGCAGAGCCTACGTCATAATTTGTGGTAGCGGGGGCCTGCGTTCGCGCGGCCCCTACCCAACACCAGTTTAAATGTTTTTTTATCTGTTGAAATGGTTGCATCTGTGCATCATTTTTACCAGATCAAAGAAATTTCCCAATTCTAATGCCGAAGTCATATTGAGTATCATTGGCCCTTGATCATTTTTCGTTTCAATGTGCGTCTAACTTGTCTGCATTCCAAGTGTTTGACGAAATGCCCAAGATAGTGGTTGCTGCATAAGCAATGAAAATATTTTTCAGGAATCTGCTTAACATGAATGATGCACTCTCATTTTATGAAAATGTGGGAGAAGGAAATAGATGAGGGAAAATTTTTCCAGTAATATATGAAATTTGTAATTGCACTCTCATTTCACTAGCAATGTTTTCCAGGTTTTCTATTCTGGCTTGGCAGTTATATTCGTAGGAAAGTCGCTCATTTGATGTTTTCATCGAGGTTTTAGGGTTACACCACGTCAATTTGTGAGCGAGTGATGGACAAAACGACATCTCTATTGGTGTTGAAGGGTATCGGTACAGGCTTAGGCAAATACCGTGTGCCATTCTCTCTTCAAACAAATGAGAGAGAGATGGCAAACTAATCCCAGTCGATACTTCGATGGATTCCAGACTCAAACAAGGCTTCCGGTAACTACCAATGGACCACAGCATCATCATCAACACTTGCACAATGGATATGATATGGAGAACGCACTCATCACAGAAGATATACATAAACAGAATGATACTATAAAGAATTCCCACTTCTACCTACGCAAAATTTTTCAAGCACGTACCAAGTTACAACTGGGAAATAACAGCTAACAGGATAGTTCATATATACTTGTGTCAGTAGGGAGGGAGGAAACGAAAAAAGAGGAGAGTTCATTCTTGTTGCAGAAAAATTCTCAGACATCATCGTCTCCCTCCGTTGATGCTTACCTCCTTTTGTTCGCACTGGATGAGCCCTTTCTTTCAATTTTCCCCGGAATAGTGTCCTCCATCACCTTAGGAGAGGTAAAAGCGAAGTCAGAAACTGATAAACCTTCACATTGTGGATTCGCTTCTAGATATGGTGCTATCTGGGTTGAGGATCTCATTTTCGTTCCAGTAGGAGAAACATAGTACGCATCCATTTTGGAGCAATCTCTTCGGAGCACTAACTTCCTCTGAAAACCAGCCGGGGTCGCTGGGAGGTTTGGCTTGTCGATGGCCCAGATTCTACTGTCATCATAATCAATATCAGCAGGATCATCACAACAAACATCTGCTTTCTTGTTGCAGAAAAACGGATCCTCAATAAATCTACTCCTCATGTCCTCAAACTCTTCTTGGGTAGGTATCACCCTCCATTTAAAGCACTCCCCACATTGTGCCGCATATACTATAACTGACGGGATTCCAGCCGGTGGTGCCCGCCTTTTCTGTAAGCCAACATGGGGAGGAATTAATCAAATAATAATAATAATAATAATAAAAGAATACTATAATACAGAATAGCTAGACTTTGAGTAAGGACTAGATACAAAAATAAGCATCTGGACTAAAACGAAGCCTTTTGTCTATTTATGTTTTCAATTCCCATTAATGGAGGTGGAGAAGAAGAAAATACGAAATTGTGTTGAGCACTCCCGAAACGATTTTTTTAGTGGGGCACGAAGAATATAGACCTGATGATTAGTGCCTAGCATCCACAACTTGCACAAAGCACCAAATTAATAGCAACGGGAATCAGCCATGGTACGGATTGGAACCTCATCAAACATCTGAAGAATTGGTAATTAGTCCACTATTCCTTCAGAGGAGCAGGTGCATAGTCGCAAACTCTGGGACCCCACTGGAATATAAACCATGGAGTACCCAGAACCAACCCAGTCGAAAACCAACCGAACTTGGGCAATGTGTTAAAGCATATTGTTTCACAATCACATATCCAGGGTGGTGTTGAAGGAAGACTGCGTCGCTCTTACTAATCAAAAGAAAAAAAGACTGTCCCTCAATCCCAATCAATGCTGTAAATGTCGTAGGTTGGATTGCAACTTCAGGTAACATAGATTATTACTTAAGTAAAAGGATATAGGAAGAATGCCATACTGGCATAAACTCACTAAAACCATGCTTTGTTAGCAAATCGCTAACACAAGAATGCAAACACTATTAGTGCAAGCAGAGCTGAATGAAGCGCACACGACTATTCTTCATAAACATCGAATCCAACCTCGGAGACAACAATCTAACAAGAGATTTAACAAGAAAAAGAAAGAAACAAAAATTACAAATTTTGCAATAGATCCCAGAAATACAACTCTTCAACAGAATGGAAGGGGTATTTTGTTCACTCGGTTAACATCAACAGACCAGGGAAAAAATACAAAAAAAAAAGTATTACAAAAATAGGACCATAACTACATGAGTTGATAGGGACTTCCGGTACTTTTTATTTTCCTCAAGCAGTTTCTGAGCAACCAACAAACATTTATGGGCATAATAAACACTACTAAAAAATAACCAGACAGAAAGGGATTTTTATTTATTCGACGACGAAAAAGGTTGAAACTCAGATTCTAGTTCTAATCATCCAAACCCAAGATCAGAGAACTAGATAAACCCAAGTATATAAACAAAAGCAACACTGGAATTCTACACTTCATTTGGGTTTCTTCACTCTAGTGAAGGGTTTTCCTCAGACCCTGTTAAATCTAGGAGAAGAGAAGATGAGAATCAAACACAAAATTTATACAATCAGTATCAATCCATATCTGAGTATCAAAGAATTCGTACAAAGAGATCTATACATCAAGAGAAAAATAAGCTCGAATGGAAGGGTTACGTACCCTCGAAGTCGAAGTTTCGTTCTTCCTTCCGGCCATTTTTCTCTCCGCCGCTTTAGGATTGGTAGTTGGTACGCAGAGTGGATATTCCTCTGGTTGGGTTGGGTTGGGTTGTGGTTGCTGTCATCATTGTCAAAACCCTCGCTTTTAGTGCTTTGGAGTATTTTCGTAATTACTGTAATTTTCACACCCAAATTAATATGCACGCAATTTTTTCTGTTTTTTAGTTAGCACTAATTTTTGGCCAATTCTATTCGCAACCGTGGAACGGCTAAATTCAACCCACTAACATTTAATCAATAGTAGACAAAAATACCCTTACGTAAAAAGACTTTTTTGTCCTTAAATGAGTGGGATGCATATAGCACAAACCAACTAAAACACAACCACACAATTTTCTACACCTATCTACAACCCTCATCTTATCTTCCCCATCTGCCATGGAAAAAAAAAAACCGAGTTCTTCTTCTTCCTCCATACCCTAGGGCCAACTCAGCCACTATTATCGTCTTCTCTTCTTCTACACCTCTCACCTCAAACCCTAACATACATTCACTCCCGTTTCCCTCAATGGAGAACCCAACGTAGTAAACAATGGAAGGTTCTTCCCCTTCCATTGACCCACTACTCTGATATTTTGAAATGGAAGAACACCAATGAGGCTCAAATCTTCGATTTCAAACAGCACGGAAGTCGACAAGGAAATTTATGGGAAGAAAATGATGCTTTGGGAGGCAAAAGCACCACAGAGATAAGACCCAGATTTTAATTTTTCGTTTTTGGTCGTCCGTTATTCGGATACCCAGTATTGAATTTTAACAATGTGTTCAGATTTTAAAATTTGAAAGATATACTTTAATTCGGATTTTAAAACATGAATGATATTGTTTGAAACTAGTAGATTTAATTTCCGCCGTATGCTTCATTTTGTTTAATCCGAATTTGTTTTAAATATTCATAAATTAAAATGTGAACTAAACCAATTACTTCAAGTTTAAAAATCCGAATATGGGAAAACATGGGATGTGTAGATTTACATCAATTATTTATGTCCGGAACATAGTAAAGAATTAAACTTTTAAAATTTGAATTTGTAACATGTGTTCAATTATTAAAACTTGAATTTTTTAATGTTGGTTGGTGTTTCCCACTGATGATGCCTTAAAAGAGTGGATAAAAAGTATCGGTAAATAATACAGTTATGTCATTATCCTCAAAGCAGACGTCATTGTTGGTGGATATGTTAACAACTCGTGCTAAACCTAGACAAATCCTAACTTCCATTAAACATAAAGATCCTAGCAATGCACCACAATCAAAACAATCAAAACCGTCTACAGAGTCATTAAGACACAAAGACATCCTTTAAAATTTGAATTTGTGACATATGTTCTATTGTTAAAACTTGAGTTTTAGCTAACAATTCATGTTTTTTGTACCGAAATGTTTGCTGATTTTTTTTCATATATATATATATATATATATTTTTTGTTCAGTGCGATGCTTCAACACACGATAGCCACCAAGACCAAGAAAAGTACCGGTGAAGAACACGGTCATTACTTCATTCTTACAAATTGAAATGGGTCCCTCATTCATTGCATTGAAAAACCCGAAATCAATATATGAAAAAAATTTCAAACAGAAGGGTAACAAAACCCCTTGGAAACTCTACATGAAAAAAACTCAAAATCAATATATGCCTAAAAACTTCCACCAGAAAGTGCACACAGTTCCCCAGATAATGGCATTTACAAGAGCACAAAGGCCAAGGTTAGTCAATTGGCATAGAAAGAACCCCAAAGGCCAAGTGAATAGAAAGAAATGCAGAGTGTCGATAAGCCAAGCATAGCAGCAACAACGTTTGCCGTACCAAGAGCGTCCCTGCATGAAAAACAAAGCAATGGTAAACATTTAGGTGTTAATGATTGAAAACTTGAGATACGTTCATCTTTTAAAAGATGAAATCATTAAGTAGAATCATATTTTAAAAAATGATATACATTGTGCCACAAAAATACAAAGCATAAAATCGTTCGTTTTGTTGTCTTAGCCACAATGGGGGGAAAAAAACATATACCAAATAATTATGCAAGTGGTTATGTTTGTCACACCCCGTCCCGGATTAACCCTCCAATGAGTTTAATCTGATACAGAGATGCAACCTCAACCAATAAACAACATAACCCCTTTAATGGATAAAACCAAAACCCGGAAACCACAGTTATATCTTCTATGGACAACACAAAAGTTAATGTTCTTAACAAACCACAGCAGAAGTTTTAAAGGAAATTAAGAACAACATTTTACACAACAAGATATATATAACCAAAAAGCCTCTCGGCACCCCCCGGCAGACAACCACCCTGCGAGACTAGCAGTGGACATCTACAGAACCTGCAAAACTGGAACTCGAACGAGTCCCAGGAGTGTTGTGAGACATAGATGCAGTTCGAATAAACTGTACGGTTAGCTTAAAGAAATGCGTAAACAGTTCGGCACGAAGCCTATTCGGCACAAAGCCACAATTCGACACGAAGTCTATTCGGCACAAAGCCACAGTTCGACACAAAGTCTATACGGCACGAAGCCACAGTTCGACACGAAGTCTATTCGGCACGAAGCCACAATTTGACACGAAGTCTATACGGCACAAAGCCACAGTTCAATTCCAAGAAAACATCTGTGAATCAAACACTCACCTCCGTCTTCCAAAAGAAAAACACAACTACGATTTCGGCACCTCAGACGTGCCCGTTTCTGCACCTGAAGTAGATATCCAAGATTAGCTCAACGACGTTCATAATCAACTGTGAAACATTCAATAAAGCTAAAGGTAGCAAATGATTCATCCTTAAATGCAAAATAGTTGCATAAACACACTTGAACAACTCGACATCCTTACGGTTCACAAATTAATAGAATTAATCTACCCATCCAAATTCTCCAATATTGTAACCGTAGATCAACAACATAGATTGAATCAACATACCAAAACCTCATAATTTTCATAACTATGTAGCTATTTCTAACCAATTAACGATTGAACCCAAAACCCGCAACAGAATCTGCCAAACCGGTTCATGATCAAATTCAAGCCAAAAACTGCTATTCTCTAGAACCAATTGAGACACCACCCTTACACTCTTTCGAAGGTATTCGAATCTAGTTTCAGAATCAAAAGACGGTGCATGAATCGGATACTCACACAAAGAGTTATGACTGTTTTCCCAGGGTGTGTCTGTGCTGTCTGCACAGACGAGAATCCGACAACAGATTATTGCACGAATTTTCATATTTTCTGTGCTTTACCAAAAATTCTGAAAATTTAACACCACATAGAAGAATGGTATGGGTAGCTACAGTAAAAATTTCAGAAAATTACGAAGATAGGAACCCTATCTAAAAATTCACCAAACATCAGGGCAGATTCAAGTTTCATCACAATTAACCACTCTTAACAAGTTTTATCACGAATTTTGTAAATAAATCACTCTAAAACAATCCTCCAAACTGTAAATTTTCCAGAGCACACCACCCAAAAAACCACTAAGATTATCAAATTAATAACAAGAATTGAGAACCTTACCTTGTATTAGGTTTTCCCCTAATTTTCCCCTAATTTTCTTCCTCTTCTTCTTCTCCCCTTCTTCTTCTTCTTCTTTTCCTTCTTCTTTCTTCTTCTCTTCCCACGTCCAACTCTCCCTCACTGATTGTGTGTGTGTTTAAGTCAACTAAAGAGATAAGAAGGAGACTAAATATCCCACTTAGGAAAATTATTGGGTGTAGCCACCCCACATCTCCAAACCTACTCCCACCCAATGAGAACATTCCGTTTCACCTACTTACAAATAACGCCAATTAACGCTAGTACACGCGAAATTAAAATAAACACGCACAAAACCAAACACCTAAACGTAAATTAAAAGTCGGATGTTACAATGTTAAGAAAATGTAACATAACAATATAAGACAAGGTTTTAATACCGTGTTATTCATCTTCAACTCTTTCAAAATCAACAACAGTTAATAGACATATTTGTCTACTTATTTCTATTATCTTCCATTTCTCGGTGCATTGCTAATCTAATTAAAGTCACGTAAGCACTATTTTAGAACCCGGGTGTTACACGAACTATGTTACCCGATGCTATCACGAAAATGAGGGTAGACGTCGTGCAAGGGCTGCAGATGGTCGAACGTCATTGTCGCTGTAATTTTTTTTTTTTAAAAAAAACACAGAGTTTGGAAAAGAAAGACAGAGCATAACCACTTGTACATTGCTAAAGGAACATAAAGATATGGTCCAGGTTACTTGTTACGGCAATGGGCTGAGTCCAAAACCAGAAGCCTTCAAGTTTCCATGAAAATTGAGAAGATTTTCAGGCTGTAAATTAAAAGGACACAAAAAAAAAAAAGAACTTACTTTAGATGAAAACCAATTCTATACCAGTAAAAATTGCAGGCAAGAAAGTGTTTTGCTTAAATCATCATACTGCACCGTCAAATCTCTTTGGTAAACACCCTTGCTTTGACAATAATCTACTGCGTCTATAAGTGGTTGAAAGTAATGCCGAGTTTGGCAACTGTAACACTGTGAAATTGAGAAGCACATTTTACATTAGCAAAATGGAAAGAAGTTAATGCTTTACTATTGCAAGCACATCTCAAGCCAAGCCAAACTAAGTTTAACGCCTAAGACCTAAATAAGGGTGAACTACCTCTTCACTTTCCATGCAGATCAACACGCTCTCATTATAATTCTACGGGCTGAATCCGGGAATTGACACTGTTTTAGCAATGAGAAATATCCACTGTAAAAGTTGTACAAGTTTCCTGATATTCAATTGCAAGTCCTCAGGGAGAGAAAGATGAACGACATAAGTCCAATCAAGAGACTTCTTAAGCAGTGAACTTTACAACAAGAAGTCGTTGCAATTTTTTACAAACAGATTAGCCAACTCACCAAGCTAGAAACATAATTTTGATAAAATTCACTCGTAACAAAACACAACCAAAAGCATAATTTTTCTTTACGCACAATTTGTCAAACACTTGGAAGGCATCCGAAATAACTTTAGTTTAGAATTAGAAAAACAATTCAGATTCAAGTCAAATTAGAAGTGAAACATGCCAACGAACGTAATGGAACACATTAATCTAGGGCAAAGAGTCACAAAAGACATGCATCAAAATATCAAAATCTAGCAGGATCATCATGAATGATATAGCCAAGTTCATCTATGAGGTAATCAAACAAAATTACCCTTGGTTGCCACCGACAATCCTGATGCCAAGGAATGCTCCTCATCGTCCAGAAGTTCCAACTTTTCAGTGATGGTTTTGGTCGGAAGCCCAGATTTAACATCAACTTCTCTCAGACTACCAATTTCAATATTTCCTTTCATGACGTAGTCATGGCGGTCGGATGAGAGAATGGAGGTGAGGGAGAGAACGGAGAGGATGGAGGAGAGGGAAGGAGGGGAAGACAGTGGGAGTACAGGGGTTTTGGGGCGGTCGGGGCGGAGAGACGGAGAGGAAGAGGAGAGGAGAGGAAGAAGATGAAGGGAAGGAGACGATTTCATGGTGGATTTCCTGGTGGTGTGGCTCGCCGGGGGGGGGGGGGGTCTCAAAGCTGTTGATTTCACGGTGGTCATAGCAGGAGACGATGGAGAGAAAGACAAACAGACGAAGAGAAGAAAGAGAGAGATGGGTTTTGGGTTCTTATTTTTTTTTTTTTTTAGGGTTTAGATTAATAGGAGGGGTAGTTTGGGTAGTAATTAAATGTTAGGAAAGAGAGGGGTATAGAGGGGGTAGATTGGGAAAGTTTTGAAAAATTGTTGTTTGCATTTAGCCAAAAATGGGTTACAAGGTAGTAATTTTCAAAATGAGTTTTTAGTGGGTTGAATTTAGCCATTCCATGGTTGCGAATAGAATTGGCCCTAATTTTTTATGGAAAAGTTCGTTAATACAAAAACAATTTAGGGTATGTAAACTACGGATCCCGTTCTACTAAGGACTCCCTCAAACTCGTAATTTGCGGACCTCATGAATCGGGGTCGAATCTCGACGATCCGAACCGCTCAATGTGTTTAAAATGCGATTTCAAGGGTCACCACGAGGATTCGTCCAAAAAAAATACTCAGAAGGGCTTCATTTGAGCATTTTTCGATAAATTATATATGTACGGTTATTATGAAAAACCGCTCGGATGAAGCCCTTTCGGGGTTTTTTTTTTGTGATTCCTAGCGTTGGCCATAGAAAACATGTTTTAAACACATTGAGCGGTTCGGATCGTCGAAATTTGGTCCGAAAAATAAAAAAAAGGGGTGGTCCTCACGGAGGAGATCTTTGAGCGAGTTCTCAATAGAACATCTTCTTGTAAATTACTGCCTATATATATATATTTTGTATGGTCTCATGAAACCTCCTGTCAGAGATAGAGAAAGAGTAGAAAGGGGGAAAAAACCGAAAAAGAAAAGGACGATAAAACTAATATAAAATAAAACACTTTTTTCTAAAAAAATGAAATTAAAAAAAAAAACTTGTTACATTGTAGTTTTTATATTTAGCGGAGTTAAAAGTATGTAATCTTTTACTTCAAAAAAAAAATTATGTAATCTTTAATCATTTTTACAACTATTTAAATTTTATTATATTTATTTGTATAAATCATTTTTTGAAGATAAATACAATCCAATCATATGACTATCCATGTATTTATTAGAATAGACGGTATAAAACAAATAACTTTTTAATTAGGGGAGAGAGAACAAAACACATTATATGCCTAACGGAACAACTCATAATCCGAAACATGCATTAACTATGCTACATATGAGATGCACACTTTCATAAACCATAAAAACTTGTTGAAGGCTAAACACTTCAAAATATGTTACTGTCCTGTGACTTAAACCAAATAATCACACGTGGCGGCCTAGCTACTAAAGAAATAGTCTAAAATCGAATTGGGAAACAAGATTCGATCCTTCGTAGTACTTTGACATTCTAGAACCCACTTACCTATCTATACGGCCACAAGAGATTGGAAAAATAAAAAGAAAAGAAAAAAAGGGTTCTACATGTTGGCAAGTTTTGTTTTTCTTTTTTTTTTGTTCAGAACCCTTTTTTTTTTCCTTGGTTGTAATTATTTAGGACTGTGAGTCATGTGTATCGTCGATGTGAACTGTATTTGTTTCATGGATCTTGTTATTGCGTGCCCATAGCGCACACACAAAAAAAAACGCACTCCAATGCAATTTTTATACTTTTCAATATATTTACACTTACTTTTATATATTTTTCACCCATTCCCGAACGCTTTTTCAACCATAGCATTTTCATCTGTTCATTACTCAAAAGGTGGGTCATAAAAGTCTTGTAGGGTTATATTGCAAAATGATCAAGTTAAGCCCAGTGGGGAACCCAGCCCATCAAAAACCAAGCCCAGCCCGACCTATGCTACCCGTAATTTCCGTATAATCGTTGGACGGGGTACACGTACATTTAACCGTGGTTAAAACACTAACCTGGATAAAACGGGGTCACCGCCGCATTAGTTATTGGCCGTATAAAAATGACCCTAAAAATCACACACTGAAAGAGAGAGAAGGCAAAGCAAAGCACAGCGGAAGCTCACTCTCTAACCTCTGGAATTCTTCGTCCACACAAGCTTCTGTAAGTGCCCTTTTAACCGATAGTGTGCAAAATAACTGATTCTATTGGCTCGTTTGCTTTGACCTGATCGTGGGTGTAGGAAAATGTATCTGTTCTTCATTTGGGGTTGTGTTTTTGGTCCTCCATTTGATTTTGTATTTATTTCTTTGAAGGATGCTAATGGGTTTTTAGATTGGGGCTGATTCGTTTATTGTTTTATCAATGAAGTGCTGCTATAGTCTTGTTTTCGCTAACCCATTTACGGGGGGTGGGAAAAAATAATAGTTCGTCTATTGGGTTTGATTTGTTTCTTCATTCATATGATTTTGTTTTTTCATTTCTTTCATGGGGTTTTGGGGTTTTAGTTGACTTTGGTTCCTCTATTGGTGTTTTTTCCGGTTTATCCTCCGTAGATTTTTTTTTTTTTTGGTAAATTAAATATTCACTTGTATCATGTTTTATTTTGGGCTTAAGGTTGATTCTTGATCTTTTATGCTGTGCTTGTGGTATGAGGTTGTTGGGTGGGCATGTTTTCTTCCAGTTCATTGCCTTGCATGTACTTATTTAGTTGTCTAGAAGCTTCAGCTCAAATGGTTTTGTTCAAGGGGTTTAAATCGTGGCATTAGGAAACTTTGATACGGCGGCCAATATCCGGCAGTATCGACTGATACATAGGTAATAAAGGTATCGTGGGTTCAAAATCCCGTTACTTAGCAACTTAGAACGCTTTTGAAATTATTATTTTCATCTTCTTTGAATGTTCAGTACTGGGTAGTTTCATCGTCTAATTAATTTGTTTGATGCAGAATACTGTATATTTGGCTGTTTTGCACTCATCAAAAAATCAAAGGTATGAGTTCTGTTTATTTATGAATGACTTCACTGTCTTGTATGTGATCTTCCACTAGTCAATTGATCTGATTATTTTTCATTGATTGTAAGTGGTTAGTTATTTTTTTCCCATTTTATAGTGTTATGGATTCATTGTTTTCGACAGTGACTTAGGCTGCAACAACATCCCAGGGCTTATTATTGTTTTCTGTGAACTTGCAGAAATGGCAGATGGAACTAATGCTAGTAACCAAGGTTCCTCATCTGTATTATGTCAAGAAAAGGTGCCTCGGAATAAAAGAAAATATTTAGCTGAAACTCCCATTGATGGCCAAAGTGATATCTCCTTGTCCCTCACAGAATTTCCTAGATATGAGTTAGTAGCTGATCAAAACACAGTGAGTGATTCTGGCTCGTCGGTTGCTCAGTCCAATTGGCCTAAAGAGGAACAAGAAGTAGATGGGTTGCATCTTGCTGATTGGGATGAACCCATCTCCTACCAACTCCAGGAACTTTTGTCACAAAATTTGTCTGCAACTTTCCAGAGTGCAATTAAGAAGATTGCTGAACATGGGTACACTGAAGAGGTTGCCAAGTCAGCCATTTTGAGGAGTGGCCTTTACTATGGTAGGAAAGACACTGTGTCAAATATTGTTGATGGTGCTTTGGTTTTCCTGAAGAGAGAGAAGAATTATGATGGTTCAAGGTATCATATATTTCAGGATTTAGATAATCTAGTGGAGTACACAATGCTTGAGATGCTATACGTGCTCAGGGAGGTAAAGCCTTCATTAACTATTTTAGAAGCAATGTGGTTCTTGTTGATTTGTGACTTAAACCTTTCACAAGCATGTGCGGGGGAAGGAGATCCCTTAAGTGGCTTTTTTGGTAAAGAAGTTTCTGGAGAAAGCTCCTCTGATCCTGCACTTGCCGACCCGAAATCAGAGGCTAAAACTTCTGAAACCATTCTTCCAATCCCCCACACCCACAGTACTACTTATGTCTCAACACATTCAATCTCCAATGCTCAGTATTCGCGGTCTGAAATACTTACATACGGAGGGTATGGAGGGTTTCCTAATTTACCTCATCCCATGTGTCCCTTTCACGATGGGAAGACAATTCCAACTCCTGAAGCTATTGTTTCTGTCATAGAAGCTCGAGGAAAATCCTTGGGCCTTCCGGCGGAATGTGTGCAGAGTATATGTCAGTTGGCAACAATGGATGAAAACTCAGGAAGTTGTAGAAAGGGGTGTTTGCCTAATTATCCGAAAAGGCACATGCTTCACCACAAGTCATTTCATTTGGAAAAACATTATAAGGGTTCTGCATCTAAGGGCACAATAAAAGCGAAATTCAGCACTTGGAGTGGTCCGCTGTTGGATGAGAAAGTGAAGTCTTCACCTGATTCTTTGGGAGTAAATACCAAAAATGCTTCCTCAAAGATGAGTAAAGCAAGTGGAAAGAAAGTCTCTGCTTCCGAAAAAAGCCATCATCATTCAACCAACACCCCATCGTCTTTAGCAGCAACTAATAAACCTAAACCTAAACCATCGGCTTCAAAAGATGTTGTTTGTGCGTTACCTTCTGTGAATGCCCAAGTTGATGCTTCATTGCCTCAAGAAACAAAGCCTATTCTGAAACCAGATTATTCTCAGTTTTATATTGATGATTATTGTTCTGGAATTCCTTACGATCAGTCTCTAGGAAAGTATGTTGCACGGAATGAGAAGGATAAGCTGATGTTGATTCTAGTTCCTCAGTTGTATACTCTGGAGAAAGAGGTCCAAGGTTGGACGGATTGGGCCAATAAGAAGATCATGCAGGCTACTGGGAGGCTAGGCAAGGACCGTTTAGAGCTCAAGACACTGAGGCAAGAAAAAGAAGAAACTGAAAAATTTACAAAAGACAAGCAAATCTTTGAAGAGAACACTGCGAAGAGGTTGTCTGAGATGGATTGTGCACTGGTTAATGCTAATAGCCAAGTGGAGGTGTTTAACTCAACCGCCGATAGGCTTAGGGTGGAAAATACTGCACTGAAGAAGGAATTGGAAGCTGCTAGATTGCTAGCTCTTGGATCATCAGCAAATTTACAGGAAGCTTTGTTGAGGGAGAAGGAAGCTTTGAAGAGAGCTCAATTGTGGGATACACAGAAAGTTTTGTTGCAGGAGGAGGTTTCAATTGTCAAGTGCAAGGTGGCTGAGCTGCAGCATCAGGTGGAAAAGGCTAAAGGTCTCTACAACAAGATTGAGGTATGTTTATCTCAAGGCGAAATAGTTAGCACAATAGTAAGGGTTTCTGTTATCTCCGAATGAAACTTGATTAGGTATACCTAGACCAACCCATTAACATGCTAGACCAACCCATCACATGAACTTGTCATGTTAATGAGTTTATCCAATTATGTCCATTCTAAGACTAGTTCTCCCGTGTTGCGTCAGTACTTGATGGTTGCATACTTGCATTGCGTGCTATTATTTGTACTTCATCCTTACAAGAGACTAACCATTGGAAGAAAATACATCCACATATACAGGCATAAAACTTCACCCACAAAGCAGCCATTGGTCCCCCTTTTGCAACTTAATAATTTTACAGGTGTAGTTAGTTATTAGTTCTTACCCACCATTATAGTAGACATAGATATTGGCAAGTGGCCGCCACTGACTGGGTAAATTTTTCTTTTCACTTCCCAATTGCTCCTTCATAAGTTCATTTGCTATTTGCGAATTGGGGCAAGTTAGGAAGGCGACCTTCAGTGTCATTATGTCCTTCACCTCTCCTGCTTTTCAAGCTTGAAAATCTTCTTTGAACTTTCAATTTTGGTCAAGCTAGGAAGGCTAACTTTTGTATCTTTCTGTCCTTCACCTCCAGCTGTCTTTCGAATGTAACTGCTCTATCTTTTGGGATACTTTTTTTTGTTCACATTGAGAGTTGATAATGTTTGTCAGTTACTAAACAAGTATTATCTGCTAGACCTAAAGTAGAGTTGGGATTGCAATATCACCATTATGAACATAATTTGGTTTAACATGCATATTAAAATAATTGTCAACTGCTTCTGCATAGTGACAATAGATATAAGGACCAGAAGATCAACCATCTTCCAACTTGTTTTATCAAGTGAATTGTACTTATGCTTACAGTATCATTCTCCAATGATCCAATGAAAATACTTAAGTGCGCATTAATCAGTTTTGGAACTAGATGAGGGATGATTTCTACATGACTCTTTGCTTCTGTATATTGAAAGGGATTGCTGAAATTTTATAGGACTTAACTCATCATAGAATATTTAGGCTTTAAAACACCGCACTGACTTCAACTTTGATAGACGAGGGGGTTGAATTGTTAAAATTGTAAAAAGAACGATGCCATTTATTTTTATTCTCTTCATGGTTTTAAGGTTGTTAGGTTGAATTGGAGTATGACTGTTCATATTAAAAGATAAATAATAGGTCTACTCAGCCCCCGAATGTAGAATCGGTGTTGGTTGCTTACCATCTGTCACAGACTCACATGTGCTTCGAACCTTTACCACCAGGTTTAATTTGACACTTTTATTCCCGCATTGAACCTGTATTACACACTGATTCCATTGCTTGGGGAATCATAATTTGGACTTTTACAACATGTCTTCTTACCCTAGTTTCCCAATTATGTGTTTTCATTTTATTTCTCAATTGTTAGCTTAGATTTTATTTTATTTTTTAGTTACTCACCAACTCAGTTTGGTTTCATGGTAAGTAATCTTAATGGGGCAATGATAAATTTTAGGCTCGACGCAAACATGAAGAAAACGCGAAGGAAAAGCTTCTAATAGACGCCAGCTCTATAAGAAAGGAAAGAAAGCAACTGACATATGCAGCAAGAGTGGAAGATGACATGATAAGCCAAAAGGCTGAAAATGAGATGCTCAAATACAAGGAATGCATTGAAGAGCTTGAAAGCAAGATATCAGAATTGAGATTAGAATCCGAATCCTCAAAAATAGCAGCACTTAGAAGAGGCAGCATAAATGGAAGTTATGGAAACCAAGCTCCTAAAGTAACTAAGAGGTTGGCTGTTTTCCGGGACAACTTTATGGATTCAAGTGCAAGATCAGAGAGAGAATGTGTTATGTGCATGACGGAGGAGATGTCTGTGGTTTTCCTTCCCTGTGCGCACCAGTCTCTTTGTGGAAATTGCAGTGATATCCATGAGAAGCAAGGGATGAATGATTGTCCTTCTTGCAGGACCCCTATCAAGAAACGAATCAAGGTGCGTTTTTGCTAGTTCTTGATGCCTGTAAACTGGAAAAAAAACACAAAAAAGGGTGTTCACTTCACACCAAGTAGCAAGAAAGCTAACATAAATGTAAGTATGACTAGAAAGGGTTATCATGATTTCGGATGATATATGTTTTTTGCCTAAAGAAGAGCAGAGAACTTATGCTTTATTTGGTGTTTTTTTAAGGGCATTTGGTTTTGTATATTTGATATTGTCCCAGTCATCTGTCTGTGTTTTACTTGGGAAATGTTTTGGTTTTTGTGCTTTGGTGGCTTAAGCTTCCTATATTTCTCTACTCTTTTATGGAGGCTTATAATGGGTAACTGGAGAATACCCAGCAGAGGATATCCAGATGCACTTGTTAACTGAGAGTCAGCATAGTCCATCTAAAATAAGTCGGTGAAAGCTTCCGCGGTCTTGCACTTGGAAACAGTTAGGCGCTAGCTTTCATTTTCTTCGTTTCCATTTTGTGTTTTCATAGACGAAAAAGGAAAAGGAGTCCTTAAAACCCTCTTCATGTCGTATTGCATTCGTTTTTGTAGAAAATCAAGAACATTTTTCTTGCCATGGGAAAAAAAAACCGGCCTTTATTCTGGGCCCAGTGGGAGACTGGAAGTAATTGTAGTGTATCCAAGTTGAGTGCAACTGAGAAGGTTTAATGCTCTGTTTTGGTCCTTGTAGCTCATACGGTCTGAGTCTGACATTGCTTTATGACCTCTTACCTTAAAATTGAGTTTACAGAATGTTGGGCCTCAATGTTCAACCTCATTCATAAGAACATAATCCTTGGGTTAGGTCGGTAGAATTTCTCACGTGATCCACCGTTTTAGACATGGATGCTCGGCTTTTGACCAGACCGAGGAGTGAACTTGTTGAGGTGCACGTAAGTTTGTTGCGATACTCCTAAACTGGGTGTTCAACTATGTTAATCATGGTTCTCTCTCTATATATCGCATTATATTGTTGACTCACTCCCAAACATTGAAAATCGCTTGTTTGGCATGGGAGGTTGCCAGAACACAATGGCCAAATCCTTTTTTCATTTTTGATCTGGTTATCGTTCTTTTTCGATGTGAATGACTATGAAACTCGCGAAAAAATTCTGGTTTTTGTGGAAATTAAAATGACCAGAAATCTTCCTCATGGCCAAACCAAAAACAAATTAATTAATTGCTTCTACTTCCTTCTCCATTTTTTTTTTTTTTGTGTTTTTTCTATTTTTTATGACATGCACAAATCTAAGATTAAAACATCCTTATTTTTATGGTTGAAAACAAACAATACGGAGTATCTCTTTTTTGGGTCGGTTCGAATCTTATTCTGACTTTTGGATGCCGCGTTCTTATTGAGGAGCAGCTTGGATTTGTCGCTTGCAAAATTTTACAAAATAATTATAAAAAAAAAAAAAAAAAGATCATCAATAAGATTAGTTTAGTTTTTAATGGATTTATTTAAGATTAATATAATCGTACAACCCAGCCTAGAAATATTTTCAATCAAATAGTGGGTGTTCCCTGCAACAGATTCTGTAATTGAGATTCCCCTTAACCAAAACATTTCATTAAAAATTAAAATACCATATGAAGAAACTTCCACACAATTATACACCCTTGTTTAACTCTCCTCTGCCCCTGCACACACCACATGAGCCCCTGCTCCCTGTAATTTGTCTATACCTAAACTCATAATATAATTAAAATGCCTAATCGCCTGAACAGGAAAATTATGTGTAATGTTATACAGTAGTAGTTAATTAACAGAGTCCAGCATTTCGAATATGTAGTTAATTAAAAAAAGGAAAATCATGTCTCAAGACTCTTCCCATGTGAATTATTCCATGTCAAATTCTTCTTTACCAAAAAATGTCTGTACCTCTGTTCCCGTGCATTTTCAATTGTAGAATTGCACACCAGACTCTTTTTGAGAACAGAGGTACAATCTTTTTTCTTTTTTTTAAAACTGGAACAGAGGTACAATCATGCGGCTGAAAATGCATAGACACAAAGGTACATGCAATTTGGGTATAGGTGACCTAAGGTGGAATTATACAGACCAAGCGACCGACCCGGGGGGCTGTATTGACTTGCTCACTCCAGGCGTGTAGTGACTAGTGAGTAATTACAGCCGTTCGTTCTGTTTTGGACGGTCCGGATTTTAAATAAAACTCTTCCATAGAAAAGAACTCTTCCCCGGAAAAGTTTTATTTAAGATGTAGACTCTCTTTCTCGGAAGAGTTTTATTTAAAATCTGAACCGTTTCAAAACACTTTTAACGGTTTGGATTTACTCATTACCCACGAAAAAGGTCACTACACGCCGCCTGCTTTCGCAAGAGACAGAGGGGCCAAGGGGTGGAGAATATGGAGAGGACACAAGCATATGTACAATTACAGGAGAGAAAAAGCAGCTTGGGTGATAACTACAGTATTTTAATTTGCAAACGTTAGCATTTGGAATCTTCCTTGATGGTATATCAAAATCCAGCTTAAAAGACATATCCGTTCCCTGGCCCGGTCTGTATATATAATCCATAACTTCAACAAAATCATACCCCATTATCCCCACCTACCCATCAAAACCTCCCATTCATGAAAAAACAAAATTATTATCGTGTGGATGCCATTTTCGTCAACTTCTAATAATATTGACTGATGCCTCTCTTTCATTTTTGTGTGCTTTTTTTATTATATTGCCATCATCATCATCTATAAATACATCATTCCTTGACAAAAAATTTGAGTAGGTTCTAATCCGTTATCGTTCTTTTTGGGTTTACTACATATAATTCTTAATCTAACGCTAATTATATACTAGCACATGAACTCGGTCACCAATCGATGTGAAACAAATTTCTTGAATCTCGAATATACAAGTCTCCATGCCAGAGGTTATAGTTTCTTGGAAATCGAATTCGAAGAAAACAAAAGAAAAATAAAACCAAAGAATAAATTAAGTGCTTAAGATTCTCGAAAATTACCTTCCATTTTTATTACGTAGTGTAACGTTATCAAACATACTCCTTGGCCGGCTAGTCTCTACCATGTGCAGTAGATCTGTTTTATTAACTTATCCGAGTCCTTAATATTGTAGGGCTAATAAAAATTTCACATTAAATCTGGTTGCCAAACGCTCAAAGTCACTCTATCGGCATATTTTGCTTTTTGTATAAAATGATTATGCTATCTAAACAAAAGTATTTCAACCAAGAAGTTGAGGTTATCTGATTGACATAAAGTAATTTTTGCGGCGGCGATTGTATTCAACAACTCCTACGACATAAACGATTTGAACTTTGAATCAACAATTAGATATTCAAGTAATACCTAACAAGCAATCTGCAGTTCCATTTTGAAAATGCAGAGGAACATAGTCTTTTTCTTAGTTGAATTGATATACTAATGGTTTTGTTGGATGTGATGCTAAGTAAATCATTAATAAATTAAGTTCAGGGCCATTTACTCGATTTAATTATGAAAATGAGCTAAGCATGACCGTGATGGCCTCAGTCAACTTGGGATCCAGACCCAATTAAATTATCATTACTGATAAAAAAAAAAAAAGGCATGAATCGTGACGCAAATGTAGAGCTAATTGCAATTAAAATGATAATCAAATAGACAGGGAGGTTCTTTCCTTCAACCCCTTCTTCTTTGTTTTCTTTTAAGGGGAAAAAACGTAGCAATTAATTGACATATAATTGGGAGAGATTATTTGGAGCCGTAACGGTTTCCCGAACCTCTTTTTCATCACATATTTACTATAGACGTTATAAAATTATCTCGTTACACGAAATGTGTACACAAAAATTGTGTACAGACATTGCGGTTGTGTTTGGTTTGGATTTTGAGTTTTGATTTTTGTAATGATTAGAGGAAGAAATAGGGATAATAATTAGAAAATAGATATTAATGATTGGAGAGAGATAGAGAGAAAAAAAATAATATTTAAAAATAAGAGTAATAATTAAATAATACTCCCTCCGTCCCAATTTTATAGTCCCTTTTGGGAGTTCGTGCCACTTTTCAAAGTGTTATATCTTATAATATACAATGTTTTAGATGATTTTGAACACTTTGTTTATTAGATTAAATCAAGATCTATCAAACAAGATCCATATTGCATATAAAATGTATTACCGATTGAAAGATATAATCATTTTTTTATCCGGTTAGGATAGAACGAGGGACTATAAAATTGGGACGGAGGGAGTAATTTAAAAAAACCGATTCTTGAAAACTAAAGCGAACAATGCCGCCGCGTAACCATGTGTGGAGACATTTAATTACTTTTTCCATAATTGGGCCTTCCTTTAACAAAGATGAGTAATTGATACTAGTGCGAAGGCCCACAACCAGCTCAGTCTAAACGTATCGCGGGCTCCACCGAAGGGACAATATCCGAGTTGGGTGCGGCGGGTTTTTGTGGGGACGTGGCGTTCCAAGCAAGAATCCCAGTTACATAGGAGTGGTTAGGTTTTTTCTTCTTTATTTTGGTTTGTTAATAAAAAAAGTTCAAAACGACATTATCTACAGTCCAAGAAACTCCTACCCCACTTCCACATCCCTCTCTATCTCTCTTGAAAATTTTGGATGCAAATAGGGTACCACGCGACGCTTTACGTGATACCCGTAACACCCCACCCAAAAGTATTTTGGACAGTCCGAACTTGAAATACACTCCTAACGGTTGGAGTTTATACTTATGAACTGCAGAGGTGCACGATGAGTACAGCCGTCTGGTACCCATCCGGCAGCCAAGATCTTCTCTCCTCTCCCTCAAAGTTGAAGATCCATTTGTTCTAGCTTAGGTTACATTATTGGTGGTCCTAATTTTAATCAAACTTTACTTTGGTTTTTATAATTTTAGTTTTGGCCATTGGTAGCTTGCACTTAATTTATGTAATCTCTTTGTCATTTTCTGCTAGCATCTCAAATGAAAAAATATTATATACAACTCAACTCAAATGAAATGCAACTTTTCTTGTTCACATCGGTGGTCTATAGAACCTTTATACTACTCTGGCGAATCTAGTTTTAAATGTCTTTTATGGTTGGAAATAGTTACATAAGACGACCCAAAGAGTTTATTGAAAGGGATTAACGAAATTAAAATTGCAATGCCGAAAGTGAAATCTTCCTTATTATATGTACTAACAATGTAATTACTTCTAGTCTCTACCCACGGAATTTAGAGGGGAAGAAGATAGGGTGAACAAGTAACAACCTTATCCCTGCCTCATTAATGGAAAATTATTGGGAAATTAGTAGGTGCTCGTGGGACAGTTGCCCTATTCCTACAATCCTACACATGTACTATATAAGATGAGAAATTCTACTTAACATGCTTTTTCAAACACATTTCTCAAACATACCAAATAATAGAGTGGGTTCCGCAGCATAATTTTGACAATTCAAATCATTCCGCAACATACTTTAATTTGGTGCTTGTAGATCTCGACATGAACATTGTTCATATCAAAAATTAAGTTGATCGGACATCTTTAACAATCTCAAAATTTTACATTGTTCATACAAAAAATGGTTCTTTAAAATTCTTCCCCTTAAATCAAGAATCTCTTTATATTCGATCAATCTGATTTTTTGCATGACTAAGTTATACGTTTGGAGCTATAAAAATGAAGGACTCGAACAATTAAATTCCGTTGCAAGACCCCACATTATTGAGTGGTGTGCTTGAAAAGTGTGTTCAAAATAACGTGCACGTAAGAAAGCTCCTATAAGGTTCCAATTCGAAAGGGGGTGCTGGAAAGCACTCTTTAGAGATCGGCCCTGGTGTGCGGCACCAGGGTCGTTGGATCCATTGCCAAAGTGAAATTCAAGCCGTTAAAAACACATTTGACAGTCCTGATGCCGCACTCTAGGGCCAATCTCCAGAGGTGCTCTCCGGTACCCCGGGTCCATAAAATTAAAGAGTAGGCCTCTCACTTGAATGTTTGGGTATATAGAGTTTTGAGCACTGAACTATGGTGCACGGCACCAGTACTACTGAATAGTTCTCTTTCATCTACTCATGACCTGCCAAGTGTCACAAACCCATTTCCTAGAAGACTCCTCCCTTCTCCACATCTCTACTCGAAACCAAACTCCTCTTCCTCAAACTATTCCATTTTTTTGTTATCCCCTGTAACAAATTTTTCATTCCAAAACAGAAAACAAGCAGAGTGATTATCCATTTCTCACACCACCACAACTTCCTCTGCTTTTAACCACCCATTTCTCCGCTGCAATGCTCCGAATCTTCAGCAAAAACCTCAAGCGCCTCTGCTCCAAACTCCGGTGGCCGCTCCGCCGCCGCCGCTGCAAGTCCAGAGTCGTCGTGAAGAAGTACAAAAAATCCAGCTCCAAATCTAATCTTGACCCAATTCCTAATGGGTCAGCGACAGTTCATCCAAATGGTCCGTCAATCGCTCCCAAATCGGGAAAACCCATTCGTATAGCCACATTCAATGCTGCCCTGTTTTCCATGGCAGCTGTTGACGATGATTATACAAAAGAAAAGCAACAAATTGATTTCAAATTACGATCCAGGTCAGCAATTGATCGGCCAAAGGGCATTCTTAAGCAATCTCCTCTGCATCCCAACTCCGTGAATGGTTCAAATTCAGAGAATTTACCGACCCAGGAAAAATTTGCCAAATCCAGATTGAGGGTTTCGATCAATTTGCCAGATAACGAGATATCGCTGAGTCGAAGCGGGAGAATAAAGTTTAACGAAGACGAGAAAGAAGAAGAAGGTACTGCAACATCTACTTCTTCATCTTCAAGTATCATAAAAAACAGAATCTTGAAAGGGAAAACTCCATTGAGATCTGCTTCGAGCTTAAGTTTGAAATCAGAAAATGGGATTGGGGAAAATGGGTACAGGAGTAGTAGAACAGTTGTGGAAGTGTTGAGAGAATTGGATGCGGATATATTGGGATTGCAAGACGTGAAAGCAGAGGAAGAGAAAGAAATGAAACCCTTGTCGGATTTGGCTTCTGCTCTGGGGATGAATTATGTGTTTGCAGAGAGTTGGGCTCCTGAATATGGAAATGCAATTTTGTCAAAGTGGCCGATTAAGAAGTGGAGAGTTCAGAAGATCTTCGATGACTCAGATATCAGGTTCTTCTTCTTTCTTCTTTCTCTGTCATTCGTCTGTTTTGTTGAATTTCTTGGTTGAAATTGGTAAATACCCAATTATATTCTTTAAATTTTTATTTGTCTCAGGAGGATCATCTTAAACACATAAATATATACAGTACTATTTTTTTTTCTCCCAAAAAATCCCATAAAAGTAAACAATCACGTTATAAAAAATATACTATTTGGGGATTTTTCATTTCATTACACAGTGATGTTTTCCTTTGTAGTATTGCATGGTGTTAATTACCCTGTTTTCCGTTGACGAACCTTTTGTCTACCAGCCAGTAATTCTTCAACCCAAATATCAGACCCTCTATTTATTTGACCAAATCAAGAAGCAGTCCTGAGTATTTATTTATGTCATTGCTTGCAATTTAAGGGCTTACATTCTCATTTATTTTTAGTGGTCCTGTTGATATGCCACTTGGCCGTGGAATTCGGGGACCCTAAAGTTAACCACCGACTATATTCTTCAGTGTCCCAAGCAAAGGCGGAGGGAGGCTAGGACCAGCATGGGTCTATTCCCCTGTGCCCACGCGCAACTCTCTCTCCTTTTTTTTTACTGTATTTATTTATAAATTGTCTTTCATGAAATAATTTTCTTTTCAATAACTCTCATATATTTCTTATAATATTTCATTCAAACTTTTAAATTTGAAATCTAGAACAATTCCACTACACTTGCGAAATAAAATGTCTAATGGCAAAACTAGTCACCACTTACTATTTGAAACTCCCTAATGCAATAATGTCCAAAATTTCAAAAGTGGCTAAGCCATTGGCTGTAAGCATTAGTAGTACTTTAGCAATCATTTACAATTATTATGATAGTCTTATTTCTTTATCTCTCTTGATAGAACCCACAACGCAATTCGACTTTTGAGATTTTGTAATACCAATTAGAAAGAAAAAAAAAATATTTCTAATTGGTGCAAGATTGCAAATACTATTGCATTTTAGTTTTTTGTGTACTGAATTGCTCTTAAACTTCATTCCCTGAGACAATTCAAACAATTAATATGTATTGATAATTTATGTATTTAAGTTTCTCAATATATGTTGCTTCTTTTTATTGTTTTTAACAAAAAAGTTTTTCGATTATTGTAGCATTTCTTATCACAAAATTTTTTGGTTGAAATTCTCTCACAAGGGTGCCCCCACTAGCCTTGATTCCTGACTACGCCACTCGCCCGCGTTAGAATCTATGCCTCCGTGGAATTCGAACACGACGCCCTAGCGACTTTTCTACTCCTTGCCCAAAATACTTATTGCAACACCAATCCTAAAGAGGCTTCTACAGCCTGTCTGGTTTATATTGTATGGGAAAAAGGTACAAACCATCCCTACACCAGAGTGGTCCTGTGGAGATGTATTTAAATGCACAGCTGTATGTATCACTCAAAATTTCACCTACTTCTGTCTTCTTAGATATTTTTCTAATCGCCATCTGTGTTCTTCTGTACTTGATCAAAAATATTTTCCTGATTAATGCAATATTACTATCGAAGAATCACCCGATAGTCACATTGCACTATTAGAAGCTCGGTTTGATAACACGTATGTCCACCTATTCCGTCAATTACTAAAATGTTCCTTTTCCCGAATTTTCCTCAACTCTTGAGTTGGCTGTAATCAAATATTGGAGCCGGTCGAGTGGGAGCATTTGAGTAAGTCACGAGTTTACTCCTCAAAGCTCGCAAATTCGAGTCTCACCGATAGTTATTGACCATCTATCCATTTTCTTGTGACACGTTACTAGTTCTAGTGTAGTAGATCTTGTGCCACTGCTTTTGCTATTTTACCTGCGTAAATTCATCATCAAAATTTGTGAAAAGTCAATCCATGAATTCCTTAGTACTTATGTCTAGGATTCCGTAGGAATTTCTCAAAAGTCCACACAATTCCCCTCTTAAGCGGATACGTACAAAGAAAATTACTGCCTTTGAGTTAAATTTATCTTGCTTAAAGTCAACACAGTTCCCAATTTTTACCTACTTATATTCATTAACATCTAATATTTGATTCTCTTTACCAAGAAAAAGTAGAATACTCTAATCTGAAGTTGTTCAACCATTAAGTCATTAGTTATTGCTTATCATATGTCTCTCTACACTTTGTTGTATAGGTTTTTTTTTTTTAACTCAGGTGCTCGGCTCAGATTACATGCACATTATTCTCCGTTTTTCTAACAATAAAAATAAAGGAAATTAACTCGTTTGTGCTATAACATTTGATGTAGAAACGTCCTGAGGGCGACGATAGATGTCCCGCATGTAGGAGAAGTGAACTTCCAATGCACCCTCCTCGATCATCTAGACGAAAACTGGCGAATGAAGCAGATCAATGCGATAATCGAGTCTAATGAGGGCCCACATATTTTAGCCGGAGGTCTCAATTCTTTCGATGAGACAGATTACTCACCAGAAAGATGGACAGACATTGTAAAGGTTGATTTCCTCTCATCTCCATTACCATTAATTTCCAAACACTTTACCTCTCTCAACTAGCAAATTTTTTAAAAACCTGTAATATTAATGTATCTTTTCCAGTATTATGAAGATATGGGCAAACCAACACCAAAGGCCGAGGTGATGAGATTTTTGAAGAGCAAACAGTATACAGATGCTAAGGACTTCGCCGGGGAATGTGAATCTGTCGTCATGATCGCCAAAGGCCAAAGTACGAAAACTGTTTGATGATTTTATTTTCAAAAAACTGAAAACAGAAAAAACACCTTTGAAAAATGGTTTTTGTTTGCAAATGCAGGTGTGCAGGGGACGTGCAAGTACGGAACACGGGTGGATTACATATTGGCATCATCAGATTCACCATACAAGTTTGTTCCTGGTTCTTACTCAGTGTTTTCATCCAAAGGGACATCTGATCATCACATTGTCAAGGTCGACGTAACGAAGATAGAAAGCAGTGTTGAAGAGTACGTCGATAGGAAGCCGAGGCAACGTAAGCAGAGAATTGTAAAAATAACAAACTCTTCCTCATCAAAGGGTTTATGGAAAACAGATAGAGGTAGATAGTAATTGAACGTTTTTCTCCTTTTTTTTCCATTTTTTTTTCCGGGTTTGTCTTTTTTATTTGATGTCATATATTTATTTCTCTTTTGGAAAAGAGCATATGTTTGGCTTGCTTCCTTTTCCTGCAATTGAAACATTTCTATTTTGTTTCCTGGCTGATTTTAGGGAGGAAAATGAAAATAAAATTTATGTACTACTATTGTTCAGCTGGTTCATATATAGGTTTCAATGGGAAGACAGAATTGTAGCTGAAAATCTAACAATTGTGGTATGCTGGTCCAATAGATATTCCAAAACAGAAAGCATTAGATGAAAGACGTGCTAGTTGTACTATATATACAGCAGCAGCTTTTGTTTTATCATTCTTCTTTAAGGAACACGCCGATGACATGGTGATCCCACAGGATCAGTCTGAGTGTGTGTAAACTGGCCGATGGAATACCTGGTTACAGAAAGAATGGTGTTCCGAACCCATGAAGCAACTAGCTTTCCGTTAATTGTTGATTTCCGGCTTTTCTCCAGTTTTGTTACCGTCTAATTGCCATCCCAATGTGCAAGGTCACAAACAAACTCGGGGACTCTCTGGGCCGGCCCAGACCCAAGGCCCACCAAAAATGGCTCAAATTTGGGGCAATCCAACATTTTGTACAAATGGACTTGACTAGAACACTTTTTTGGGCCAAATAAAGAAAAAATCCATTGTTAGTTATAAAAGAGCCCAATCATTGTGACCCAACATTTAAAAAAAGGCCCAAAAACCATTGTGGCCCAATATTAAAAAAAAGACCCAAAGCTAAAACTGATTAAAAAAAAAGCCCTCTAAAATTGGGTGTAGTCCGTGTAAATATATATAATAGATTAATAGATCTTCTTAGTAATCCTAGTTCCCTTTAAAGTTTAGCATATGAAATCGCTAATCAGATGCCTTTATGCCTAGTTCTGTAACAATGTTTGGACCTTTGCTTGATCATCTGCTCGATCACTTTAGCATATGAAATCAGATCATTAGCTTTATGCCTTTATCGATGTCAAAAGAAAGACTAAATGGGTTAGCCATGTTATCGATTGAAAATGACTTGGTAGAAGAGGTGGATTATACAAGTGTAATTGATACTTTTGCTTCTAAAAATGCAACACGTGTAATATTCAAGTGATACTCATGCGTTATATGTATTTAGAGATTTCGTGTTTTGATTTTTCCGTTATTATGTAATGCTTATTAGAACTTTATATTGTTTTGGTTTTCTCGTACAGCGATTGTTACTCAAAAAATTATTTAAGTGTTGTACTTAAAGGGCACAATTTTTGGACTAGGCCTAGGGCACTCAAAACCCTTGGGTCGGCCCTGGGGACTCTGTCGTTCTTTAGTGATGGCAGTAGGGATGGCAACGGGTCGGATCCCTTTCAAAGGCGGGCTCGGAGCGAGGGAAATCGGAGGTGTGTCGGGTTTGGGGATAAATCGGGTCCCCATTTACCGTATAAATTTTTGATAACTTTATTCTTTAAAATGTTTTGACAAGAAAACAAGATATTGATAAGTAATGATAGTTTAAAAAAATATCACAAAGTAAACAAAGACACAAAATAGTGATTTATTATAAGGTATTTTGCTCTTATAATACCAAACTAACGAAATGTATATAGATATATGCGTATGAAAATTAGTAATAACTATAATCGGAGTCAGATCGGGTTAAATGGATCGGGGGAAGCAAATACCATCCCCGCCCCATTTGTTTATTGGATCGGGGATTACCCGCTTGGATAGGGGCGGGGAGGTCCGAGGCGGGGACGGAACGGAGGTAATTGCTGTCCCTAGATGGCAGGCCCTGCCAACCTGACCTCGGCCGTCCAAATGTGTTTTGGGCGACCTAGATCCATCGCAAACACACATTGTCCCCATTCCACTAACTCAAAAAACCAAGAAGCATATTTCGATTCCTAAGACATGTCATTCTCTCACAATACATCCACGAAAAAGCCAATAAGCCAAATAAAAACCCTTAGTGGAACACCAACACCTCAAATTCAACAATCAATAGGCACACACTCTAGTGTAAATTTTGAGTTTCTACTTTCTATTGCGCCTTAGAGTTCATATATGGTTTGCTATTTTATTTGCTTATTGCTTAAAAATAAATGTATAATTTTCAACACCAACAAATAATCATAGGGGTTATTGGCGGCTTAGCTGGTTGTTAACTTCTGAGTTACGAGACTAGTCGAGCTACGTGTAAATTAGTTTGAATAGCTGGTTATCAAAAGAAAAAGTTTATTGTTTGGTGGGGGCGAGTTGCTTATTCTCTTAATTATACAGACTTGCAACATTATTTCTTTCACTTAAACAAAATGGATGCCAAATGATTTTGCTTGTACTTATTTAAAAGAAATAGACAGGTAAACAATGCACCAAACAGGCCCTTAAACGTTGTTGGAGTTTTAATAGGAATTTTCCATGATTAAGGTCCGACGATAAAAGCCTGTCCCATGAGAAAATAGCAATGTTAAAACTTGTTTGGCCATTTTTGTCCCCCAACATGTGATTTTGTTCGCTACACAAACTTTCTTCACATTTTTTTGTCAAACGTATTTTTCATCAAAAGAGGACATTTTCGTTACTTTTCATTCGTGTCATGTTTTTTGTCATTCTGGGCTATATTCCAAAAAATGAAGTAAAAACTCACCCCAAACAATATTGTCCAAATATTCAGTTGTCGAGAATGTTATGTGAGAAATGTATTTTCAAGAAAAGGGAAGTGAAAAAAATTAAAGCAAAAGGAAATTTATTTTCTCAGTTTGTATTATGTTGACAGAGTTTCGGAGGAAATTTAAAATTCTTCCCTTCAAGATGCATTTTGTAGGAAAGTTTATCCCAGTAGAAAAATTGAAGTAATGGGTCCTATAATTTTTCTTGGCAATTGAACATAAAGAAAATTGCTAAAAAGTTGATTTTCCATCATTCCCGTGTAACTAGAGCTACAAATGAATTGAGCCATTTATGAACAATTAAAGGTTCGACTAAACTTGAATTTTAATATGATTTTATAATTTTATATATGTATTAACTTATTTGTGTACAAAATTAAATTTTTATTTGAAGTTCTAGACTAATATGAGAGTATAGATCTATAATATTTCTTATTCGTTAAGGCTTGTGAACGAATTCGAGTTCAATTCAACCATAGGCAAGCTTAGTTTGAGCTTAGCTTGTCAAATTTTCACTAAACTCAATTTGCTTAAAAACGTAATGAACAAAACAAAACATTTTAAAACTCGATTCATTTGCAGTCTTATACAGAAATGAAGGAGGCCTATCCAGGTTGTATAAGAACTATATATTCTTTACGTATCTGCTCCAGATTAAATCTCAATCGTCCGTTTTTCAGTTCAAAGTCAGAAGAAGTGGCGGGAATTTCATCAACGGTTACCTCTCTCACCTCCTTGCTCTTGATCCGCCAACATCAACTGCTTCATCCTTGTCATTCAACCTCTCAAGAAACCGATCCAAATCGGCAATTCAATTTTCCAGAACTCAATACAAGAAGAACAAAATAGAATTCTCTGCAACCAAATTCCACTGCCATAATCCCCTCCGTAACCTAAATTTTTATCTTTTTTAACTTTTCTGCAAAAGAATCCACTGACAATCCTCTGTTTCTCTCTCTAAAGTTACCAAAATCGAATTCTTGGCCAATGCTAGTCGTTTCGATCACCGGCGTCTCCTCTTCCTTCTACTCTCTCTCCTTTTTCTCCCTCTTTGCTCGAAGAACAGCCTTCTTCTTCATCTTCATCAAGATCAGAACAGATGAATCCGACTTTAACCCGATTTTCTTCTGGAAAAACTTTCCGCACAACCTCTGGACGATCGTTTCGAACCTTCGAGATCTGTAACCGTCCATCCTTCCTCACTTTCCTCAGATTAAATCTCGGCCGTCCGTTTTCTTTCAAACTCAACATCATTGGCGGCAAGATTTCATTATTCCCTCGGAACTTTCCCATCATCACGTCCTCTCCCCGCATTGTCTCTCTCATCCTCACTCCGTCCATCAATGGCGACGGCAAAACCTCTATCACCGTCAGATCGCCGCTCTCAAATCCTATAACCTCTGTCAGCGTCGTGTACCGGTCCGAAACGGCTCTGATATCTCCCGCCGAGTCAACCGGTCTAAAACCGCCGGCGGTGGATTGGTGAACGATGTCAGTAGGAATGGAGATGTCTTCTCCGGCAGCGGATAAGGAGGCTGTAGGTTTAACGGCAACGGACTCAAGAATGGTGGCCGGTGATTTAATGGCGGCGGTTGTGTATAACCAGCTTAATCTGCCGCAGAAAGGAGGAGCCCGGCCACCGGAAGTCGGTCGGTCGTCCGAGTTGGATTGACCTAGAATTGACCGGAACGTCTTCTTCAAGAAACTCATAATTGCATTTTTTTTTTCTTTCGATTTTGTTATTGTGAATTTGCTAAAAGAATTCCAGATTACAGAGAGAAATCCACGTATATATATATATATAGATTGACACTTTGAAGAGTATATTTCGAAATAGGGCAAAGAAAAAACAAAAACAAAATCGTTCGAGGGACAAAAAGGGGCAACGGGCAAGATGATCAGCGAAGTGAAATTAATATGAGAATAAGTATAAAAGGATGAGGCCGCCATTTATCAGCGGACCGATGCAAAAAATCAACTTGATTAGTTATCGATTCAAACGAAGTTTTTTTTTTTTTTTACATAAATGCATTCTGAAAGAATATCAATCGATATCGGATGCTCCATCTGTCCCCTTTTAAGTGTCCATTATAGCAAATTACATGCATTTTCAAAACAACAAAAAATATATTCTTTTTATAAATTTTTTTATTGGCGTAATTAGTCATAAATACATAATATTTTGCCTATTTAAAGGAAAGGATAAGGAACATTTGTAATTAAACATAAAGACAATGAATATTTGCAATCAAACCTAAAGACACAATATTTTGCCTATTTAAAGGGAAGGACAATGAACATTTGCAATCAAACACAAAGACACAATAAGTGGCCCTATTAATTATGTCATTATAAATTATGAACTTATGAAATCTGTCGAAAGTACCAAAAGGAACACTGCCCGTTTATTAGTGGCCCTACTAATTTTCTGGTACGAACAATTGTTCCTCTGGTCACAATTTCATAGAGAATCCCAACCATCCGTATTGTCTCTGCCCCATCCTCTTGCCCCTTTAACCCAATCTCTTAGTCCACAATTCCATTGGCCCACGTCCAATGCATGCTCATAAATGAATGGACATGGGTCCACCTGAGACCAAGGGACGGTTGCGTACCGAGTGATGTTCTAGAGGATCGCTTTACTCAAGTTTTCAAGAGATGGCATATGATTGTCGGAAGAGATAGAGTTACGATTTAAATATAGATATGACATCCAAAAAGATCAATATATACACTCTTTATGTCTCACTAATTTTTTTGAATTATATGTTCGAGAATAGAATTTTTAAAAATTAGTGACATCTCACTAATTTTTTTTGGTTGTCAGAAGTGGTCGGCCAAGAGGTGGGGTGGTGGTCCACCGGATGTGGGGTGGTGATTTTTTTAAATTTTATGTTCGAAATTAGAATTTTTAAAAATTAGTGAGATCTCACTAATTTTTTTTGTCACCGGAAATGGACGTCCAGAGGTGGGGTGGTGGTCAGCGGGATGTGGAGTGGTGATTTTTTTTAATTATATGTTTGAAATAATAATTTTTTAAAATTAGTGACATCTCACTAATTTTTTTAGTTGCCAGAAGTGGTCGGCCAAGAGGTGGGGTGGTGGCCAGCCGGAGGTTGGGTGGTGATTTTTCTGAATTTTATGTTCGAAATTAAATTTTTTAAAAATTAGTGGCATCTTACTAATTTTTTTGGTCGCCGGAAGTGGTTGGCCAGAGGTGGGTTGGTGGTCGGCCGGATGTGGAGTGGTGATTTTTTTTAATTATATGTTCTAAATAAGAATTTTTAAAAATTAGTAACATCTCACTAATTTTTTTGGTCACCGGAAGTGGTCGGCCAAGAGGTGGGGTGGTGGTCGGCCAGAGGTTGGGTGGTGATTTTTCTAATTTTATGTTCGAAATTAGAATTTTTAAAAATTAGTGACATCTCACTAATTTTTTTTGTCGCCGGAAGTGGTCAGCTGGAGGTGGGATGGTGGTTGGCCGGAGATTGGGTGGTGATTTTTTTAATTTTATGTTCGAAATTAGAACTTTTAGAAATTAGTAACATTTTACTAATTTTTTTTCTTTATGTTCGATTGCAAAAGTTCCTTGTCCTTCCATTTAAAAATGTCAAATATTTTTTGTTTTTATGTTCGATTTCAAAAGTTCCTTGTCCTTCCCTTTAAAAATGTCAAATGTTTTGGATTTTTGACTAAGTGGCCCTTTTTTATTTTGTACACAAAATTAAACTGCTCATTAGGTGCAAAAAAAAAAAAAAATCTTAACATCCAAGAAAATAAATGTTTCCTAAACGGGACACTTAAAAATGGACGGAAAAGTATTTTACTTTTTATTTTTTTTGGCATGGCTGCTAGATAAGTTCTGAAAAGTAAACAAATTCGATCATCAAAGTAAACTTGGAAAGGGCCCACAAAGCATTAAGTAAGACCCCTGGAGAGTATCCCATTCCTTATAAATATTAAATAAAAATTGGTTTTCGCATTTCATTTTTTATTCATATTAACATGAACTTACAATATTACCCTTTCAATGGCTCAATTTTACACATATCAAAGTAGGAATTTAAGAAATACCGATTAAACAACTCAAATTGCCTTAACCAAATCAAGGGATTTTGATCGAATTTTTACGCCCTAGGCGGTTTTGATAATGGAAGAATTGAACCAAACCAGATCGACAGTGGTTCGTACACTTGAAAACAGTTAGACACTGAAACTGACGGATTGTAACACTCTCTTTATTTCACTTCCAATTAGGCAATTAATTTCCTAACCAACCAGAACTCATGACTGCAAAATATTACTTAAACCTTAACTATTCTTTCTCTCTCCCCCATATGGCTAATCGGATTGTCAGTTCCTCTATTGATAGCTCTTCTGCCTCTTCAATTAATCTTGGAACGTTAAGTGAACTTTGTATTGTGGTGCTGGTGATAATGCTCCATTGAGTATGATTAAATGAGTACATCAATCACTTTACGTAAACACACTACTTTACAGACCCTACAAAATGAATGGTTCAAATTACCGCAAGAAACGCAGCGACATGACTAACAATTGGTGGCAGAAGGGTTTCTGCCACATCCATTTATAACTTAATTGCAATTAATATTGGAAAGTTCAATGAACTTTGTATTTTGGTGTTGGTGATGATGCTTCATTGAGTAAAGATCAAATGAGATGTTACCTCAGCCACTAACTATTTTTCTTGGTTCACTCTGACAACGGCAACCGTTTATTTTTAAGAGCTCGTTAAAAACATCAATAACGCTAAAACTTATTTTCATTCGATATTAATTATTATTGAGTTTGTGTTTTCCCTTCCCTTAGTAATAGTGTAGTGTAAAATGTCCTGCCGTTTGAGTCGTTTGACAAAACAAAACATACTTATGTTAAAAGGACAAAACTAGAACACTCAATTCGAGTTTTAGTTTTCTAACATAAATGCATTCCTATTGATAAAGAAAACTTAAATGCATTCCGAAAATACATCAATTGATATCAACTAAAATAATCTTTGGCATGACTGGTTGGATAAGTTATGAAAGTGAAAGAATTGGATCATCAAAGTGAACTCAAGAAGGGCCCACAAAGTATTGATCGAGTGAAGTTTGGCCTAAAAAGCCAACTAAATGTTAGGCTTCGTTTTTCAACAGATTTTTGTTTCATAAAATCTCACATTTTATGACACTCCGATTTCAACACATAAAATGTAGAAGTGATTTTATGAGATTTTCATAAATTCTCCTAAAATCTATAGGAAAATCACTACATTTTATCAGTTGGGAAAACAACTCCATTTTATCACCTCTCCATAAAATGTTCATTTTATGAGATTTTCATAAAATGCACCTAAAATCTATGGGAGAACAAAGCCTTAAATTATCTCACATTGCTCATCTAAGCCACTCAATCCTGGTTAATAAATTCTTGAGGTTATTTCACCTATTGTTAATTGGTTTTAAGTTGGAACCCTCCAAGATATTTAACACTTAACTTATTTTTTTGTCTTTATTTGATTTTTTTTTTGTTGCGTTTGTTAGTTTTGCATCGAATTTGTTGAGTATTATTGATTCGTCTCAGGGAGAGGAATCCAAAAAGGTAAAATGTTATGACTAGAACTCTCAATTTTTTGAATAAGATCGAAAAAGGTATATAAAAAACTGTCTTTTTTACTTATCTCTGTCTTTATTAAAAAAAAATTATGATATTCGATCATAATTTTTTTACTTTTTTTTTATTCCTCTAGCCGAAACGAACCAATAATACACAAAAAGTTGATGCAAAACTAAAAAAACACGGAAAAAAATCAAATAAAAACGAAAAAATAAACCAACTAACTTTTTAGGCCAAAACACTACTTAAGTATTTCCGGAGAGTATCTGATGCCTTACAAATATAAATATATAGGAATTGATTGTTGCACTTTGTTTCTTATTCATATTAACTTTAATTTATGATACTTTACATGCTCAATTTTGCATGGGCACAGCGCGGGGTTAGCACTTTGTTTCGAATAGAGGTGTGTCTTGGCCCAGTTTTCCAAAAGATTTTAGCACCAAGGTGCTAAAATCATGATATTTTAAATCAAAAAATAAAGTGGTTCCGTGTATTGTTTTTCGATTTTTTCCGCACCAAATTAAAGTACACAAGGATTACTTTAATTTGATGCAAAAAAAAAATCGAAAAACGATAAACGGAACCACTTCATTTTTTGATTTGAATATCATGATTTTAGCACCTGGGTGCTAAAATCTTTTGAAAAATTAGGCCTAATGTTTAGTTTTTCAAATGATTTTAGCAACTGAATTGCTAAAATCAAACGGAGAACTCAGTCTTACTTCAATTTAATAAAGCTTCGGCCTCGACACATTAGAATCCCATACGGCCCATGGGCTAATCCAGGTTGTCCAAATGCACTGGGTCCCGTCACTCCCCAAGGCCCAAGCTTTGTTCCGATGTGTATTCCCAAAAAAGTAAGACATGATCCTCTCCGGGGACCTTTTAATGGACTGGATGGTCATTTCCAAGCTATTTTCGGATCCATATCGGGTCCGTTTTAATTATCGAAGACGTTGATATTTTAGACCTCGTCGAGAAAGTTAGGCATGTGAAACATGTAATATGTTCTTGAAAAGCATTTGTCTCTGGAAAAATGAGTTTTTATCCAGCGTTGCAATATTTTGTAAACCTATTTTTTGAGATAAATGTGTTCGAAGACACAATAAACTATATCTGATTAAAATGAATTTTGACATGTCTAATGTTTTCCATAAGGGCCTAATGTTTTAGACGAGGTCTAATATATGAACGGTTTTGATCATCAAAACGGATATGAGAAGATTCCGAAACCTGCTTAAACAGAACCATTTAAGGGACCGAAGAGAATCTCATCCCAAAATTTATTGTACAAAATAGGATTCCCAAAGAATCGCGCAGTCGCGAATTCAATCCCAACTAGATTGAGAGTGAATTAAAGAGATAGATTATGACGGTCCAATTACCAAAAGAAGATTATGATTGTCCTATTAAAAGAACTATGAGGCAAATAATCCTTCCTTGATATCCGATTGGTTGAATTATTTTATTTATGAATAATCTACACGGCGAAGTTTACGAAATGAGACTCTATAAGATCTTGCTTTACATCACGCGTGAGGATTAATTATTTTTCTCTTGCAGCCCTACCTATTATTCCTGTTATAAAATTTTCCTTTTCCAACCAATATCTAAATCCTACCCATGATTTATTCAATATCGTCAGATGATGTCCAATTTCTCCTCCTCTACATATGCAAATATATTAGATACAACGATTATTTATAACTCACTCACACAACGAGAGTTTCACGCATGTGTAGGTTTCACAAATGTAAGGGAGGCGTTACAAATACAATGATCATTGTGTGAAAAATTTGTCAATATCAGTATTTTATTAAGCCGTAGCATTTCGTGATGATACCACAAAAGACCTGGTGGAGTATTAAGCTAGAGTAGAAGAATCTTTTTGGGCTCTCTCATCGGCGAAAGTCAATACGATCAAGGCTTCAATCTCGTAAAATCCCTTTCAGAAGAAGTGTTAACAAAAACCCATCCCCGTCTTCTTGAGAAATGCATACATAAAAGATCTGCGAGTTTTCTTGAATTATTTCAGCCGCCTGAAAGTGATATAGACGGCTGCGGCCTGCGACTGAGGGCAAGCCATGGATCTAGTCGGTCAGTTGCAGAGACAGTTTGTTGACTACACTACGTCTTTGACTCGCGAGGTAAAGTAAAAACAAAAGAAGAACGATTTGGAAGATTTTTATATGGGTTTGTGTGTATTTAGAGTGTTTTTGAACTATGCTGCTTTTTGATTTTGTGTCTACGAGGTTTTCTAATGGTGGGTTTTGTTTTCTGATTTGAGAAGGGTTTCTTGGATGATCAGTTTAAGCAGCTTCAGAAATTGCAAGATGAGAGCAACCCAGAGTTTGTGGTTGAAGTGGTGTCTCTATTCTTTGAAGATTCAGAGAAGCTTCTGAATGATTTGGCCAGTGCTTTGTGAGAATTTTGTGTTCATCTTTTCATTTCTTCAAAACTTTATGTCTATTTTTCTCCATCTTTTTCATATTGGTTATGCAGACATGATTAATGGTTCTTTTTTACCTGTTGTGCACAGTCAACAAAAGATTGTAGACTACAAAAAGGTGGACGCACATGTCCACCAGTTCAAGGGTAGTAGTTCCAGGTACGTATTGAATCATGTATTTCTGCTTAAAGCTCTTATCTGTTTGATAATTTGATCATTACAAATACTCATAATTACAAAACTGGAATCTTCACAAGATTTCTGGCTTCTGCGGGAAATAAAACTCAAGAGATCTGATTGTGGATTCAGAATAGCATGACACTACTCTTCCAGTTACTAGATAATGGAACTGTTATATTGCTAGTGTCTGACAGTAATTGTGTTCTTGTGGTTGACAGCATCGGCGCACAGAGAGTAAAAAATGTGTGTGTCGCCTTCAAAACCTACTGTGAGGCGAGGAACTTTGAAGGGTGAGTTAACGCTCATATTGTCTTTGCTTGATGATCAAATATAAAAGCTTGAATAATGGTCTAAAATAGTGCTCATTTGTCCATTATATTTTTTTCCTTAATGGATAGATTGTGAATTCTGATGCTACTCTGACTTTCCTACTAGCATGAAGAGCCCGGTTCATGTTAAAAAGGAGCTCTTAGTTTTGTAACTCTAGGTAATGACAAAATATTTTTTGAAGCCCAACTTTTACAAAGTTGGTTCAGTTTCATCCAAAATTGTCTTGAAGTGGATGACATGATTGCCGCCTCAACTTTTTGTATTCTGTTTTCAGCATCTCAAATATTTTAACTAGCTGAGGTTGCCTTGGGGTACATTATGAGTATTTAGTTTTTATAGTCAGAAAACAAGAAACACTTTTTTTGCTGTTCTTGTTAAACATTTTGGAACAGAAATGTTTTGAAGAAAAGATGAAAAGGAAAACTTTGGAAAACCACTGCGCGCCATTAACTTTTTTTTTCCATGTGAGAGGAGGGAACGAAATGGCTCCAGAGGATTGAGCGTTGTGGGTGATAGGAACGGAGGGAAATGGTTACAAGGGGAGGGTATCTGGTGTGATGGAGGGAGGGAGAGTCAGATGTCATGAATGGAGGTGGGTGAGTCGCAGTTGTGGTGGTGGTGCGTAAGGGGTCAACGAGGGGAGTTGTAAAGGGTAAGGGTAAGGAGTTATTTAGGGAGGTTGCAAAGAGTGGACGGGATGCTTGTGCAGTTGGGCGGCCAAAAGTGGTTCTTTGCTGGTTTAACGTGGTCTAAAGTGATGTGCTTGGGTGGTTGGAGGTGGTGAGAGAGGGAGTTGTCGAAAGAGGAGGGAGGAGCTGCAAGTGGTTCTCTTGTAGGAGGGGTAAGGGAAACATTGTTGACACATGTTTTCAATTGTTGTATTCTGTTTGAGCAGTTTCAATAAATAAAAGATGCTACTAAGAATTTTTTTAATGTATTTTTTCAATAAAACTAAAAACAACATAACCTAACAGGTGAAAGTATTGTGAAAGATTTTTTCTAAAAGATTTTTTCTAACTATTAGGTAGGCTTTTGAAGTAAAGAATTATAGGTATTTAATAAAATTATAGGCAAAGGAATTTTAGGGTCAACAGGATTTGTATTAGTTGTGGAAAAAGAGTTATAATGGTGTGCAAAAGAAACTATCCAAGGCTGATTTTTTTGTCTTCCCTTAAATCGATGGAGCCTGAAAGTCTTTTTTAATCTCTATATTGGTTAGTAATTGTTGAAATAAACACTATTATCATGATTGGGCTCACCTACAACCATAGTTATCAAATCGCTAGGCTTTGGACCACTTACCTAGCACCTAGGCCCGGGCTGACTTTTAGAACACTGGGCATTGTGGGCAATTGGTACCAAATACCATCATACCGGTATAATGTGTCTTAATGTACGGCTCTCTATCGGTTGCTACAACTAAGATATGCCCATCTTAAACCTAAGCCAGAAGAAAACTCACAGTTATGTTCACTGGTTTTATTGGCATGTGATACACTCTGGTCGATACTGAACCAGATTCGTAACTATTCCAGTAACTCTGTTACGCTTTTATTCATATATGGCTCATGATAATCATGATCGTAATGGTGACACCATGTTGGGATAGTTGAGAACACACGTGAATATTTGGTGTGCAGGTGTTCGATATGTCTGCAAAGTTTGGAACAGGAATACCATCTCGTGAAGAGCAAGCTTGAAACTCTGTTCAAGGTAAGCACTGTTTGGAAATAGCCGGTGAACTTGTAAAATGACTTTGATCATAACGAAGCTGGATATAGATCTTGGGTTTGTGGAGGGATTCGCGAAGCGAAAAGAAACGGCAAGACTTTCTTCTCCTTGTCTTTTCCTGAGAATTGGAGAATAATCCCTTACCTCTCATTTCCCTTCACAGACCCTAGATCCAAAAATGGCCTTAAGGCGAAGGAACACTTCCATATTTCCCATTTTATGGCGGGAATGAATCACCATTAGCTTTTTGTCTCAAAATATTTTCTCTCTTTTTTCTCCCTCTCTTTATTTTAGCTGGAGCAGCAAATCATGGCAGCCGGTGGTTCAGTTCCAGAACTGTAAATACAAAATAGATTGTCAAGGTTTGATATGTTATGGGGAGTTCTTTTTTTCAGACGATTAATCTGCTTTTGATGGATTAGATGATTCTGTTAGGCGTAGTTTTGTATGAAAAGCTGTTTTTTTTTTTTTTTTAGACATGCTTGCTAATTAGAACATCATCTGTTCAAACTTTAAAAGCTGTGTAATGTTAATGGTAGAGTCTAGATTTCATGGACGTAAAATAAATGTGTCTTGCTCCACCTATTCAAGAAGTAATGATTTTGATGCAAGTATATAGCACTTCAGCTCAATTTTGCGTTTAAGGACTGCATTTCCATAACAGATGCCAGAAATTTTTACACAGAACGAACCAGAAAAAAATAAGCGGTTTTTTTTCTCGCATCTTGCTCATAGTGCAGGTCCCACTTGTATATCGTGTTTGGCCGAAGAAGCATTAATCGAGTCCTCTTGGACTTATTTTTGTAAATAAATGTTACAATATGGCTTCACCAAACTGGAGGGTGCTTATTAAAAACCTTTGGTTCTTTTAATTGACACGGACCCAAATCATCTACTAGAAATTATAGTGTTGTCTCGTTTAAATTGGTCGATGGAGACCCCCCAAATAACAAATCTTTCTTGTATTTATGGTAACGCTGATGCCGGAAATGTCGAATGTTTACTTAGGCCTTCTTTGGCCTAAAAGTAGTTTATGGTTTTTTGGTTTTTTCATTTCGTCTTTATTCAAATTTTTTTTGCATTTGTTAGTTTCGCGTCAAGATTTTGTGGTTTCTGGATTCCTCTTGGCGAGACGAATCTAACGAGTATAAATTTATGGTCAAACAAAATATTTTTTTGAATAAAGCCGAAATACTTGGATTATTCGTCAATAATCCATCTATTTTGGCTTTATTCAAAAAAATATTTGGTTTGACCATAAATTTATACTCGTTAGATTCGTCTCGCCGAGAGGAATCCAGAAACCACAAAATCTTGACGCGAAACTAACAAATGCAAAAAAAAATTGAATAAAGACAAAATGAAAAAACCAAAAAATCAAAAACCACTTTTATGCCAAAGAAGGCCTATTTTGAGAATGACATATGGAATTTCTACGTAAAGTCAAAATTCGATGATTTAATGGCACACGTTATGAAGGATGATGGTACTCAAACCATTCAAAGGATTCCAACTGTTGCTAAGCGATCAACTCTCCATACTTTGGGCCCTTTTGTTTGGCCGAATATGAACATAGAAGTAAGTTGCATGTCCAAGAGCCACATATCTGGCGTTCAATTAAAATTTGAACGGCTTGAATTAATTATCCTCTGTACATATTGTAGTGGTTGGGTTTGTAGGGAGCCGGCTGAGGCCCCACTCTGCATAATAAAAGGCAAAGGGGTCAGTATCTCGAAATCCACGAAATTGAATGCAGACCGATGTATCTTGCCCCCGCCGAACGCCGAACGTATGGTTCCCTCGACGTTCGGCACTAATGTCCAGGTTGGTACGAATATAGATTTGTATGATGTTCACTGAACCCGGAGGCGCTGAGGACACGACATTCTCTGCTTTGCTCTCGGATCGCTCTCGGGGGCTCCGCCGATCGACGTGCCGAGCGCCTGAGAGGCCGGGCCACTCTTGTACCAAGTCGGTTGACCTTGGCCACTCGAGGGGCTCGGGTGTACTTGGTCTGGAGGTGGCGTATCAAGCACGCTACACATTCCACGGTGGAGCATTAAATGCGGTAGTCACCTGCTTTGCCACCGCCGCCTGCAGAGTCACGTGGGTGATGGGGAACGTCCCAAGATGATGTGACCCCTCAAACCCACGTGCCATGACGTCAGCCGCGGCGCGGCGTCTGCAGCAGAGATGGAAGTCACATCACCTGTCATTCCAAGCGCGAATGACAGGCGCGTGAGGGGCATCAAGCGCGTAGGACACACGCCCCCTTTGCCTATAAATACCCAGCTACAACTACCACAATGGGTATTCTTCTTTCCTTATTTACTACCCTTGTAACTCCGCTTCTCCCTCTAGATTTCCGGCGTATTTTCCCCTCCGGTGACTGACTTAGCCATCGGAGTGCCTTCCCGGACCACCACCGTCCGGGTTAGGCACTAACGTGGTTATCCACGTGTGCAGGTCATCCTCCCCAGTGGGCAGCTAGGGTTCAGACAAGATCCAATCGTTCCATCATCACTCACACCAATTCAGAAGGTCTAAAGAGCTCACTCCGGCGAGAAGCACTCCCACACATATTTTTGTTACAAAGTGAGGAATAAACACTAGTACCATAGTGCAAGTGAGACTCCTGATCTCATCACTATCAGTGCAATGTGATTATAAGCTGCCATGAAATTTACATTCCTTCACACTCTCAGTCTCCTCAAACAAATGGGTCTGGAGCGGGACTTTTTTGCGGATTTATGACCATACCCACCATACGTCTGAACCGTTACTTCCTTCTTCAAGTCTCACTCTTTTGTCGTTTTTACACAAAACAAATAGTGGACCATAAAATAACTCTCTAACTACATTTATTTATTTATTTATTAATGATCCAAAACTATCACGAATATTTACCCCAAAATTTAAATATCTACTTGCCTCTCAAACTATCAGGAAAAATTGTATCATTGCCGAACAGCATGTGCAAAATTATCCGCATGAAAAGATCCTTTTAACAAACAATATCTGTAAAGAAAGAAAGGCCTCGTGGCCCTCATCCCTCTAGCAATGAAAGCATGATACCAACCCCAAAGGTTGGCAGAGTGGTCTTGCCTTAGAACTTATGGGTTCATTTGCTTCCATTTAAGGTCTCAGTCTCTCAAGTTCCATCCCCAAACTCTTAGGGGGACTGGGGGTTATGCTCAGTTGTTACCTCTAGGACCCCAGAGTTTGTCGAAGTGTGCACAAACTGACCCGGGTTTCCGGTTATAAAAAAATGAAAGCAGGATAGCAGCTAGGATGAAAGAGACAAGAGACCAAAGGCATGGAAACAAATATACACGGCGGCATTGAAAAAGATGATAATGATCCATTGATGCATTCAAGTGCTATGCCTACATTTACAACACATTGGCAATCCATTGGACTGAAGTTACAGATAGATGCAAATTATGAATGGTGGTTGGGTTTGGTGCAACAAATTACAATATCCACATCCCAATGCAATTATACCATCACTTGTGGACCTGTGGTAGAGAAAAATTTGGGTGCCGGATGCAGTACCCGTCGCGCATCTTGGTTGTTCAAAAGTAATTTAGACGGCTCATATTTCTTTCACTCTCTCTCCTATTTCTCTCTTTAAAATCTGGACTGTTCAAAACACTTTTGGATTACCAAAATTGGAGCTCAGCACCGCGTGTGCCCCTAACCGCTCGGCACCCAAAAATTTCTCGTTGTGGTAAGACCTTTAAGGTAAAGCAGTGTTGCTTTTCAGTTTTCACATTAATTCGTGGACCATTTCATTGCATTGAAGTTGTGGGCTCTGAGCCGTGGGGTTTTTTGCCGTGTATTAGAGGTATCGTCCCGAGTCTACGAATCCAAATTGATTGCTATTTTACTCGTGTCAAAAATGAAATTGATCAAACATCAATACTGAAATGGTGGTAGTTTTACACTTTTACTGATGACCTGGTTAAGTTTTCATCATGCCTCCATGTTTTTTTGTCATTTTTTTCGGATCTAGAATTTTCTGAAAATATTAGAAATGTCTATTTCGAATTCAACTAACTTAAAACAATGCAAATTTCGATTCTCGAATTGTTTCATCGCGAGTAGGGATGTAAACGAGTCAAATCGAGCCGAGCTTCAAAGTTGAGTCTCGAACAATTCACGAACGGCTCGATTCATTTGCATTCCTAAATTCACGGGTGCGCTTTTTTGTCTCCCTATCATTACGGGAAGTGGAAGAAAACGTAAACCGATGATTGTTATAAATATTACAATGACGCAATATTTTATGGACTATTGTATTTGTTTTATCTGGTGCATTATGGCAAATTGGCAATGCATTTTTTGTACAGTAATTTCCAACTTTTATGCCCATCTCCGTGGACTAAAAATGTCCCGAACCTAACCTATCGTCCGTTTGCATTTGAACCCATTGTAATGTGGGCCAAGATGACGGCGTATTTTGGCCCAAATTGAATAACGAAAATGGACTGCTGAGAGTGGACTCTGGGTCCCATTGAATGGCGAAAATGGACTGCCGAGAGTGGACTCTGGGTCCCATAAAAGTCCCAGACCCTGATCAGACGGTGGAAGCCGAAAAGTACAAAAGAATCAGAGTCCACTCAAAAAAAAAAACCACAAAATGACAAAGGGGAATCTAATCGGACGACACACAGCTGTCCTCAAGCAACAAAAGCCGAATCGCCATTTTCCTGGACATCGTCAAGTAGTGTCTCTCAAACATGGGGTTGTTTCCGGAACTATCTGAGCCGTCTGTTACTTGAATGGATAGCTCAAATTTTACTTTGGAACCTTTACATCTAAACCGTTCGTTGTCATACAAGATGAAATCTGGACCATCTATTCGAGCAACGGATGGCTCAGATGGTGCACAACACCTGATGTGCATCCCATGCACAGCAGCAACCCCAAATCCGTGTCTCTATACCATTTTTTATTACAAATTTCTTTAAATTTATATACATAGCATTGAGCCGTGTAAAAAATATGTGGTGGATTAAATTGTTGAAACATCACGTGACATTGCCTCAACACTGTAGAATAATTTTCCTTTCTTACACATTGATAGGCAGCATTGACTGTTGCGTGAGGTTTACTAGTACTGCACATTGGGAGAGGAATGGACCTCTCAATTATAGTCTGATAATTGGACAGAGGCAATTTCTGTAGTATTCTTTTAGGCTCGTTTTGATGATAGTAAAAAAAATTTTTACGCTGATTGGATATTGATTGGTATGTTTTAAAACGCATTTATCTTCATATCAACGAGTGAAATTGATCATGAACAATCTCATGGCCAAGTGACTCTTTTTTTTTTTTTTTTGATACTTAGTGACAACAGAAAAACGATTCACTTTTCACTAAAAATTTATGATCCAACAAAATTATAGTTTGGACGCAAATTTTTGATAAACGTAACCTGAATACATGTTTAACCCATGGTATAATTTTTTTTAACAGGATACCCAAAACATAATTTCCTTAGAGGGTGTTCCACGAACAAAAAACAGTTTTTTTTCTTTAAAACCAAGATAGGTCATTATCTCATAACACATCACATAAAAATCGTGAAAAACTAATTTATTTTTTTAAAAAACTGTCTTAGTGGAACACCCCCTAAGATTTATAGTATGATACGGGAATCGTAACCATCGAAACAAAAAGATCCATAATAATTAAAGATATATTTTGAGTAGTTTAGGAATGGACCCCGCTAGTTGACTATGAAATTAGTCTCCAACGATTAATTAAGATGCACATAAACTGATTCAAGCAGTTGATTATGGACTTATAGGAAGTACTAATTAACCACAACTTTTTCCTCTCTCCAGTAAAAGTGGCAAAAACATTAATTCCGCCAACGGAATCAAAGGTGAGTCCGTCAGTCAATCACTATTTTTTAGGCTTTCGATTACAAAAATGATAGGTACACACCCCCTCAACCACTCTCCACCACACCCTCTCACACATGTGTGGTGGGGCTCACCCGATGGGTCCCAGTGGACCTCACCACACATGTGAGAGAGGGTGTGGTGGGGAGTGGTTGAGGGGATGTGTACCTATCATTGTTCGTTGGATTAATGGTTGTGGCTCATTTGCCTCTTACCCATGCCAGTAAACCACCTCCCTGGTCACGTGGCCCTCGTAATTAAATTGTGGTGGATTAAATTGTTGGAACATGGCGTTACATTGTCCCAACACTGTAGAATAAGTTTCCTTTCTTACACACTGATCGGCAGCTTTGACTGTTGCGTGAGGTTTACAAGTACTGCATTGGTAGAGGAATGGACCTCTCAATTAAAGTCTGATAAATGGACTCTAAGGTCCCATTAAGGCAATTTCTGTAGTATTCTTTTAGGCTCGTTTTGATGATCGTAAAAAGAAATCACGTTGATTGGATATTGATTGGTATGTTTTAGAATGCATTTATCTTCATATCAACGAGTAAAATAGATCATGATAAACTATTGGGTTCTTTTTTTTTTCTTAAAAAAGAAGAAGATGGCCTTGCATTTTAAATTTGTATCAACTATATTGGATCACCGTGATTTTAGCATGGTTGACACTATCAACAAATTTTAGAAAATGAACAGTTCTAATCATTAGAGTAGTTCTGAAAACATCCACAACCACGAGTAATTAGACTTTTCAATCCATTTACTGGAGCGGATAGGACCCATTCATAATTTTGTACTCATACAAACTTCTCACATGAGAATATCTACACTTCTATTTTGCCTTACAAAACTGGGCATAAATAATTGTGTTTTAACTCATTTAGCACAACATGATTGGAAGAAAACTCAAAAGGCCTAGACGAAGGACCGACGCGAAAAATAAAATATAGAGTTTTATATTTGATGTTTAGAAATGACGTCTTTTTAATAAGATGTTGTTCAATAATCAAAATTTGATACGGTGGCACAATAAATTATGAACAATCTCATGGCCAAGTGATACACGAAAAAATGCCTTAGTGAAACACCCCCTAAGATTTATAGTATGATACGAGGATCGTAACCATCGAAACAATCAGATCCATAATAATTAAAGGTATATTTTGAGTAGCTTAGGAATGGACTCCGTTAGTTAGTTGATTGTGAAATTGGTCTCCAACGATTAATTGAGGTGCGCATAAACTGATCCGAGCACTTGATTATGGGAAAAAAATGAGTAGCTTAGGAAGTATACTAATAACAAAATCCTTAACCAAAACTTTTTCCTCTCTCTAGTAAAGTGGCAAAAACATTAATTCCGCCAACGGAAACAATCAGTCAATTATTTTTTGCTTTGGATTAATGGTCGTGGCTCATTTGCCTCTTACCTATGCCAGTAAACCACCCACCTCCCTGGTCACGTGGTCCTCGTCCGAATCACCGCTAAAAAGCCGAATCTGATGATGACCTGTCACTCCGAACCTCCCTCCTTCCACGTAGGCTCGGACAACCGTTTAACCCCCCGAACCTACCCCCCACCAAATTACAGAAAATTCCACTGCCATAACGATTAAAAATTAAAACAAACAAAAACAGAGGAAAGTAAATAGTTATACTCCTCCTAGAATACTACTCCACACTGGAGTCTGTAGTAGCAAGTACAATACAATACAATACACCACAGTAGAAGCGTCAAGAAGAAGAAGAAGATCAAATAAAGGTGCTTGCTTTCCTCCCAAGCTACTCTCTCTCTCTCTCTCTCTCTCTCTCTCTCCTGAATCTTGGACTTTGATGCCCGGCTGTCTCCATTAAAACCTTTTCCCATCCATTTCCCACGAGAAATCGGTAATACAGCTTCCCCATCACGGAAAAGCACCGCCAAAAAGCTCAAATCCTTCCCCTATAAATTTTCCCCCAAACCCAAACCCATCTCTATTCTTCCTCTGTTCCACATTGAACCCCCAAAAAAAAGACACAGGAAAAATGGTTCTACTGGGTTTATCGAAGTTGCTCTGTATTTTCCAATGCATTTCGTTAACCTTTGCGATTCTAGACCCAATCGATTTCCTGGCACTCCAATCGATTCGTAAATCTCTAGACGACTTGCCTGGTTCCAATTACTTTTCCTCCTGGGATTTCACCTCCGACCCGTGTAACTTCGGCGGAGTTTACTGCGATGGGGAGAAGGTGATCGCATTGAATCTCGGCGACCCCAGGGCTGGGTCGCCGGGCCTCACGGGCCGGCTCGACCCTGCTATCGGGAAACTCTCCAATCTCGCCGAGTTCACCGTCGTACCAGGCCGTATCTTCGGTACAATCCCACAAACCATTTCCCAATTGAATAGCCTCAGGTTCTTGGCTGTTAGCCGGAATTTCATCTCCGGCGAGATTCCGGCGACTTTGGGTCAGCTCAAGGGGTTGCAAACGCTCGACCTCAGTTTCAATCAGCTCTCCGGTAGCATTCCCCCGTCGATCGGAACCCTACCGGCGTTATCCAACGTCATTCTCGGCCGCAATCATCTCGCCGGTTCGGTTCCCCAATTTGTTTCACAGACACTTACTCGGCTCGATTTAAAGCACAACAATCTCACCGGTTCTCTCTCACCGACTTCACTCCCTCCGTCGCTCCAGTACCTCTCATTGTCCTGGAACCGGTTCGAAGGCCCAGTGGACCAGCTCCTGACCCGTCTAAACCGCTTAAACTACCTCGATCTGAGTTTGAACCAGTTCACTGGCGTTATCCCGGGCAGCGTGTTCAGTTTCCCCATCACAAACCTTCAATTGCAGAGAAACGGGTTCACAGGTCCGATTCAACCGGGTGATCAGGTCTCGATTTCCACCGTTGATCTCAGCTACAACAGGCTATCAGGTGAAATCTCCCCAATGTTCTCGACCGTAGAGAATTTATACCTGAACAATAACCGGTTCACGGGTCAGGTCCCGGGTAGCTTCGTGGACCGGTTGCTGGCTGCTAACATACAGACGTTGTATCTACAGCATAATTTTCTGACTGGGATTGAGATAAATCCAACGGCTGAGATTCCTTTGAGCAGCTCGCTGTGTCTGCAGTATAACTGCATGGTTCCACCTGTACAGACGCCTTGTCCGTTGAAGGCTGGGATGCAGAAGACAAGGCCTACTGAACAGTGCGCTGAGTGGAGGGGGTAATTTGGGGAATTCACTTCTGATATCAAGGGCAGAAAGGGAAGATAGAGGTTTATATTGGTTTTTAATTTAAAGTTGGGGTATTTTTTGACATAATTTAGTGGGAGTGTTTTGATCGAATTCATTTATTGATTTTTGTGAGGAAGTTGGGGTAATTCAGAAATAAATTTGACTGTGCATAGCTGGTGGACAATATGGTAATTCCAATATGTCTTTCACTTTAAATTGATATAGTATTTCATATGTAGCTTCTTCTTTTTCCCTGGTTTTGTGGGGGCAAAAAATATGTTTCTTGTTGTTAGTAATGGACCTTTTTGGGGAGTCAATACCCAATGCCAAATAGTATTCAATAGCTTTGTTGATGCCTTCAAATTTTCAACCTTCCATCTTTGTTTTGATTCTAATTTTTGTACTTGTTTGTAGCTTTTTGCTTTTTTTTTTTTTTTAGATAATTGAATGTCCACTTTTATTATTGCTGTCATATCAGTCAGGCCGTGAAAGAATAATTTCTTATCCCTAATCTCGTTGTGGATGACCTGAATTTGACCAAATCACAGAAAAATTTAACTGAAGTATGAATAAGTTAGCCCGGCCAGTCTGCGCGTTGGAAAAAGAAAAGAAGTCCCTTGCTAGTTTCTCTGACAAAGGATTTTCCACTTTGTATGTTTCTGTCGAATAAGTTAGCCCGGCCAGTTTGCCCGTTGGAAAAAGAAAAGAAGTCACTTGCTAGTTTCTCTGCCAAAGGTCTTTCCAATTTGCATGTTTATGTAAGTACGAATAAGTTAGTCCGGACACTATGACCGTTGGAAAAAGAAAAGAGGTCACTTGCTATGCTAGTTTCTCTGCCAAAGGTGTTTCCAATTTGCATGTTTCTAAAAGGAACCACGGCCTTAGTTTGGCCCACCCACAATATCTTAGTGTGGGCCTCAAAGAACCATATAATATGATTCTTTGCACGGATTTGGAGGATTAATATTCAACTCTTTTTTGTCCCCCAAAATAATGAGAGGTCGAATTGAATTAGAAAAGATAAACTTGATTACACAGTACTTGCAGAAAAAGAAGAAGAAGCTAATGGTGGACAAATGAAGATTTAAGTGGGGGATCACTTTTCCGTTTTTCTCCCTTTAAGGAGGCATAATTTCTTAATTATGCATCAAAGGAAAGCTGAAAAGGGGTCAAAAACACAACTATCAGTTCCAGGGTTTCTTTTGACATGGAACTCTTTGACCATGTCTAATCCAAAGATTACTTGCTACGTTGTCTTTTTTTTTTTTGGTGTGACTGTAAATTTTTTTGTATAGTTGTTTTTGCATGTGAATTTGCAACATCTTTTTTTTTAATATATAAGTAAAGCAATTTCCCAAGTGAAAATCCAATGTTGTAACTTCACATGCAAGAGGACAAGAATAGAGCAGAATTATGAAAATGAGAGTGTAAAAACTAAAAAGTGTTACCACTCCTTCGGTGTAAGGCCGAGTTTCTCATTTTTAGCACCAATTGCTAAAGGCCAATTTTAATAAAAGTGTTACAAGTTAAATTGATAAAAGCAAATGGGAGTTGTGGGTGCTACTTGAAACCCACGGGAGGATGCCTTATTTAGAGCCTGTTTGGAAGTCTATTAGTTTTTGCATTTCGCATTTGGAATTATGGTCAGAATAGATTATTAATTGTAGAGTATTTGGGATATGTGTGCAGAATGAGAATGCAAAAGTACATTTAGGATGGTATCAAATTGTGCATCTTATGTGGTTTTTTTAGAATGCATTTTGAGAAAATGCATTCCGCAAGTCTGGGCCAAACACCCAAAATGTGAAAAGTTCAAATGCAGAAAGCGAAAATCTTGCTCCCAAAAGGAGAGATTTTGGATTTTGGTCATCCAATGTCCAGTTTTGGATTTTTTTTTGGGCCCATTTTAGACTCACAACGATGATCAGAATCGGTTATTTTGTATTTCGTTGAGGTCCACAAACATGTGTAAAAATTAAGTTTAGAGGCTTCCGATCAACAACTCTAGGACAAGTTTAATTATCTTCAAACAAATGCACTAAACACATTGAATCGGACCCATTTATTTCGAGATAAATGTGTTTTGTTAAGTAATAATAGAAGGGGATCCAATGAGCATGATTTTTTTAATACTTGAAGAACTCAACAAGCTCTAAAAAATTAACGGTTTTGATCATTGTTGTGAGTTCAGGATAGACCCACAAAAATTCAAAATTGGACATCACTGGATGGGACCTGCTTCCTATTCGGTAACCTGTCCTAGACCAAGCAATTTGGTATGAGTTCAGACTTCAGAGTCTTCAAACAATTTTTCTGGGTTTAAGGTACAACCCACAAATTTTGTGTGTTGAAGGTACAACCCATAATCTCAGTTAAAAAAAAAAAAAAAAAAAAGGTACAATTCATAATCTGATAGGAGTAAAAACAAGAAGAAGAAGGTACATATAAATATACACGATTTTTTTAAAACAAATTTTATCTATTTAGGACAAATAAACAAACAATCAACGTGAATGAAACGGCCCTAATTTTTTCCTTCTGTCATCATTGCTTCCCACATTCTGATATAACCCATGCGAAGAATTCATTCTTAAAAGTTGGCTTAACCAGCTTACAAAGAGAGGGTGTTCAAGAACTTTTACACACAATGTTAGCGTTGCATACTCAATGTGAGACATTGGGATTATAGCATGTCACCACACTCCGCAACTGACGTCCACGGTTACCCACTCCATCAACATGACCCGATGGTAGCATTTTCTCTGAGTTTTTTTTTTTTTACGAGTCACTCACCTATCGGTATTAAATGTGTTTTTAAGTATTGTAATATAGCCTATAGGATGCCCCTGACGCGGGTCGAATTGTAACGTAGTGACTAGCTAATAACAAATCATACAAGCTATAGGTAGAACTCATCCTTCAACACCAATTCTATCGGTTTACAAAGAGAGTTTATATACACAAAGTCAAGCCCATAATTAGTCGATGTGAGACATAAATTGTATCATATCGTATTTAACTTTCTGATGCTATCGATTGGGGTTAAATAGGGACACTCGGAGTCTAACTAGTCCTACGTTATCCTTTTTTTTTTTTTTTTTTCTTTCTTATTAAAATGCACCTTCTATTACTGTGAGCAGCTTCTTTTTTCAAGGTAGGGTCTTGTTATTCCATAATCAATTCATGCCTTTATCGAAATGCACGTGCTTTCGCATGGGGAAATGATATATAGGAGAGGGTTTAACAACAATGAAATGTGGCGTGGGAATTTGGATTAGTTGTAGTAATTGTAAATATAGATATTCGGAGTTCGAAACTTGACAATATTATATAGATATTCAGAGTTCGAAACTTGACAATATTTTCAGACCTGGCTGCAAGAACTCATATTGTAAATTTCTTAGCCCCGGCGTGATGAGCTAAAATGAAATGCACATAAGCTGATCTGGACACTCTCACTGTCAATCCCAAAAAAATTAAATAAATAAAAAATTGGGTGGGGTAAGGGTTGTTGGGAAATGTATCTTACTTGCTACGCCGCTAGCCTAAAATATTTTTGTGCCTAACTAATAATTTGTCTTCCTACTTTGCTATCTGCCTTGCCTTTTTTGACGACTTTTTTTTTTTTTTTTTGGAAAATAGGAAATGCATATAAACTAGGAAATAATTTTCTTGGGGGTATGTAACCCCCACAACATCCTCATGAAATTGAAAGCTTACAACATTTAGGGCATACGGTAAAAATTGAAAATCCTAGATTAACTTCAATAGCGGCCTTTGCTAAGATGTCCACGCAACCATTAACTTCCCGAAACACTTGACATTGTTGACGACTTGGTATTTGGTTATACATGGAGTAGTTAGCTTCAATAAGGTCCGGGACATTATCCAACCAAGTTTAAATTTCCAACCATTGCACACTCACTACGGGTTACAATGACATAGTGTTTTCAGAATGGATTTCGATGCCAAAAAGGAATAAAAATTCTGGAGGAGTAACAGTAATGGGCAATGGCTCATATGGTTTAAGGGATGTCCTACTCAAGTCCGGAGTATTTTGTAATGCAAGGTAACAAGCAACTGATGATTGCACAATGATAGTGAATAAATGCGAAGGATAAAAAGGTCAAAGATGGTTGGCTTGCAAGGTACTGAAATGAATGTTATTTTGCTTCACTCAGGGCCCACTAGAGAGTGTCCTTTTTTAGTTTTGATGAACAAATAAACCTACCACCAACTTACCCAATAAATAAATAAATCTGCCATTAGCCATGGTTTATTATTTTGGAATGGAGAAAGTACTTAGGCTTGGTTTGGGTAAATTGAAAAAACAAGTTTTTTGATTGTTTGGGTTTTGTCCTTATTCAAATTTTTTTTGCATTTGTTAGTTTTCGGTCAATTTTTTGTGGTTTCTTGGCTTGTCTCGACGAGAGGAATCTAAAAAGTATAAAATTATTAACCAAACTTAAAGTTTTGTAAATAAAGACAAAAAATAATCCAAAAAACCAAAAAAAATCGACCGAAAACTAACAAATGCAAAAAAAAATTGAATAAGGACAAAACCCAAAAAACCAGCTTTTTCAATTTACCCAAACCAGGCCTTAATTGGACACTTGAAGCTCATAAAGGGGCCAGGTTTTAAATTTTAATTGGTCATTAGTTTATTATTGCTTTGGGCTTCTTATGGGTCTCCCATCTGAAGAGATTTGATTTTAGAAACCAGTATTTTGGGCCAAAAATGGGCCCAACTTGAGAAGGATTGGTGAAAACCAAACCCAGATGCAGAAGACCAGGATGGTAGCTTTCAGCATCCTGGGATTTATGAAAAACCAAACCCAGTTCCCAAAGAAGCAGACTTTAGGCATTGAAAAGCACTTTAGAGAAATAACACCGATTTGAGCCGGTTCAGCCATTAGGTTGTCCAAAAAAATCCCGAGGCTTCAAACAATCGTAAGTCACTACGGTTAACACACGCTAATAGATGCTAGATGATTTCATCGGCCTCCGAAGTCCCTCAGTTGGACCAATTCTGCATCCTTGAATCTTTCCGTTCCAATTCCACGGACACAGAAACAGACACACGCACACCCGAGGATGATACATGGTAGCAGGCAAGACAACCATGGAACATTCTTCAACTATTACATACAAATGGATAGTAATTTCACACTAATGGTTGTCTATGTACAATCACGTTGCAGAAAACATACGTCTCACATTTGTCAGGCCTCATTAAATCATACTTACTTTCCATAAACTCCTATATACATTATACAAGATTCCTCACGACCGTACATCGCAATTATTAAAGGACTCAACAGGGAATCACAATTAAGCTCGTCACCTTAGTGATAGTATCCTCCTATTCTTCTTCTTTATCAATGGGGTTTGGCCGTCTGGCTCTTCACCAGTCCCAGGAAATTCCCATTTCGCGATGTCTCCATCCCAAGAAGAGCTAACAAGGATTGGGTATTGCGGGTGCCAACTACAATCCCTTACCGTTGATCCATGGTACTCCAGTCTTGCCACTTGAGCACCACTCACCTTCATGACATAATCACCACACAAATGAAAACCGCATTTTGAGAGAGAGAGAGAGAGAGAATCACGCCAATTTAGCACAAGATTTAGCAAACCTACATTTTGGTAAAGGATTTGGCTACCCATTGGAGATTCCATTACACATTGTATATGGCTAACCATTGCAAAATGCATATAAATAACAGTACTCACCACATCATAAACATAAACGCAGCCATCATGAGATCCAGTGTAGATGTACTTCTGACCAGTGCTGCAAAATATTCAAGAGAATGTATTCAAGTCATTTGAGTTTATGATCGCCATATTAATTAGTGGACCGAGGACCAAAGAGTTCACAATTGGAGAATAAGAGCATAAGTTTATAGATTTAAAACTAGATGGTTGTTACCTATATGCGGGTGAGAAGTAGCAGCGAATGAGAGTGCGCAACACTTGATGACCGTCATAAGTTGATAATGATTGATCGCATGGGTGTTTTATACCTCTTGCTTGAGGTGGGTAGTCCATCCATCTGTAGTCCCATTCGTAGTTCCTGAATCCAGGATTGCTGAAACAACAAAAAATTGTATTACCAAGCTCATGTTGGCTCTTCTTGAGGTATTCAATTTGGCAATGTCATAGAATTAGTTGAGCCAACTTGTCAAAACCAGACCCGATTCGTTAGTTGACTGGTAAAATCCATTTTACTTTCAGGATTGTACTGATTTCAAGTAAACAAGTATGCACCAATAAGGTTGGGCTATACACACCCCCAAATAAAGTTAGTTACCGCCATCCAGATTCTGGAAATTTATTCCAGTGGTTAAGATGATTCAATAAACTAGTGGTAAAGATCATCCGTTCTGGTAAAAATAATTCATCATGTGAGGATAGTGGAATATTTTGTTGTCTTTCCAAGGTCATGGACTCAATAGTTGGAGATTAAAACGAAAGAAAAACTTTCATGTGGCGTCATGCCTTTATTTTTGGCAAATCAAAATGAGTAATCAACTACAATCAAGAACACAATTCCACTTACAAATTGCCTTGTCTAACTTTTGAAGGAAAAAGCATACGGTACAGCCATTGTAGATACTTGGCCAACCCAGGTCAACCTGATGGGCTATATACATTTCCAACATAAATCTCTGCACCTGAAGCTCTTGAAAGCAGAGGAAAAAACAAACGAAAGGGTCCCGAGATTCCCGACTCGAGGGATTTTAACATGTCCAACATATCTTGTAAATATGACCCAAAAAATCAGAGAGGATGTAAAAATACCATTCCATCAGACAATGTTTCTCGAGTATGAACAGAACACATCCATGAAATCAGTCTCCATTCTCTAGAGGGATCATATGAAGGGGATGTTCTTTTTGACTCTTTGCTTTCCCTGTGGCTTAAAGAAGCCAGTTTTAGATCAAATGGCATGTGTCATAAATGATTAAAATTGCTTCAACAGCCAAAATATTTTGCAGATAACAGTTGGCTATATATAGGTTTTTTGGGAGAAAAGAAACATTGCAAGTCAATCTTTCCTATGAGGACCACAACTCAAATGCTTTAGTCTGGATACATCATTAGCAGTCATAATCCACTAATATTTTGCCAAGCCCCTGACTGCGGATTAGGGAGCAGCTGCAATCTTATAGGACCTTTTTTTTATCGGCCCGCAATCTTATAGCACTTATGGATGTTCATTTCAATAAGATACTCAAGATACGAATTATGATCAAAGTCAAATCATTAAAAAAATAATACTAATAATTCAGGAGAAAAAGGGGAAGCCTGGAAATCAGCATACCAATTAGCATTGGAGGACATTTTCCGGATATCCCAGAGTTTGATTGTCTGATCTTTACTGTTAGAAATGAAATAACGACCATCTCCCCGGCTGTCAAGAAATGTTATTCCTTCTACGTGTCCCATAAGGACCCCTGCGGGATTTCCTTTTGCATTTAAGCAGCGCCTGTCCCACACCTATACCAGTAAAAAGTTAACACGGATGGCCTTCAACAATTAATCCAATGAATCATTGACCCACCTCTATCACCACATAAGCAAAGACAATTGTATAACTAACAGAGAGATCAATTTAAATTCAATACCAAGGTAATTTTGGATGACAAGAACACCACACTACAGCCATTTTCACTACCACCACCATATACTCTTAGCTCAATCTGCTTCATCACCTTGAGTTCAAGGTGTCTATACAGTTTAAAAGGTTTGCAAGCCATTTTCACAACATTAACCACGCTCATTACATTCGAGCTGTAAAGTAACTCTATCAAATTCTTCATCTTTTTTGTGAATCATTTAATCAAGATGGTGTCTGGATAAACAAATTGATTTCCAAGCCCAAAGTCATTTTGCAAAACAAAAGTAAGGACTGAGCTCATGCACATACATTACGAATCCTTGGGGAGTTTAAGATACATATTTCAATGCCTAGGAACGACTCAGAATTCAGCAGATAAAGCTTCGAGGTATTTGGAGTACTTTGTATAGTCCAGACTTCAGTCTCTGTAACATGTTTCCATGGAACTTGTACATCCACTTTCCCTAGATCATCACACTAGTAACTGAAACCACTTTCAACTTCCCATTGAGTCACTTTCTATGATCCATAAAATCACATTCTACATTATACAGTGACTTGCTACCTAAAATGACGACCTTTTTTGGCCCCTCTAGGAACAGTGTCATCTATTTTGTTATGGAATGCAGTCGGTTTGGTAAGCCAAATTTTCCCTTATTGCTTCAATCACTGAAACAAAAGACCATGAAAAAGAACCTCAACAATAATTGACAATCGGAAAGAGTCAACTAAATAGAGGGAGTTGGAAATTGTCATTCCACAGGGGGGAAGATTCTAATTTAACTGTCAACCCATGATTACCTGCCTTCAAAAAAGTACAATTCCCTGAAGATAGCAGATACATATATATAAACCCCAAAACAAGAATATAAAACAACACAATACACATATTTTCTATCAACGAGGCAATTTAATTGGATGGAAGCACTGAACTCTCAATCATTTATCCATTGAATGTACATTCTCTAAGGTTGTATGGAGAAATATCCTAAGGAGAAATCTGATTGACAGAAATGCCATGGGCTGGTTTGGTGAAAAAGCTTGGTTTGTGCAAAACTACTAGGGTAAAGAGTCGTGGGACATCAATCCTGAAGCTTTCTTTGTCTGCAACTGTTTATAACATTTGGGGAGAGAGGAACTTGAGGATTTTTCAAATGAAATCCACGGATGTTTGTTCTCTTATTTTCAAGATCATCAATGCTATAAGAGATTCTATTATGCCTTGGAGGAAAGTTAAATCAAGCTCTGGAAACAGGAAGATTTGTAAACTTTGTAGTCTTGCCATAATGTTCTTGAAGCTTCCCCTGTGTAGTGCTCCTTTGATGATGTTTAAGCATCCAACTCAAAACCAATTGGCAACGAGTGGAGAGGCCGCACAGGCTCATATACTAGTTTTGGAGGTTATCATTAACCAATGTGAGACAAGCTCTAACACTCCCCCGCGGGTGTGACCCCTGACCCACACATGGAGAGGTAAACAAATGATCCATAACATAGGGTTCACAACGAACAATGAAACAAGGTGTGCTTAAGGCACAAACAACAGGGCAAACAATCAAGTGAGTCTTGTCAAAATCCTCCGGAAGCCTAGCTTTGATACCATGTTAATGCATCCAACTCAAAACCAATTGGCAATAAGTAGAGAGTCCACACAGGCTCATATACTAGTTTTGGAGGTTATAATTAACCAATGTGGGACAAGCTCCAACAGATGTTTTGTTGTAGCTGTTTTTCTGGTTTCCTTTTCTGTTGGTTTTTGCTGTTAGATCTAGTTTCATGTAAAGTGCTGTTCTTTGTAGGCAAGGGGTTATCTGCTTTAACTGTTGATGTATTTTGGTTTGGATTTTTATATGATAGTAAATTCATAGGAGAAAAAACAAGGCAAGTTAAGAGTATAAAGGATGTACCTTACATAGATTATCATCACTCCCAGAATAAATAAGATGGCCACTTTCATCGGCAAAACATACGCTATTAACATCAGACTGCAACATGAACATAGAGTAAGCATCAAAATATGTGATATTTGCTTTACCATGTTAATTGTAGTAGTCTACTCACCGTGTGTGCTGAAATACGAAGTGAAAGTTTATTTGCTTCAAGGTCGTAAACATAGATTGAGTCATCACTGCTACCAGCAACAAGTTCTCGCCCATCAGTTGAAAATTTCACAGAAAATATTCCGAAGGAGTACCCACTATATTCATCAGCAGAAAGATCCAAACCATCATGAATCTCCTACATAGAAAATGGGCTCCAACTATTAAGCAATCATTAGATTATATGTGCTGAAAATGAAGAAAGCACATCATCCACAGTTCAGCGATTGTACTTCCCGCAAAAATCATTTATTTGTCCTACTAATTTTATCTATCAGATTTCATGTTCCTAGGTAGGAAGACAAAGAGAAAATCAAAGGTCAATACCAAATAGCAAAAATACACATTAGCTGCCAAATCCAGATGCAGGGAGGTACACAAAATTTATGAGAGTTTCAATAAAAAGAGAATATGTTTCATGAACCAAATTGATCACCTACTTAAGTCCAAAACGAACAATTGTTACATATTACCGTGATATTTGCAAGAGACTCTGTTGCAGTGGATCCAATATTAACAATATGTACTATTGGTGACATGCTGGCATAAACCTGCAAGGATGACAGCCAACCACATAGAGTTTAAGTATCTTCAAAGGAAGAGAAACCAAAACCAAACATATGATAAGCATCAGAGTTGACAATGAATGATCATCAACTCAAAGTAATTGGGAAAGGAATTTAATCAACTTGTCAGTTTTGATGGTTTACTGTGACACCAGAATATTAAATCCAATAGTGCACTTCTCTCAACCTAACCTCTAAAATTAGTAGGACTTCCTAGAGGATGAGAGCTATTTCTTTAGATAGATTCGCCTGAAACCTCCAAACCATATATGGTGGACCACCTTTAGATTGGACTTTTCACCTTCAGATTGGACTTTTCAGGGTGATTAAAACTAATGGTACAGTAAGGAATCTTAATTCACCGATTACAGTATCTTCCAAATAAGGGAGCACCTTTTACTTCATAGATACATTTGGGAGGGGGAAATGCATGGGTCTGACTTTTGAAACAAAACAAAACAAAGGCAAGCACATTATAAGCTAGGTGAAAACTAACCAGATAGCGTTGATCTGGGGAAAGAGATGTATCAGTAATCGTCCATCGTAAACTTTTGGCAAGAATGTTCTTCTGAACTTTCCACCCTTTATCCACATTATATATTCTAATGTTGCTTCCCTGTATCGAGAAAGACCAAATTGATAAACTGATAGATAAATCAAAAGTGTAAATATCCATCATAACACCATAATGCTTCAGACATATGATATGTTGGAAAACAAAGCCAAGAAAAACTTCAAAGCGCCTATTAACTAATTAGGACCTGAAAATACATCCCAACAAAAAAGCCCAGTTAAGTGAGCAGTTATATGAAACCAAACAACATAGTAAATTAGAGGCTCCCTAGTCCAGAGAAAGCAATCAGTACACCAGACAAACTTGACATGCATGTAAAGAGGCATCAGATTCTGAATTTCTCAGACTCAATTCCAATACAATAGGGTATACCTGAAACCCCGCAACAAAAAGGGAACCATCCGTTGAAAACTGGGAAACATAGGCCCTTGTTGGCATCTGGTCTACAACAGAAGGAGCATTTACGGGCAAATATCTACTCATAACATGACAGCAGTCTGCCGTTGAGAACCTCCCTCTTCCAGAATAATTACCTTCTCGTCCCGCCAACATCTTAACTGTCGAAACATTGTTCTCCCGTTTACCAGGCAGGACCTGGCTCAGATGCTCATGGGGTGCTGATTTGAGCTTTGTCGCCTGAGCTACTTCATGGTCAAGAGAATTGAGCGGCTTCTGGGCCCTATGGCTGCCACCAGCTTCAGGAGTTGTCCTTTCACCGTCGCATAATGGCTCAGAATCTATATTCAATCTACTCATTGAATAACCCATGCTGTTAAACTCACGAGAGATAAAGTACATTTTAACTCTGATACACAGCTGAAAATCTGTACGGCATGATCATCAAACACTATTGAGCTCTCGTTTCATCTCCGATTGGGTTAGTCCGAATTAAACTTTTAAAACCTGCAAAGGAGATAAGACAATTCTCAGTGTAAACTTTGATATTAATCCAAGAATGTGTAGTCTAAAGTCAATCTAAATGCCATTAATTCTATTACGTGTTTGAATATGGAAGTTGCTTTGACAATATCCCCACCTTTTAATTTTGCATTTGTTCCCCTTGGCTTGCAAATATACTGCCCTTTTCGGATATGTATGTATACGTATATCTGTCTAACATGCATAACACCAAATGTCCCTATTCTTTTTAGGAATCCGCAGCTTGATTGTTTATTCTTGCTGCTTCTGTTATAATTGTTGTTCTCACAATACATCAACAGAAAACAGATATGTTAGGATAGACACGCAATTGTTATTCAGGAATGGAGTTCTTCTCCCACATCAAAATCCTACTAATATGACCACCCACTTCTATATTCCCCATATATTAATTACCAGTCATCAGATATTCACAGATATATTCAACTAATTATCCTCGCTTTCATTGACAATGATCAGCTCACTTAATTACCAAAAGAAAAGAAAATCAACTCATCCCTGCAGAAATCTGACCCTTAAACCAGAACCCAATCTGAAAATCCTTGAACCCAATTGAGAACACCACAGCAACACAAGTCGAAATCCACCCAAGCAAATTACTAGCTAAACCAGAACCCAATCCCAAAATCCTTGAACCCAATTGAGAACACCACAAGTCCACAACAACACAAGTCGAAATCCACCCGAGTAAATTTACTAGCTAAATCATCCATAGACGAACCAGTATGAGAAAATCTAGAAGATTCTGGAGTTGATCGACCAATATAATGAAGAAAAAAGAGATCCCAAATGAGCTAACACAATGTAAATAGAGTTAAAGAAAGTCACTCGGATGTTACTCACCTCCCACCGCTGCTGCTGCTGCCAGATACGGATAAAGATCCGAAAAAATTCCCACGAGGATTTGCTGAAAAGGGAAAAATGAGGGATAAAATCTGGGTCTTTTTGGGTGATCGGTGTTGACCCTCAATAATGAATTTGTGAAGGTAGTATTAGGAGCGTGGTGGTTTGTAGATGGCGCGTTGTATGGTGAGTTGGGGAGTGATGCTAATCATTCACTTATCTTATTTTAGCGGGATATTATACAGCTTGCCTCGTGTTAAACGGCCTATCTATTTTGTCATCTTGTTGGGCTACTGGGTAGGTAGATTTAGGCTAGAAAATGCTAAAGTAAAAGCTAGACAAATTTCGTTATCTATTTTTCCTTTTCTGAACATTTTTAAGGTTTGGCCCATATTTTTCTTCTATTTTTTTCTAGAGTAGACAAATTCAAGAACTAGAAATTTTTGACAAAATATCAAAAATGATTTAGTAATAATGAGAATGAACCAATTTAAAAGCAAGTAGGTTTTTTTCTTTTTCTTTTTTTTGCCATAGCTATACATCAGCTAAAGGGAGTTCGAAATTTTTCAAAAAGTTTGTATTACTATTTCTCTATATGGACCGTATCATATTTCTATTATTAGTCCACATAAATGAAATGAATAAATTTGGATGGTTTAAACCTACTCGTTTTTAGGTGCGGGTCTTTCCCATTTAGTTGCACTCCTTTCCAATGAAAGCATAATCTTTTATAATTGAAATAAATAAATCATAGATAGTGGGCAAGTATCCCACGTATATCTTGTATGTGTTAGTCACTACACCCATCTTCCTATATAGGAAATTCATTACCTTCTAAACTATCATTTCGATAACTTGAAAGAGACTAAATCTGTAATACCCGTTCCGGGCATTTGATGTCTAGTTCATGTTTAAATTTTAATTCGCATGTTGGAGTAATTATGAGTGTTGGGCTTAAGGCTAATAGAACCCAAAGTTGGAGGGGGTGGGGTGTAATTTGGCTAAGATATTTTATTCTTTCCCTTTATTTGATCTGATCTTAATCAGAGAGAGAGGGAGAGAGAGAGAGTTCGGAAGAAGAAGAAGAAGAAGAAGAAGAAGAAGAAGAAGAAGAAGAAGAAAGAGAAGAAGGAAAAATTGGGAAAAAACTCAAAATTAAGGTACGAATTAGAGTTTAATTTTTGAGATTCTTGAGTATGTTGTTCTTTTACAAGTTAATGAGGTCCTTTGCTTCTTATAAGAGTGATTTGGGGTTTGGTTTTGTAAAATTCGTGGAAGGGAAGTGAGGGGGTTTCCTGACAGATTTTTCGAAATTGAATCTGCTATGGTTTTTGGTAAATTTATGGACGTAGTTCCCGAACTCGTAATTTTATGAAATTTTTACAGTAGCTACCCATGGAAGTCTTCGGTGTTGTGTTAAATTTTCGTGATTTTATGAGAAGCACAGAAAATATGAAAAATGTTTTACCGAGCTGCTGTCGGGTTCGCGTCTGTGCAGACAGCACTGACACCCTTTGAAAAAATGGGCATAACTCATAGCTCGAGTATCCGTTTTGCGAACCGCTTTTTGATTTGGAAACTAGACTCGTAAGGCTTTCGGAATTGATAGGCCTTGTAGTTTGATTATTTTCCAGTGATAGCAGTTTTTGACTTAAAGTTGAACGTGAATCTGTTTGACAGGTTCTTGCTGTGAATTTGGGTTCATTTGTTAATTATTTAAAAATAGTTATCGGGTACAGAAAATTCTGTATTTTTAGTATGTTGTCCATGCTTGGGTTGACGGTCTATGGTGAGAATATTGGAACATTTGGACAGGTGGATCAATTCTATAAATTCGTGGTCGGCAAGGGTGTCGAGTTGTCTTAAGTGTATTTAAGCATTTTGTTGTGTATCTTCTATTTAAGCGTTTGTGTTAATATTTAAAGATGATCATATGCTGATATGGTTTAGCTTGTGGCTAGGTGACAAGTCGGGTCATCGGGAGGTGCCGAAACCGTAAGTTTGGCATACTCCAGTCGAATCAGAGGTGAGTGTGTTTGATATATTTATGTTCAATAACATATAACTGAGTTGATGATGTGTTGTTGTAAAGACGGATGTATGTCATGTGATGATGTCGTGTTGTTGTGAAGATGGTTGCTATCATGCTAATAGATGTTTTAGTTGTGGATATACATGTATGATGTGTGTGAAAGATGGTATCTGCGAAGGGGCTGTGGATTGAGTTACACAGTGACTTAGGATACATTGTATATTGTGTGTGAAAGATGGTATCTGCGAATGGGCTGTGGATTGGGTTGCACCGCGAGTACGTTGTGTCGGCTAGCTACCGGTGACAACGAGCGGAGTGTGCTCCCACAGTGACCTAGGATACATAGGATGTGGCAGACGTGCCACTTGCATGTGATTGGTTTTATACGTGTTGAAAGTTGTTGTATAATGATGTTGTGTTTTGAATGATGGTTTAGTTGATGTATAACGTTGTTGTGTTTTGGCATGTTGATTTGGTTGTATTTTATTGAGCATATCTATGTCTCACACACTCTGGATTTCCTTTATGGTTTTCTAGATAGCAGGAGCTGTAGAGGGGGTCCACTACCGGTCAGCATTGGGTTATCAAGTTGGTGTCGAGTGGATTTTGGACATGTTGTCATCTAGTGCTTTTATGGTTTGTAATATAAAGCATTTTGAGTTTATGTAAAGCTTAAGTTGTTTCTGAGTAGTCAGTTGTGGGTGTTGAGTTAGTGATTTAACGTTGGCACTTATGTGATGAAGTCTTCCGCTGTGTTCTTAATATAAGAGTGTATTAAGTTGAAGTTGAGTCTTGTGTTGGAATGCCACGTGACCGCACCGACGCGGGCCCACACGGGTGCCGTTTCCGGGGCGGGGCGTGACAAAATCAGAGCGTATAATAACAACAATATTTGTTGCACTCTTATTTAATGAGGATTTAGATAAAAATGGAAAAACTTTATTTAGATAAAAATGGAAAAACTTTTACACCTTGAACCGAGTATTTTTATGAATCACCACATGGTTCTTGATAGCTCATTTGACTGGTAAAATATAGATAATTAGCTAGTAATTTCAGCATTTTATTTTTGTTGAGGTTGCCAGTGCCTAGGGTTTGAATCATGGTGGTGGCATATAAGAAAATCATCAATCGTGGCATGGACATGGTGACGATGTATTGTTCTGTAAACGGGCAAAGTGTTGATTTTCATACTTTGAGGTTGCAAAATGGAAAAAGAACCGATAGTTACTGTAGTTCTAAGGGTAGTTCTAAGGGTGTTTGGCCAATGATCTATAACGATTTCTTGTTATCTTTATTCAGTTTCTTTTCTCATTTATTAATTTTGCGGGTTTTTTCAGTTAATTATTGATTTGTCTTGGTAGGAAAAATTAGAGAGAGAGAGAATAAATCCAAAGAGTATGTTTATTTTATTATTTTCATCTTTTGCATAATTTTTTAGCTGAGTGTGGAGGATGGAGAATATGAGGTAGAGGTACCTCATAACATGCATTTGTTTTTCATTCTTAAACAATATGACCCACAGATTTGACAAAGTCTGAACATTGTACACATTTTTTTAACAATCCAAAATGAGGAAAACTTGGACAAACAAACAACTTGTAGAAATAGAAATAGAAATGATACATATAATGAAAGTAGCAAGGAAATAACTCGAAGCTTTTTTTTTATTATTATTATCCGAACGGTGGCTATGGAGATTGGCGGTGATGAACGACTATGGAGATCGGGTGAACGACTATGGAGATTGGTGGCGATGAACGACTATGGAGATCGTGCAAATCGACGACTACGATGTCGCGTTTCACAGAAAGAGAGTGGGCAGCGACCGTCATAGAGATGGGGTGCAGATCGCCGCCGCCGCCGCCGCTATTCCTATGTGGCCTCTTTTGATCCCAAGAGATGAATAATGCAAGCACAAACAACGACGACTCCATTATTGCTTTGGAAAGGGGAGATTTGAGAGAGTGGACAGTGTATTTTGGGTTATGTAAGGATTTGCTAATCACTTTTGAGAATATATAACTTGTACGTATATTGTAATTGTATCTCTCTCTCTCTCTCTCTTTAATGAATAATACCAAAAATAATATATAGACATACATAGACAGGAACATAAAGATTCAAACCCGTAAGGATGAGGAATTAAACGACTTCCCCAAAGAGGCTGAGGAATTAATTTTTTCTAGAAAAGACAACGTAAAATTAACAAACGCATACATGAAAAAAAAAATTTTAAAAAATACTAATCCTTGTACATGTCTTGGATTATTGCATTTCCCGTTTTTAACTAAAAATGCTAAAACTCCTAAAAGTGTTGAAACTTCTAAATGTAGTTAGCGTATGTGATGAGAATGACCCGATCAAAACCTGTGTTGAATTTTAGGAGTTGAAAATGGGGAAACTTGCATTAACATTTTAAGACGGTAAAATTAACAAAAATTTGAGTAAAATCATCAAAAACCTATCTCCAATATTTACCCAAACCCTAGCCCATTTTGGAATTTTACCCATTTCTTTCTCCATTTTCGGGACACCCAAACCTTCACTCATTTTTCCAACATCTACTTTGCTTTGCCGGTTATCTCACTATGATGTTGGATCTTCGCCGGCCGCTTTGAAATGATAACAAAGCTTCGCCGGATCTTTCAATTTGATGTCAAAGCTTCGCTGACTCTTTTGATTGGCATAAATTTTGCCGAAGCGATCTACACCCCACCTCATCACATGCGCTAGGTCTCTTGTGTTCTATTACGATATATAACTTCTACGTGCCGGAGTTGATTTTATCATTTCACTTATATTTATATATATGCCATTTGCAATTTAACAATAAATTTGGGAAGAAAAATGGTTTTTTCGTTGGAGATCAACTTATCTAAATCGGAGATTTAACTCAAATTTAGGTTAAAAAAGGGGGGAGGAGGGGAGATATGCTCTGAAGTCACCAACCAATTCTGCAACGATCTACACAGTGCCCGAACACTGGACGTTCTCGGCGGTTAGCCGCCCCCGCCGCCGTGAATTCCCTCCCCCTTTCTCTCATCTGCCGTCGCGTTCATTCAATCATTCGATTTGATAAACCCTTCCAAAACCCTAGAACGAGGTATGCTTATCTGGTCAAGAGAATGTTGAAGCGAGTGTGGACGATATCAGACACATCACAATCAGAGCTGTTCATCCACCTCCACAGATTCCCATCGAATCCGAAAACCCGAAAACCCCCCTTCGCCAACGTAAAAAACTCGTACCAAAGCATCGTCAAAAACTCGTACCAAAGCATCGTCAAAAACTCGTACCAAAGCATCGTCAATTTGTTCGCCCACGAAGACAGTTATGCCGATACCAAACCAAACGATATTTATACCAAGGTTTCAAAACTGAAACATGAATTACTTCGAAAGAAGGAGAATAGCGACGAGATTGTTAGAGTCTTGGAAGATAAAGGTGGTTCTTTGTTCACTGGTCATTCAGATGGATCGACTTTAGTTTATCTTTTGAAACAGTTGCGTTCTTCGCCTACATTAGCCATTGAGGTACTACTCTTTTCTTCGTAATTGCTTTCTTTTACGGGAAAATGTTAATCACAGACGAGTTTTAAGTTTGAAAAAAAAAAATTTGTCTCAAAATATGAGAAGGTTGTATAGGAATGGTTGAACTTGTATTGAATGTGACTTGTGCTTTGAAGTTTGATTTTTTTTTTTTCCCCCAGCTCATTTAGATAATAGTATTGCCATATTTCGGGAATAACTAGTATCAAGATGTTTTTTTGAAAGTTATATCCAATAAGGCAAATGCTGCTTTCTTATACTAGGATTTTTGTTTTTTGACAAAATGCCAAATGAAATATACGTGAGTCCCATTGTGAAAGAGGTTAAAGAAAGAAAAAAAAAAAAGGAAAAATTCTACTGTACGCCTAATGGGCGGACAATAAAAGTGCACTTTTACTGGTAACAGTGTATGCACTCTTACCGGTAAGAAAACACTTTTATCGTCCGCCTAATGGGCGGACAATGGAAGGACTGAAAAAAAACTGGACTTACTTAATTATACCTAGCAATTGTAGCTTCTGTTTTACCTCACCAGTGGAGAAGAAAAATGGGAATTTCATGCAAAAAAATAGCCCTATGAATCTATGTAGCACACAGTCAGAGAAGCTTTTGTCTGCTTACTATATTTGTAGATATGTCATTTGTGCGGTGCTTTTGTTTCACAGTATGTGGTATCTGGAGCATCCCTTAGATAGTAATGTTTTACCAACTACTCATATTTGCTAATTGAATCTGGAGGTTGTCTGCCAGTTTTAATAATTGTCACTACAAGTTATAGAGGGTGGGGTTGAAGTATTTTTTCAGACTTACGAGCCTTCATGTTCTTATGAGAACCATGGTTTACCGTTTAGTGACAATGGAATGAAAGGACCATTTGCGATTTAGTATGTAAATACAGTAAATTGCATATTGTTGTGCTTATTGTTGATCATCCCAATGCAAGACCGTAAAATGCCATGTGATTTGGAATATTATTTTTCTCTTTTGAACTTGTGAATAAAACTTGGGACTTAACAATGTTTGGCTCCTGGTCACCCCGGAAGTTCTAGGTTAAAAGGGTTTCCAAGTAATAATTTGAGATTTGGTTTCCAGAAAGTTGTTGATTTTATCTTTCATTTAATCGTTGGACAGCTTTTATGTTTCAGTTTTAACCGATGTATTAGATTCAGGTTCCTGGGGGACAGGAATATTTTCCTCTTGGTCATGCCAAACTCAGTTTTTCTTTCCTCAGGTTCTTAATTGGAGACGGAAACAGGAAGATTTTAGCATCCCAATGACATCAGAGGAATATGCCTATGGTATTACAGTTGCTGGTAGAATGAAGAATGTTGAACTTGCGCTTGAACTTTTTACGGAGGCTGCTAGCAAGGAAATTAAGACCACCTCTACCTATAATGCACTTATGGGTGCCTATATGTCTAATGGTTTTGCAGAGAAATGTCAGCAGTTGTTTCAAGAGTTACAGAGGGATGGAACTTGTTGCTCCACAATTGCAACTTACAACATGCTTATTTCAGTCTTTGGTCGGTTGATGCTGGTAGATCACATGGAGGCAACCTTTCGTGAGATTGAGGGTTTAAATCTGACTCCCAATGTGAGTACATTTAACAATTTGATTGCAGGATACATAACTGCTTGGATGTGGGATCGTATGGAGAGGACATACAGAATTTTAAACTCTGGCAGTGTTAAGCCCAATATTAGTACCTACTTGCTTATGCTTCGAGGGTATGCTCATTCTTTGAACTTGGAAAAGATGGAAGAGATGTATGAGTTGGTGAAGCATCATGTTGATCAGAATGAAATCCCATTAATCAGAGCTATGATATGTGCATATTGTAGGAGTTCAGACAAGAATAGAGTTACAAAGATTGAAACTTTATTGATGCTTATTCCAGAAAACGAGTATAGGCCTTGGTTGAATGTGTTATTAATTCGACTTTATGCACAAGAAGATTTGTTAGAGAAGATGGAGACTTCAATCAATGAGGCATTTCAGCATAATACCTCTGTAGCAACAGTTGGTCTTATGCGTTGTATCATTACTAGTTATTTTCGATGCAATGCAGTGGACAAGCTTGCATATTTTGTAAAGCGTGCGGAGTGTTCTAACTGGAGAATCTGTAGGTCCTTGTACCACTGTCAGATGGTCATGTTTGCGTCACAGAAACGCCTCGCAGAAATGGAGAGGGTACTGGATGCGATGGAGAACTTCAACATAGGGCGCACGAAAAAGACATATTGGATATTGTATAATGCCTACTTGATATGTGGTCAAACGCATAAACTTCAGCAGGTGATAGCATCGATGTACAAGCATGGTTATGAAATTAGTTTCGATGTACAAGCATGGTCATGTATGCGTCACAGAAATGCCTTGCGGAAATGGAGAGGGTACTTGATGTGATGGAGAACTTCAACATGGTGCGCATGAAAGAGACACATTGGATAGTGTATAATGCCTACTTGATATCTGTGGTCACGAGTATAAACTTGAGCAGGTGATAGGATCAATGTACAAGCATGGGTGTAAAATTAGTTTGGATGCTTTTCCTATTTTCCTTCATAGTGCACCTTTTAGGAGAGAAATTATGTGCTGCAACAGTTCAAGGATCATCGAGCGAATGATTGCAAAACAGATGGTTCCTTTCATCTCCCTTCATCTGTAGGACGAAGTAGAGATTCATCCAGTTCATTGGTAAACATCTCTTTCTTAAATTAATTACTCCTGCTTCACCATGTACTTTTCTACTCATTTTGACTCAGTGCAACAACACTGGCATCTGTTTAGTCGATGACTTATGTAAGTGCTGCGTTATATGTTCATGCACATTGCACTAGCTCAAATGTCATGGTTTGCATTGGACCCAAATGCGTTAGCATACACTTGTGCCCACATTCTTCATGTAGTCTCTCTCAATTAAATGACTTGCTGTCGCATAAGTTGCAAGTATTTAGAGCTTCCATATCTTAGACGTTCTTACTGGAGAAGAGAGAACTGACGCACGTAGATGTTTTCAACTTTCCATATGTGGTCGCACTTAGATTGACCTTGCTTTGACCCCGTGTCGGCAGTGAAAAATATAGTTTCTGAAGTACGAGTAAGTTCATTGGTTCAGCCCGTAAAAGAAAACCACACTGGTTCAGCCCATAAAACCACACCGGGTGACAGATTGCTTGATCATTGAATTTGGCCGAGGTTGATGGGTAAAGTAGTATTATTCAGTTGGGTATGATGGATTAAAATTAGCCGTTGAAGTAATTGATTGTTGTATTTAGTTTCTCACTGGAGGAATTCCCGGCCTATTTCTATTCTGGAGGATTGGCTCTTTAATGGGATCTTCTGGACAAGCATTTGTATTGGCAGTTGACGAGTTCTCACTTCTCACCAACTTGTACTTATATTTCAACATGGTGCAGCTATTTATAAGTACAGAAACCACAATTCAATAAGGTTCAGTTGTCTGGAATTTACTCTCGCGAATTCAAACTGCATTTGCAAGAGGCTTGAAGAAAACGGAAAACAAACTAACTTGAAGGTCTAAAATAACAAAAATGGTTTTTTACTGGAGAGATTAAGCTTTTCCCTCAGGGCTCATGCAAAACTCTGATAGGGTGTGTGCTTATATGTGGTACAAGCTTTCAGAATTATCGAGTTTAAAACTGTGCCTTCAAAGTAAGCGAATCTTTTAAGTATCAAGGCATATAGATTCATGACGTGTGAAGCATCTTCATTGCATTTCACTATTTTGGTTGCTGATACTCATTGTGGGATTTGGGACTTTGGGTTAAAGGTGTGTTGTTCTTGCTCCGTGTTTTAGTTTATATTGCCCACGTTGCTATTCTTCTTTTTTCTTCCACATCGTCATTTTGGGTGTGACGATTGAGAAAATTAGTCATACGGCATTGTTGTGCGTGGTTTGACATTTACACCTTGTGGGAAAGGTTAGCGTGTTTGATGACTGGGCAGTTGACCAACCTATAATGGCTTGCCACGTGGTAAATAAAGTGACAATGGACACATCAGAAATCAAGATTGGGGAAACCCCACTGCGAAGGGGATACCCTCGCGGAAAGACTCGCGAATGTCCTAAGGGAAGGATACCCTGAACAAGGAAACCTTATCTAAGGGATTCACCGGTCGCGACGCCCTCAAGAAACGGAATTGGCGTGACGGGAAAGAGCTAACGCCTGCGCGAGCATGCGTATTGAGCTCGCGACTGCACCTGGCCATGAGGTAGGAGCAGGGAAGTCATTACGAGTCTCAAGAGAGGTGTTGGTGCGAGCCAAATGACTTGCGACCATCTCTAGCATCGCGGGAATATGGGAGATACAAGTGGCTTGGTGGCTTTAAAGGATTAGGGATCGCCGCGATGGAATGGCGTGCACTGGATTAGCCATGGGAATCTTCCTAACGGCCAGTGATGTCACCCACGTTGCCCAGGTATACGGAGAGAGCACGTGTCACCATATTATTAGGGAAATGTCTACAGCCCAATGATTGGGTGCAGATCCCTATAAATATGAGATATTCCTTCACAAATTCCCATATAGATGGATCCATTCTCAAGGCACGAAAACCCTAGAGAGAGAAAGTGGCTCAGAGCTCTGGAACCAAGAACGTTGTTCTTGTTAGTGCTCGCGAGACCATTTTTCTCCTAGAGCTGTGATTTAAGAGTGATGATGATCTAAGGAGAATGGACTGAGTACTGTTGCCTTCTCTTTGTGTCAAGGTTCTGAATACCGTATCGGCTCGAGTACCGGTTTTTCTATTGGTACGGTACAGTACCGGTACCGGTCAATACCGGGTACCGTATCGGATTTGCCGCAACTATATATATATATAAATATATGTATTGTGAGAGAGGGTTCAAGAGACACAAAATTTAGTACATACTTGTTGTGTTTGATGTTTGGTAGTGATAGAAGTTGAACACATGCATCACAAACCCTTTTTAAAAAACATACCCTATTTTTTTTATAATCTCCCAATTCAGAAATCATAGTTTTTGGGTCACACCGATACCAAATTAGAAAAAGTGTGTAACTACAATGTTGTAGATCTTGAAATTCTCTTAAATTTTGATATATAACTTGCCTTGATTGGAGTTCGGAGTAAAAAGTTATGGCCGGAATACGGTGGCAGTTTTGTTCTGTCAGATATTTGCCCGGTATTTTCCGGTACCGGCCTGTATTCCCGATATTCGCCGGTACGGCCGGTACCCGGTCGGTACCTCCCGGTATTGAACACGGTACGGTATTGAGGGTCTTTGGTACCGTTTTTATACAAAACCGGTACGTGCCGGTCGGTACGGCACAGTATTCATAGCCTTGCTTTGTGTGTTTAGCCTAATTCTTCACCCCTTTGTACACTCTCTTAGCTCAATCATTAGCTATTGTTTGCCTCTCCAAATTCAGATTATTTGACTAAACCCAAGAACCTATCCTACACACCTTTACCAGGATCATAATTTTCCCTCTCCTTTTGTCTCTGCCTTCACCACTCCCTCCTTTTGATGGCTTTTTAGAACTATTTGATTCCATACCTGACGCTTAGTAATGCTTACCATCTTGACATGATAAGTTCTAGATCTCGCTTGTGATATCTGTTGAAGCTTGTGGAAGTTGATTGAGAATTCGTAGGATCTGCATCTGATGAAATAAATTGCCTTTCCGCTTACGTATAAACACCCATCTTTGCAGTGTGAATGCCTTGTTGTTTAGTCTTAAACCCATAGTAGAAGGTTTTTAACGTGCTTTAGATGTGATTCTTGATGCAGTCGGTGGAGGTGCGTTTGACTGCATATTACAGAGGAGCTATATTTTTCTGATGAACCCCGGCTACCAAACTCTAAATACTCGCGGGGTGAATCAAGTTGACGTGGTAATGAATCGATCCTCAATTTCAGGAGTTTTAGAAGAGATACTCCCTCCGTCTCTTTTTAAGTGTGTAGTTTCGTAATTCCAACTCATTAAAGAGACATCATGATTACACCTTTCACATTAATTTTCCCAAATTTTACCTCAACTTTTCAAAATTATCCTTGACATTTACTCATTAACTCAACCCAAATGGAATACTACACATCTTATTTGGAGATGGAGGGAGTATACAGGTTCTGGTTAAGCAGTGAACGTAACAACCGCAACAATCAATTGCACAATCCAAGGCCACCTATCCAATTAACAATTTTGGGAGCCATAAGCCAATTTTGCGCGGATTATGTTTGAAGCACAACCATTGGATTTTCAGCTGGAAGCCATGCGATTTGCAGATTGGTGCTCGCGACTAGCATACCTATGATGTACAATTCTTCAGTGGGGTGTTCCTCGTGCTCCCATTATATTCATGTCTTTGGAAACTGTTAATCCTGTGTGGGGCATATAGCAGAACACAATAGAAACCAGAGATATTGCTTAAGCTGTTTCTGGTTTTCTTTTCTTTTCTTTTCCCTGACTAGAGGTTACCCAAATCAATTGCTGCAAATGCGGCTTTTAAGGGTAATAATTAAAAGGACTTGATATGATTATCAAATAAATGCTGTCTGTTGGTTTTGTGATTGTTGACTTTTCTTTTTCTGTTTGAACATGATTGTTGACTCAATATACAAAAAAGGCTTTGGATCTTTTGACAAATCCATTGCTTGCAGATGATGCATATTCATGTATATGTACAAGGGGTCGGCCCAAGACCATGTGCATGTTGTTTATAATTTCTACCAACTGGTGATGTCCAGATTCACACAAAGAACCTAGGAACTGGCAAGGAATTTGGTGGGCTATGGATGGAATGGAGTCCGTGCATGTTTGAACCTAGGTATACAAAAAGTTCATATGCATGTATGATAAAAAAAAATGAAAAAGAAAATTAATATCGGCACTCCACTCTTCGAAGGGAGTGCCAATATTAATTCCCAAAAGAAGAAGAAAAGGATGACTATGCTCTTTGGAACATTTTACATCTTAGAAACGATTATTCTAATTTAATCTGATAATGATGGTTGTGAACAAATTGCATTTCGTTATGTAAAGTATACGGTTTAAGCTTAAAAATAATTTTGTTGTATATTTTACCGAACAGTATGCAACTTGTATTTTACCGACTTGTTTTTCATTATGAGTTGTACAAATGAATAGTTCGTATCACGACTTTGAAGACAGGGATGAACATACAAAATGGAAATTTGAAGGGGAATGGATCGATAGACTAGGAGAGGAGCTGAATGGCTTCACTAGTTAGATTAAAATTCCTATTGCTATGTCAAGTTAAGTTTTTATGATTTCATTGTTCTCAAAAAAATTGTTCTCATTTTAACCCCAAGTTCATCGTTTAGTAGTTTCTGGACACTCTCAAATGGTTGGGGTCCGCCCAATATAGTAAATTAAGCATTGCAAAGAAAAGAAATGGAAAATGACTTATGATTCTAGAAGTAGATTATGAAAAGACAAACTTCACTTGAAACATATTTGAAAATAGATTTGAGCCGCGGAAAAAGGCGAAAGCATCGGCTTGAGTTCGAGTGCTCGACTCTCGTTGTAATACTAACTACTTGTAACTCGTAACATACTATCGTCCGAAGAAAAAAAAAAGAAGCAAAAAAGACAAAAAGAAAAATAGAAAGGCGAATGCGCGTGTGAGATTCATTTTCTTGAACTGTCTTGTATTCATGGACATTCCTTCAAACCAGCTATAAGCCTCCCTTTCTCCATTAAGCAAGAATATTTTGGGGACTTATTTCTTATCTCCTAGATTTAGTTTCTAGTACCCTGTTTTTGTGCTCCACTTCCCTTTCGAAAAAATCCATGACAACCCACAATAGAACATCATATCATGAATTGGTCGTCATACCAAATTTAGATATAAACCATGTTGCTTGCGAACAGGGGAAGTGCTGCGCAACGTGCTGTGGAGCCCCTTTAGGCTTCGTGTCGGCATCGGTTTGACCATCGGAGATGTCCACCGCGTAGAGCTCGTCGAGTACTACAAGTGTACCAAAAATTAACTCGATCAGATATCGTTAAGTGCCTCATCGGAACACAAATAACATGGAAAAAAAAATGGGTTCAACGGTTTTCATCAAGTGTTTCAAGCTTTATGTGTTCCGATTTTTTTCAAGCTATTTGTGTTCCGATGAGGCACATAACGATATCCAATTGAGTTGATTTTTGGTACATTCGTAGAACTCGACGATCTCTACGCGGTGGACGTCTCCGATAGTCAAAACCTGCGCAACACCTCCCCGATTCCTGTTGCTTGGGTCATATCAGAACTGTTGTAGTACTTAAAAACCGATTTGTATTGAAATGGAACCAACTCAACCCAACCCAACCCAGCCCAACCCAGAAAAAAGACATTGTTGGTGGCCTCAACCCAGAAGTTACAGCTAAATTGCACTCCTTGTGAGTTCACGTGATATTATTTGTAGGTGCTTGGTCCGGTTTGAAACGGTTGTTTATGTTTTTTGTATTCATTTTAGCAATTTGTCGTTCAAGTCCCACTTATAACATATTTGTAAAGTTTGTGGGGGTTGCTCGCCAATTAGAGATTTTAGTTAAGGGTGAGTTTCCGAATTGATTTTATCTAGATTTTATCAAGATTTGATAAAATCAAGCCTTGATTTTATCCATTCAGAAACTGGAGTTGATAAAATCTTAGATTTTTGTATTCAAAAATCTAAGATTTTATCAACTCAGTTTCCGAATGGATAAAATCAAAGGCTTGATTTTATCAAATTTTGATAAAATCCATTCAGAAACTCATCCAAGCCTACAGTGTTTGCAGAACCAATGGCTGAATTTTGCAGGGACACTAAAAGCACACCAATAAGGACCCATTATTGCTTTAGTTTTATTTTGAAGTATATAGTTTTGTCTTGACATGTTTGGTGCTATCAGCTATGGATTTGGGCCATTTATTGCGCTTTTTTGTTGCGTAACGTTAAAGGAATTGAGATACCCTTCAAGACTCTAGTGTGCACTACAGGGGGTAGGGGTGAAAATATCCGACACGACACGAGTACACGATATAAAATTAAAAGGTTAGAGTCGACTATTTCTGACGTAGAACACGAATATGACGTAACATGATAACACGAAAAGCTAAACAGGTCGAGTTAGGATTGAGAGAATTTCGACACGAACACGAGATAGCACGTTACGACATGAGAATTTATGAAAGGCCACGATTACACGACACGAACCTGACATGAAATTAGCTGGTTAGGGCTATTTCTGACACGAAACACGACATGATAACACAAAAAGCTAAACATAGTGGGTTAGAGTTAGGAAAATTCTGACACGACACGATACAATGTTCATCCCTATTACGGGGTTGTAGGGCACATCCAGGACGTACAAGTAACTGCCAGTGTAGACCAAGCAGTTCCTCATGTTCTTCTTACGCGTGGTTTGGCTAAATTTAAAAAACTGGTTTTTTGGTTTTTTTGGTTGTCTTTATTCAAAAAAAAACTGCATTTGTTAGTTTTGCGTCAATATTTTGTAAATCCTGGATTTATCTCGTCAAGACAAATCCAACGAGTATAAAATTATGGTTAAAAGTAATAGTTTTTTGAATAAAGCCGAAAATCAACCAAAATAAACTACTTCTTTGGATTATTTTTCGTCTTTATTCACAAAACTTTAAGTTTGACTTATAATTTTATATCTTTTAGATTCCTCTCGTCGAGACAAGCCAATAAATCACAAAAAATTGACCGAAAACTAATAAATGCAAAAAAAAATTGAATAAGGACAAAACGAAAAAAATCAAAAAAATAATTTTTTCAAATTAGCCAAACCACGCCTAGTAAGTAGTAGTAGTAACTTTTATGGGCTTCATGCTTTCTGGGGCAACCTTCTCTGTGTGGCACACATGGCGTCAAAAACTACTGTAAACACTGAGGTCCAAGATGAACGCACACATTTATCCCAAGAATTTTCTCAGTGAGCATTAATATGGGTACACCGCCTTGTGTGGGACCTATTTTGAGGTCTCATATTAATAATAAGAACGTTTAATTCATTCTGATTTTTTTAGTACTTTTCACTTTTCGTAATGTTTTGTTTAGCTTTCTTTTTTTTTTTGTGTGTGTGTAATTAATCATTCATTTTGACGAGAGAAATCAAAAAAATATACTAAAATTGTGGGTCAAAGATTTTTTTTTTTTTTTTTAAAAGTTCATAGAAGATGATATTTTAGACGAAAAAAGGAAAGTTAGTTGGTTGGTACTTTTTCGTCTTTAAGTAAACTTTTTCTACTTTTAGTTATAATTTTTTTATTTTTTAAATGTCTCTAGTCGATACGGATGATTAATCCAAAGAAAACCAAAAACACCAAAGATAAATTGTAGAATGGAGCCTCTAGAATACAACCTCCCGACCATTCACCAAAATCAGGTTCATTTCATCTGACACCTCACCTCACATGAGCAGAAGTTTCCTGGTATTTCTCTTAATTAATTAAAAAAGCACATGGTATCTATGTGTGGCTTTTATAAGAGGGTGTCCGAGCTAGTTTATGTGCACATTGGTTAATGTTATAAGTTAGAGCCATAAATTGAACACCTAAACAGCACTCCAGTACTGATCCCAGGAGTACCTTTTTTCTTGGCGGTTTTGAGAATAAGCTACTTACTTCTTGTCATATTCTCACTCGACTAACTCTTAGGGTGAATTATCCAAGTATTTTGGAGTTGGCTACCTAGCAAGGTGCTATTATTTTTGTATTATGACCTCTCGTATGTCGCGTTACGATTTTATTTTTTTAACAATAAAGAGAAAATTTTATTAATTGTGTTATCACTAATACACAAATCACGTTATGATTTGAGCCATTAATTTTGAAGAATTCACCGAGAAGAGTACTGTCTATGGCAAAATTTATTTCCATTGAGATTGTTAATGATATGATCAAAACACATTTAAGAGATTGTTTCATAAAATAACTTAAATCAGGAACTAGCCTAAGTTGGGTTTTTTAGTTGATATATTGTGAGATAATGACTTATCTCGTAAAACACAATAACTTAGTACATGCTCAAAAAAAAAAAAAATTGGGGTTGCCCTAATCCGGAGGTTTGCTGAGCTTACCCTTGGACAGGCCCATTGGCAAGTTATTGCAGACAATGAAATGTTCTTTGCGGTTCTTATTGAACTAGTATGATAATTAAAATTAATTATACTAAAACGGGATTTAAGTATTGGGAGTTTCTTACATCTAATTTCCTGTTTCCACGTATGACAAATAGTCCAGCCTAAAGTCCTGAACTCAGCAAGATACAACTGAGTCGAGCCAGATGGTAAAACTAAGAACGAGTTACACGACACAAAATGAACAAAATCGGGATGCTGTGAGTGAGTTGGTTCCACCTAGCCGTGGGATGATGGAGCGCACCTAATGCGCTGCAGCGTGCAATACCTACCTGAATTGTCCAAAAGTGTTTTCAACAGTATGAATTTGAAACAAATTATTAGCGTGAAGAGTTCGTTTTAAATCCGAACTGTTGAAATACTTTTTGATAGTTGGGATTCTGTGTTGCATGGTTCAGCACAACTAGTGCGCTGCAGGGTCCCTAGATCCGATTTCACCTACAATCATGCGCACGGGCACATCAATTTGCATGTTAATTAAAGAATATTTATTCAAGCGACGAATACAAATTAAGAACATCATTTAAATTGGGAATTCTTATTGGCACTCTCATTTTTTTTTATTGGCACTCCCTTTTTGTTTTTGTTAAGTAAACTTACTCTTGCACTTTCTGTATAAAGACAAAAAAAAAGGAGTGTCAATAGAGAAAAAGGGAGTGTCATTATCAATTTCCTTTAAATTTTAACGCAAGAGAACAAGAGCAAAATCATGCTAGATCTAAAAAAATTAATGGGAATATGCGTATTTTTATGTGAACACAATTATATACCCGATTGATGTAGTTCTAACAAGTTGAAAATTCAAAGGGAAATTTGTTTAGATTTTCAAAACAAACCCTTATAAATGATTAAAAAAATTGGAAGTGAGAACCAAATGACAATAACAGAAAATAGAACCAACTTTTTGAGGCAGTAACTCGTAAAAAAAAAATGGGACGGTGCGAGTAAGTCGCGATTTCAACTTTATCACCCGCCAATCCGAACCGCTCATCCTCTCAAACAGCTGGTGTAGAGAATCAAAAGGTAAACGCAGGACTGCAGGAGCGGCCTGGAAGAGCCCACCAGAAAATACTTAGTACTAAATGATTTAAAAGGCGTGAACAGTTGGGGGATGAGAAAAGAAATTACTAGCAAAATCTGGGGATAATCGCAATTACGCAAAAATTAATAAATCAATTTGGGTGACAATGACTTCATCTTGTCGTAATGGAGAACAAATACGTATCAACCACTAAACCAGCTAATTTGCAAACGACACTTCACAAAACGACAACTTAGACAAAGTAAGCAAGAAACCAAGTTTCATTATTCAATCCCAAGAAAAACTAAATTGGACTGACAAATTGTTTCACATTATTTATTTGTGCGACTTTTTGTACTTTTAAGGGGTTTTTTGTTTGAGTTTCGGTCATAATTTTGTACTTTTTCGAACTTTTGTGTTGACGCAAATTACGAAACTCAAAAAAAATTGACGCAAAACTAACCAATATAATTTTTCTAATAAAGACGAAAACTAAAAAGGGTAATAAGTTAAAAAGGAAAAGATGGCCCAGTGAAGTAGATAGGAAAATGCACACATGTTTTATTCTTATTGTTATTGTGATGTATAAGCAACAGGCCTAGAAAGTCAATTTAAACAGGTTTTGATGTCATTTTCCAACTTAGCTGTCCGTTTAGTGGCGCATTAGACTCTCTCTCTCTCTCTCATCCTAAAGTAATTATGTAGTAGTGTCGAGGCATAGCCACGTGGTGTTTCGGATTCTACAAGAACCACACATTCATGTGAGATCCATACACTTAGTCATTGACCGCATAAAAATGTTTGGTCTTGGTGTATGCCGAAGCACCATGCGATAAAATAGACCTCATTCTAACAGCTTAAAAAAAAAAAGTTCGAATTCTCTAAGGAACTCTCCAGACGATTCATTGGTGCCCAATTTACAAGGACGGACGCAGACTTCGAGTATGAGTTAGAGCAAACACTGCAACAAAATTTAAAACATAATTAGGCAGACGAATCGAAATATTTGTAAAAATCTTTTTACAAATTTGTCACTGTATTTATAAGAGAGACTTAAACAAGACGGTTGTCCAGACTAACCCGCTATTGTGTCCAAATTTTGAAAGCGTGTTGTGTTTGTGGGGTCTCTCAAAGTGGTCCATGACAGTACTTCCAAAACTCCCAACCACTTGTTGATGAGTTTCCTTTCTTCAAAACAAAGACATAATCCCACCCCTTCCTTTTTATTCGCTACTATTCTTTTTCCCCCCAAACCCCAAACAAAACCCAGCTCCAACAGGAAAATTAAGAAACTGACAGAACTAATCAGATCATCAACGTCACTAATAAGATTGCGAAATCCATGATTAGGACTCTAAATCCAATCATTATTTTCGTTAAAACTGTGATGCCCTTTTTTAGGTGGATGGAATTTGCCAAACGAAACAACCCCTCTCAAGGAAAAGGAAACAGAATCACAGTTTTTGGGTTTGAAGTAGTGAAACAGAACTGGTGAAACAAAGGGTCCCAACATCTGGAAATCTACAGGGAAATTCTGGGAAAAGAACAGAGAATGATGGAATCTAAAGCCAGAGCCCCTTAAAATGGGAACCGAAATCCTATCTAAAATGCTCTCTGCTTACAGCTAGCTCCGGCCACAGATTTGTCTGCACTTCCGCTGTATGATACACGTCTGTGTCCGAATTTGTGTCCGGCCAAATGTCACTGCTACAGGAACATTTTTTTTCTTACAGCATTTGCTTTCTATCCTTGGAGAGTGGAAATTGAATTTCCATCCACTAGGGAACGAAAAGAGTTTTTCCCACTTCATTCAATCAGTTTTCAGAACTTCAAAATTGCAAAAATTGAGTAAATAACTCCTAAGATGAGACAGAGACTTTTCAGAAGGTAACCAGTCCAAATTTTAGGAACCACCTTTTCATTTTGCTGAAAGAGGAAGCATGGAATCATTGACACTCAACACAAAGAAAAGGATTTGAAAGGAAAAAAGAGGGAATTCAAATCATACCAATTCCATTCCTCTTCTTTCCTCCCTACCATTTCCTCCACAAAATTTAGAGATCCAATAAAAGCCTAAATATGGCAAAAGCCAAAGTCCAAAGGGATTAATGATTAGAAAGAAAGAAAGAAACAACTTGTACCAAGAGATCAATCAACAAACAAAAATCTTTCATATATTACTACGTAGGACACAAGTATGACATTACAAAGCTTCACAGTAGCATATCATGAACATTTCCAGTTCATCATCTGAAATTAGCTTTTCTATGGTAGCAGCCAAATGAAAACCCACCCACTAAAACTTTACCCCACCAACGATGCTACCTAACACCTCCTCCTACCTCCATGGCCGAAGGCTCGACGGGTAAAGCTCGAAATTCATCAGTGTATCTGCTAAAATCCCATGAATGAAGTCACAATCTGATGCTGAACCAAATCGAATTAGCCCCCGTGTGAAAAAAAACCCTTTTGCACCAAGAGAGCCAAGCTACTAAATTTCTTCACGGAATACAACGATCGGATACAGAATCATCATAACAACATGAAGAAGAAAACGAAGAAGAACCACTACACAAACCCTATACTCCACATAACTACATACAGCCACTACAAAAGGGGGAAGAAAAAAAGGAACCCAAGTGAAGTGTCAACCTTTTTCGTAACCTATTGGGGGGATTTTTTAATTTTTGGCCTGTAATGAAGTCAAAGAACTACTCACAAATCTATTAACAGTTAAGAACTACTAGAACAATTCACGAAGTTGTTTATCTGCTCCATTAGGCAATAGAAATGCTCGTTGTTTGGCAAGAAATAGAATCCAATCGTCGCCTTTTCCAAAAACAACAGCTTCACGTCGTGCCCGGCTTTCTTCAACCCTTCCGCATACCCGAGTTGCCAATCCTGAAGCAGATCCAAACCCGCCACACAAACCAGGCTTTTTGGAAAACACAATCCATCAATACTCTTATCCCGCCTCGGCCCGAAAGGGTTACAAGCCGGGTGATCCCTATCCTCTCCTTCGGGTAAATAAGCCCGCCAATACCAATCCCGGTCCTCAATCGTGACGAAGTATTTCCTATCCAATTTCATCTCCGATTGTGTCCTCTCCTGTCCCCCAAAAAATGGATGTAACAATATATTACCCAGCACCTCAACACCTGATTCCGCAGCTCTTACAGCCACATGGTGGGCGATATTTCCACCAGAACTATCGCCGGCTAAATACACATATGCTTTAGAATCTTTACCGCTCTGAAAACAGGGTCTCGAGTGGACCCACCTCAGAGCGGTCCACCCGTCATCGTAAGCGCACGGGTATCGATGCTCCGGCGCTCTACGGTAATTAACCGAAACTACCACTGCCTTGCAATGGGTAACAAGGCGGCGGCAGAAGGTGTCATAGATGGCGCTATTGGCGGAGGAATGAACGAAACTACCCCCGTGGAAGAAGATAATGACGGGGACGATTTGGGTAGTGCTGAGGGGGGTTTCGAGGTCGACGACGCCGGATTGGGAGGAGTTATCTGGTGAGGGGAGGTAGACGCGGTTGAGGAGAGAGGTGGCACGGTCGACGACGTCGAAGGAGTAGACGCCGTCGACAGGGATTTTGTTGGCCGTTACTTTTCTATCGAGGAATTCGTTGAGATCACGGTTGAATGTGCCGTCGGGGTGGCGGAGCATGTTGTATGAGAGTTTGAAGTTTGATATCAGGATCCATGTATTTAGTGGAACCACTTTCTGATAAATAAAAAAACACAGAAAAAAACAGTGAGATTTAACCATGAGAATTACATTAATCAAACAGAGAATACTAATTATCCTTACTATTGGCTACTAATTATCCTTACTATTGGCAGTAATAAGACAAGACTTCAAATCAATTTCAACAGCCAAGTAAGTTATGCCCTATTTTAGGAACAACTTTCTGGAAGGGAAAAAAAAAAAAAAAACCCACAAAAAAACAGAGATTTACACATGAGAAGCCCGTTAATCCCCATTTTTGGCAATAATAAAAGGAGGGTTTGAACGATCTTCAAGACCCAGAAGATGAAAAACAACAAAAATTTGTGGGTAGAATCGACTACAATTGGAAAATATGAACAGGGGATTAGCGAAACTTATTAAAAAAGAAAAACAGAGCTAATAATGCTTCAAATCTGAGCAAAGTTGAAATTTTTTCCCCAAATAAGCTTTTATTTTCTGAAAGTCGAGTTAAATACACTAAAATACGAAAACCCGAAAAAGAAATGGGAAAAGGAAGTGAAGAATCAAACAAAATCGCACATCCGAGACCCTAATTAACCCAAAGAAACAACAAAATGTAAAGGGGGCGAAGTATAGATGAGAATGATGAGAAGAGGAAGCACCTTGCATTCATTGACGTTGATCTCATTACTACCAGCCATAATAATGAGTGACAACTGCCCAACACACAAGATTTGAAGCGAGCTTTCTTCAGAAACGAACAGAGATCTTCGGAAAGATTAATCTTTGACTAGTCATAATAACAGCGAATCACAGTGGACGAAAGAAGGGGAGAGAGAAAGGACTGGAGGAGGGAAAAGGGGGGGGTCTCTGTTGAGAGGGTTAAGTGGTCTTTTTGATTCCTCGTTTTTGAGGTCTGAAGGAGAGAGGAGACACTTGTGAAATTAAAACAGAGACACGCAGGAGTAGATCAATAGGTATACCAGGGGAGAGAAAAGAGGACAGAGGAAATAGGAATTGGAGGGAGGTGAAGAGAGAGAGGGCGATGGCGTGAAGGATAAGAGAAAGGGAGAAAAGAGAGAGAGAGAGAGAGAGGCGTGGAGTCAAACGCAAAGGGAGCGGCGGTGGTGGACGGAGAAGAGAGAGACGACAAAGCAGGCGGCCAAAAATAAACTGTGTAGTGGGTCTCAACCCTCTCTATAATAAAACCCCAGTTTTTACTTTGTTAATTTTGCGTCCACACATGCCACCACTTTCTTCTCTCTTTTTCTCTTTGGCCCCTTTACTTTAATTAATTTATAAAATACACCTACTTTTGGCTTGGCCTAAAAGTCCATGACTTCACACCTGTAACACTAAAAAATTTCTATACAAAAATAGTATCACTCAAGAGTTGTTTCACAAACTGATTTAAACTGGGTAAGCCAGTGTTGGGTTTACGTGTTATGAGATAGTAACATGTTACATAAAACACAATAAGTCGGTTTTTAGTTGTTGTCAGTTTTGTAGAACAACTCCTAAAATATTTATAACAAATATTTTAGAAAAATATTCTTTGTTATCTCACTATGTAGTTTAAAAGTTAGATTATACAGTAAATTCTAGTTGACGTTTTTAAATGAAGTAGTTTTATTTTTTGTTTTATAATATTGTTGTGTCATTTGGTAGATTCCTTCAATATGACATCACTATTATAGCTGAATTCAATATTTAAAATGCGTTGTTCATAAAGAACAAAAAAACATCATTTGAAAGATAAGTTAGTATTAAATGATTCTATTGGAATGCATAGGATTACATGTAAAGTCTCATAGTGCTTGTTTAAGAGGTCATTACATTCAATTATTGTAGAGTAAATTTTTGCGATAACTAAATTTTCATTCAATCTTTTGTTACTGTAAATTTAAGATTCGAAGCTAACATGGCGGGCTAACTTGAAAAAATGACTTATTCTTGTTCATTAACGTGATTGAGTGTGATTTTATAACCCATTATTTTTCTTTGGCAAAATAGATGACATAAAGTTCGCGTAGCGAATGATATTGAAGTACTTAAAAATAATTTTACAAAATATTTTGCTAAAGCAATTTCGCTACTAGTACTTAAGAGGAACCATATTATTAGGGGGGGAAAATTAGTTGTCGACATAATTTTGTGAATTAGCATAACCTTAAATTTATGCAAGATGATAATTTATTTTCAATAGTTATTTACTTTTGGGATCTCCTAGTATACGAAAGTGTTCCATTGGTTGAAACAAAATTTATTTAGAAACTTGAAAAATCTGAGTTAAAATGGTACTTCTTCGAAACAAAAGTGTTTTGTAGTATCAGAGTGAAAAAAATAAAATAATAACAAGAAGAAGGATAACAAAAGTTAAAGAAAAGTAATTTCTTCACCCAATTTTCCAATAAAATGCACTCAAAAAGTTTTTTTCTTTTGGTACTCATGTGATGTTTGAGTTATTTTAGGCATTTAAAGGGAAAAAAAAAAATAGAAGTGCATTTATAAAAAAAAAAAAAGTGGAGGACAAAAGGCATTAATAGGAAATTTGTCAAAAAAAGGAAAAAGAATTTTGAGGTGGAAAAATGGGGAGTATCTGCAAGTAGAGGAAACTGAACTGTCCATAGCCGGACCCCATTAGATTTCTCAAAAGAGAAATGAAAGAAAGGACAGAATGCAATAAGTTCACCTGCGTGCGGCCGACGCCAAGGCACGTGGCGACAAAACGCTCCTCCGTCTCGACTCCTTTCCCCCTGCCGAATTTACCAAACTGCCCTACCCCATCCCCAACTAGGAAATACTCCATGCGCTTTACAAAATGTGTAATGACCTAAAATCACAAGTTATATGCGAGTGCATGAGCGTAAGTGCGAGCGCAAGTATTAGTACATGGGCATCTTTTTTCGGAAAAGCCTACTAAAACAGATGAATCGATGTGGATGAGGCGTGCATAAGTAACACAAGACCCACGAGCAACACATCTCTGTCCGAATTTGTGCACTTTTGTCTGTGTTTGTAGTACTGTTGCTCTGTAAAGGACTAAAAGGCCCGGGTGTGCCAAGCAGTTTAACCATACAAAATAAAATAAGATAATTAAAAATATTGGTAATTAACTGATCTTGGTTAAAAAAATATTGGTAAAAAACATCTTTTTTTATGTGATTATAATAATCTATGATTGTGAACTCTAAAAAATCTACAAAATACCCTATTCAACCGTTGATGATGATATCTAAAAAGTCGTCATCGAAGGGCATCACAATTTTATAGTGAAAACTTTCTAAACTTCTAAATGTTGCGGGAGCAACAAGTTAGAAATAAAGATAACAAAAAACTAGCATTAAGAACAAGAGCGAAAATATTGCTAAAAGAATAGTTTTTATACCCGTTTTTTGCAAATTAGCCAAAGGCCCTGTGGTAGGGTACCAAGTGGTGGATAATTTTGCAGTGTGTCAAAACTATACGGGCTGTGTTTGATTAGATAGTTTTGTTTTGTTTTGACAATGTCATCAGGTGTAATGAGTGGAGAGAAATAGAGAGGGAAATGATGATGTCATCAAAACTAAAACTAAACTGGGAAACGAACAGGATCACAGTGTGTACCATAGCTATATAATTTATTGAAAAAACTCTCTTGTCTACATAATACTAGAAGTTTTTTTTCTTTCTTACAGGGGCGACCGCCCCATCTGGCCCCCCTCTGGCTCCATCACTGACTTCTAAGTTGACTATAAAGGCGTTATTCTTTATTATCCAAGTCTTTGAAGAATATGGGACAGTACCCTAATTATGCGGAGGCAATTAAAAGTGGCGAGGAGGCTGAATTCATGCTATTTTAGATGGAATATTCTTGGCTTCGGCTGAGAATGGAACAGTTATATTTGGAGATGATCATCCACACCGAATTTCCCTGGAGTACAATCTTCGTGGAAGTGTGGACTCTGGAAAAGGAGTCGTCTAATACTCGGTTGATTAATTCAAAGGGGACGCATGGCAGTATTTATGGACCTTTAATCAAACTCGATAGTGAATTTAGTACTGTTGTAGAATTCAAATAAGTGAAGGTGGTCCAAGTAACCATTTTGATCGTGGTCAGCTCTTTTTTTTTTTTGGGTAAATTAGCTTGAAATAAAAAGAGGCTAAACGAATATACAGCCTACAAGGGGCATACCCCAGGAGGAAAGAAAGAAAAGAAAAGAAAAAGGAAAAGAAGATGAAATCGGAAAACATAAGCCAAAAGCTATAAAACTACGATGAGTTCTAACGCGAGTTTCCTAGCCTTCTATAATAGAAGGAAGAGCACTAAGCTTAGATAAGTTCTTGAGTGTCTTCATGTCATTCACACTTGATTAATAAAATGCCCATTCGATGAGCTTCCCTGAAAGACAGAAAATCAACCCACTTGATCACTTGCAGGCCACAAAAGGGCCACAATACCCAAACAGGAGAAAGCTGGACAGTACACATCCATATGATAGCAACAGAATGCAAACTGAACTGGGCTAATGAAGCATGGAGCATGGCATGTAACAAATCCAGAATCTGGACTGTACAAATCCAGAATCTGGCGCCTTGAACAATTAGAAACACAATTAGAACATGGTGCACAATCTGCAGATACAAGAAAATAATCCCTTCCATGTGTGAGGACCTCCAGTATGCTGCATGATGGAAACATATGTTGAATCCTCAAGTTTGATGGGAATGATCCATCAATCAGGCATTTGAATCTTCAAGGCTAGTATGCGAGTTTCTAGGTAACCACGTACTACAAAAGATAGAAATTCAGGCAGACCAAAGGCTCAACGCCCCACAATTTCAATTTTTTAGTCGTCTTTCAATTTCTTGACGTTCAAGTTTCTTAACTTGTTTCTTTTCATGTTTAAACTTATAATCACGGTGTTAGCAAGCGTCAACTTTTATTTTTCTTGTACTCACGACATGTTACTTGATTCACCGGAAAAATTAGTAACTTTTCAGTTTAGATTTTGCTATTCACTATATTTAAAGTCCTTATCGTAAAATGCATAATCGAATCCTATATTTCACGGTCTTTTTCTGAGGGTTGTAAACGCAATTTCCTGCCTAGTAGCCATAAATCAAGCCCTAAAGTCTAATTCACGAGTAGATTTTTTTTTGATAATTAATTCACGAGTAGATCACGCCACGATCTTTGACAGTGTTAAGGAGTGTTTCACTAACAAAAAATAATTTTTTTTCAAAAACTAAGATAAGTTATTCTCTCACAATACATCACATAAAAAACCTTTAAAAACTATTTTATTCTAAAAACACCCTTAATGGAACACTCCCATAATTTGTTTTTTTTGGAACTCCATGTCTCGAGCACAGGTAGGAGTAATTGACCAAAACAAAAATGCCAAGCAAGAGTTATGATTGGACAATGTGCTCATGGCAGTGATGAGCAATCTTTTTCCACAACCAGGCCCGGAAGCTGCCACGTAGGGCGTACGACACGTGTTTGTCTTTTAGCACAAAGCGCGTGACGGCATGTTTTTTGTCAGTGTCCATTGCCTTGGGGATCCCTCGCTTTCTCTCTCTCATCTAATCCCCAATCCCATCTTTCGCTTTGGATTTTGTCGTATCTCTACCGGGGGCTCTGTATTTATCAAACCGACAACTACGTACACGTGTCGTCTTTTCATTACCCACTTTACCAAAATTATTCTACACGGGCTTGTTCAATTTGGATTTCAAGACTCGATTTCTAAGTTATTACTCAATCATTATCCATATTTCTTTTTCATAATTATCTCTATTTTTTATTTTTTATTCTCATTTCTCTCTGTCTCTTTAATCATTACTCCTAATTTAACTGAACCACGACGTATGTGGTGGCCGGGTAAAGGACCTAAGGACATTTCCAATAGTTTCAGTAAATTTTGAGCTAGAATTATCAGGTAATGATTCACATGTTTCAATTGACCTATTCTCATCTATTTCAAAACTTTAACAATACCATCTATTTTACATATGCAGTATTAAAATACTATTTTTTTTAAATATTACAAAATATTACCCCAGTGTATAGTGTGGGGAGAGAGAGAGAGAGTTAAAATACGTATAAAATAAAGGTTAGATGGTGAATAGTACCTCAATAAATGAGAGTAAATTTTGTGAAAAAAAAAAAAAAATAGAGTATATGACAGTTTTTCAATCTGAAAGTACATGGCAAGTGAATTGCAACAAAATTTTCACCTCCAGACCCAACTCAGGCTATAATGCTGCGACTTATGCAACTGGGGCAGGTAGTGGGTTTGGGCTCGATCAGCAGAAAATTTCATAAATGGGTTTCAGTGAGTCTTTGATGTATTTTTAATTTTCGTGTTGCTTTGTCATCTCACTTTGAAGTGTTGTTTTTTAGTTAGAAATTGCTATAATACACACTCATTAAAGGTGTCTACCATATATAACTATTGTATGGTTCAGATTGTGTCATCTCATTGGCAATCGTAACAGTTTTTAGTTTTTTTCGTAACTTTTCAGCAATTTGATTCGTACTCCCTCCGTCCCAATTTAAATGTCTCCTACAGGAGGTCGGGCTACTTTGACTTAAAAAAATAAATACTTTAGAAATTACTTTTTTTTTTTGCACTATTCAAAAGATCTCAACGAGTACTTTTGAATGGTGTAAAAATATTTAGAAATACATTTTCTTTTAAAGTTAAAATGACACGACTTTACGTAGGAGACATTTAAAATGAGACGGAGGGAGTAACATTTTCTATGATTCGTAATATTGTGGTGCGTTTCGTAACTTTTATATAAAAACAAAATTGTAATTTTATATAAAATTTGTAACTTTTATAGGCGTGTAAATTTGTGTATGATACACACCCAAATAAGAGGTGTGTATTATAGCCTTTTCCTTCTTAGTTTACTTAAAAACATGTTAATTAAAAGGGTACAAAGGTAGCTTCATAGCTACATTAATCCGATAAGCAATACATTTGTAAGGGGAGAAAACACTATTTCCACCGCCAACAGAAACAAATGTTTCCTCCAAATCAATTAACGGTCCGTGTGATTGTGTAGTCAATGTTATTGTATAGTACTCAATCAAACAGAGTGCTGTGATTGATTTGGAAGAAACATTTATTTCCGCCACTGGCGGAAATAACTCCCTCTCTTTTAAGGGCTAGCACGCTCTCCCAATTCATTTTGAAGAATACTAAATGGCGCCGTGTCAAATGTCAAATAAAGCATGCGCTATAGATTTCTGATGGAAAATCAAAAGGCATGGAAAGATGTTTGTTTGGTGAGGAAAAAGGTGAGTCCGGCGTACTCTGTGTAACACATATGATTTGGCAAAAAAAAAAATTTAATTCGGTTTTTTTATTTTGTCCTTATTTAATTGTTTTTTGCAATTGTTAATTTTGCGTCAAGATTTTGTAATTTCTGTATTCGTCTCGACAATACGAATTTAACAAGTATAAATTTATGGTCAAAACTCAAATTTTTTAATAAAGCCAAAATTGTACCAATAATCAAAGTATTTTTCGGCTATATTCAAAAAAATATTTGGTTTAACTATAAATTTATACTTATTAGATTCGTCTTGTCGAGAGGAATCTATAAACCATAAAATCTGGACACAAAACTAACAAATACAAAAAATAATTAAATAAAGACAAAACGAATAATCTTATAATTAGGATAATGAATTATTTGCCATACGAGTACGTACTTGAGGCCAATAGGACCCTTTCAAATTTTTCTTTAGACGAGGGAAAAAAGGGATAAAAGGACGAATATAGTAATCCTAAGATTCTTAAGATAGTGCAATTTTTTTCTGAAGTGATGCCGCCCCTTCCAATAATGTTCACGGACGCTCTCCTTTATCTACAATCAAATTTTTCGTTTTGACCCCCCAAAAAAGTGAAAATTAGTATGTGGTTAAGTTTTTTTTTTTTCCCGTTCGTATAAGATTGGTGTGATTTAAAAGAGCATATTGGAAAAGTTACAAATTTGACGAAATGAGGTTAATTAGTTTCATGAGGATTAATAACACAAAACATTTCATTTATATTGTCATATTTTGCGATTTCGATCGCAAGGAATAAATTTACTGGTCACGGTGTAGAATTTGCTCCCACTTTAAGTTTTAATTTAGATTTGAATTTAATTGATTCGGAAAAAATGCCTTCTGAAGGCTCTTGTCCAACACGTCCAAATAAAAGTTTAACAATAGATATTAATTGAAGTGCGCATAAAATAATCCATACACGTTTATTGTAAGAGAAATATATTTACCATGTTAATGAAAAACATAATACAATCAGAGTCTAAGAGGTTTGGTCTAAAAAGTTGGTTGACTTATTTTTTCGTCTTTATTTGACTTTTTTTCGCATTTTTTAGTTTTGCATCAAATTTTTGTGTATTATTGGTTCATCTCGGGCGAGAGGAATCAAAAAAGTAAAAAAATTATAACCGAAACTTAATTTTTTTTAATAAAGATAAAAAATAAGCCAAAAAGTTAGTTTTTTACACTTTTTCGATCTTATTCAAAAAATTGAGGGTTCTAGTCATAATCTCTTACCTTTTTTGATTCCTCTCGTCGAGACGAACCAATAATACTAAAAAAAATCGATGCAAAACAAACAAATGTAAAAAAAAATCAAATAAAGACAAAAAAAAGTGAAGTCAACTTATTTAGGCAAACCTCAAATAGTAGTAAGAACGGAATATGTAGGAGATAAATTGCACGTTAGAAAGGAGAAAGAAAGAAAGAGTAGCACGCCAGTGCCTTTCTTGTGTTTGGACGCATTCGTTGTCGCATATGGAGGTGGCTAAGCATGTGCCACACACAAACACAACATACCAAGACCAAACATATTGCCGTGATACTTCCACCCTCTCCACTTTTCCATCTCTCTCTCTACTTTTCTTTTTCTTGAGGCCGACTTACGCACAACTCAATTAATTTCTTTCTAATCATGTTAAAGATAGTTTATATACGCCAAAACCAGGGAATACAACGGATATTCCCAAAACTACTTTCTTGTGACTTGACTCCAATAATCGAATCTTAATCAATTGTGTGGAGAAAAAAAAAAGTTGATTGCCCTTTTTATCTCTCTTACTGTGCATATGATTATAGCTACTAATTGGCTAAATTTAAAAAAACTAGTTTTTTGGTTTTTTTTTTCGTTTTGTGTTTATTAAAAAAAAAAATGCATTTGTTAGTTTTGCGTTTATGGTTTCTGGATTTATCTCGTCGAGACGAATCCAAAGAATATAAAATTATGGTCAAAAGTAATAATTTTTTGAATAAAACAGAAAATAAACCAATTTTTTTGGATTATTTTTCGTCTTTATTCACAAAACTTTAAGTTTGGCTAATAATTTTTTACTTTTTAGATTCCTCTCGTCGAGACAAACTAATAAACTACTAAAAATCAAACGAAAACTAACCAACGCAATCAAAAAAATGAATAAAAACAAAACGAAAAAAACCCCAAAAAACCAATTTTTTCCAATTAGCCAAATCACTTGTGTTGTACTATGTGTTGGCCCACAAGGGTGTTTGGCAGCTTGTGCGTTAGGTCAACAACTGGGAACAGCGTTTGGCTTCTTTTGCGGATTGGTCAAATCCTACACAAGTGGGGAAAAAGGACATTAATCCCGTGTTTGTAATTTAGACCAGATAACTCTACACCAATCCCCTCTCTCTCTCTCTCTCTCCACTATTTCTCGTTTTGTCCTTTTCTATACCTTCCTTTTTGCTTAAATTCATCGGTCATTGTTTCTTATTCCCCCACAAGAAAACAAAATGCACTAACGAAGAATACTCCCATCCCTTTTTTTTGACAAAGTAAAAGATCAATATAAGTCTACCACTACAAATGACACTTCACAAATTTTCCACCCTGAGATACTATTTTCCAGCGATAAGAGTGTTCGGGCGAATTTTCCAGCAAAGATAATTGTCTTGTAGTCAAAGATACGCTATTCCCGCACGAGACTGAAGAATTTATTAGAGAGACACTCTCTCGTGTTTGTTGTAATTGTTTTTTACTGGAAAAAAATAAAATAGATTTATGCTTACGAGATAATTATCTTTGCTCTTTTTTTTACGAATTGACCCAATGCTTTAGGTTATAGACAAGATTGTGAAGGGAACCCAAAAAAAAAAAAAAAAGAACTTTTAAATTTTAGGCAAGTCTCGCTTTCATCATGAAGTATATGCAGCCAGTAACATTCTCTGCATATGCTTCATTTGGAAATGGCTATGTTGTAGATCATTTGCTGGTGGGGTTTTCTAATTTTAAATTGTCCTCTTCAAATTCATGTATATTCTTCTAAATTTCAAGAGTTTCTAAACCCAAAAAATCAAATTTAAAAATAAAAAAAAACCTGTAAAGGATGAAAATCAAAATTTCTTCAAAGAACACAACTAAAAATACAAAAGTTGGTTTTGGACAGGGACTCTTTGCAAAAAATAAAATGTGAAAATATAATACTAAGTTCACAATGTTTCACACAGAAATAAGAAGACAAAAAGGAATCAATGAGGCCCGTAATTTATTCCTATATCTTAATTTTACATTTTTCTCAATTTATTTTTGATGTTGGATTTTCATGGGTTTGCATTTGTTCTGATGATGTTGCAATGCAACACAATGGAGCTGTTAACAATATATAATTAGTAAGTTCTCGCCAGATAAAAATAGAATCCCGACAGCAACGGAAAAAATATGCCGACAAAAGTTATTCTTGTCCCGTAAAACCACAGTAATATATATATATATATATATATATATATATATATATATATATATATATATATATATATATATATATATATATATATATATATATATATATATATATATATTAACTATGTAAAAATGTATAACTATGTATATATTAGTTAGGCAAAACTTATACTAAGTCATACGGCACACACATGCTAGGACTCAAATATATACGAACATCGAGCTAAAAAAGAATGCAACTTATTCACCGGTCATTTTTCGCTAGCGTATGATTCCCGAATCCGTCCTTTTCTCACCGATTTAAACTAATTTCATTTATTACTACTACCAACTAAGCCGAAATGAATAGTATCGTTGTAAATAAAAATAAAAAATAAAAAAATAAAAAACCTAGCCCCTGTTCAATGAATGTGTTGAGAGGAAAAAGTAAAGTTAAAATTATAATTACTTAATGTGGAGGTTGGCACGGGGCTGGGTGCACCTCCACCATCCACTAACTCAAACTTTTTAGAAAATTGATTAATTGGATACGGAGACCTAAAACCCTAGCCCCAGTTCAATGAATGGGTACCAATTAGTGCAATTTTTATACAACAAAGCATCTGAAACTCCAAGATTTGTACCAATAATATACATATATGATTTCGTACCATATAAAAAAGCAAAACTGCATTAAAAGTCAGACAGTCGTGGCTGAGCATCTGATGCGTGTTCATCATTTTTAATGCCACCGTCCGTTTACAAACACTAGTGCCCCAATATCCCCCTTGCCCCCCCATCTTTTTCATTTTTGACCATTCAGATGTCCGGACCGATTTATATATGCTCATATTGATTAGTTTACTCTATCGTCTAGTCAAAGGCAGGCAATCAATCATCCACGCCGGGAATTTATTTCTTACGATTTGACCCAAGAATCGAACCTAATCGATTATATTGGAAGCAAACCTAACAATTAACCGGACTAACCCGCGCGGTCTCTCTTTGTAAAAGGATAACCAAGCTCGTTCGTGCATCACTAGTTACGTCTATTGTTGGATATATAGCTTTCGGCTCATTCTGTACTGCGGCCGTAACAAAGGAACAATGAATTTACTTCAAGTCGACGTACTAGTCAACAATCTATAACTATAGATCAGTGAGGAAAAAACAGAAAGAAGATGAGAACAAAACTAGATGCTCCATAGAAATTCTTTTAGCAAAAAGTGCTTCATTTTATCCGACGGTGAGCGGTATTCGAGTTAACTTATACGTACATCGACTTTTACGCTGGCAGAACTTAATTCATCCCGAACGAGATGTGTTGGAAGTACTAGATTATGGGATAGGAAACCAGAAACTCGAACACCATCGACTTGACCTCTCCTTGAAATGTGACTATATTCGGAATAAATTAGATGAGATGTAACCTTTTACCTTTAGAGGCGAGATCGCATCTTTCATGTAACGCAACTACATTATCGCATACGTATCAAATCAATGGTCACCCGAAGTCACCGTTATACATAACAATGTCTGTCCAATTTTAGATATCACACGTGGTTTCTTTATCCATTAAAAGAAACATTATGTACACATTAGATGAATCCACTTGCAATGTTTATTTGGTTCAGGGTTAATAAAATGTGGTGAAATGAGTTTATATACAGAATTTTGTATCTAATGACTTTTTAACACTCTTCACTTTGTCTTTTAAGTTTTAGCCCTCTTAATAAAAGTGTCCAAAATAGGGACACGGGGTTGATGCTGTTCTTTCGGGGACAACATGGATACTAGCCGATTACAGTCGTCTGTTGTCGGCCATGAACGGCTTAAATCACATTTTGTCGAAACAAATCAGAACCCATGTGTTGCCGAACAGATCTGAGCTGTTCATGGCTAACCACAGACAGCCGTGATTGGCCCAGCATTCATGCTATTCTCGAAAGGACAACACCATCCTTGTTCCCAAAATAGTACGATTGTTGAGTCTTTTCACTTTTTAACTTTTGACTTGGGGGCTTTGTGGAGAAAGGCAGGGAGTTATGAGCTATGTCAGCACAAAATTGTTACGTGAACATCTCCAACATTATCGCCACCATTCCCTCCAACGTGCAATAGATTAATACTAATGTCTATTAATTTACATTGATTTGCTTTGTTTATGAAATAAGTACAATGGATTAGTATTTTACAAAAACAAAATTGTAAACTTCAATATAATAATAATAATGAAAAGTGAAGGTAACAACGGCGCCAAAAACAAAGAAAAGGTAACCGTTTCCTTTTAATGAGCTTGGAAAAAAAGTACACCTGGTTATTTGATGAAGAGATACAGTAGCAGAAATATAAGAAATTTATGACAAAAATAATCCCAAAAGTAAAACGTAAAAGGTTAAGATCTGATTTTGGGATGGGGAAATCATTATTATCGCTAGTTATTGGTATGTAAGAAATCATTATTATTGCTAAATTGATCTACAATGATCAATCAAAATTCATTGATGGTGTATAAAAGTAAAATCAATTAAGAAGTCGTGCAATTTTTAGGCCCCTCTACATTCCACCGGCCCAAAGGCCCGTTGGTACCCTACAATTTGGATGTTCCGTCACACTGAACCCAAAGCTGGTTTGAATCCGGCCCACTTGTAATATTTTTGTTTCGCAGAGATAAATGGGCCACTAATTGGTCCAATACCCTATAATTTGGATATTCCGTCACACTGAACCCAAACCTGGTTTGAATCCGGCCCACTTGTAATATTTTTGTTTCGCAGAGAGAAAAAGGCCCACTAATTTCAGAAAAAAAGATAAAAACGAGCCTTGTAAGAAATCAAAATTGCATTTAGCGCTGATACGTTTGGGCTTATTTTGAAGTTTCAACCCATACAGAGAGTTGAGATTTGTTGCCTTTGGGCTTTCGGTTGGTCCACAAAACGGAAACAAAAATGATACAGACACACCCACCCAGACACACTCTGCCACACCCCCTCTCACATGTGGGGTGGGTCCCTCCCGGGTGGGTCCCCTCACATGTGAGAGGGGGTGTGGCAGAGTGTGTCCGAGTGGGTGTGTATGTATCATTGTTCAAAGGGAAAAATCAACCAGCAATCAGGTGTTCAATTTGTCAAGTTCGCGGCCACGAGGTCAGTTCAAAAAAGTAAAGACACTCTCTCAACTCCATCCCAATGAAACAATTGCCTACATATAAAAATTCATAATTTTTTAATAAGTAATACAGATCTCGTTTGATAGATTTCAATTAATTGTAATAAACAAACTTTTGAAAATCACATAAAACATTGTCAATAGAGATAGCTCGTTTAGAACTTGTTAGCGCCACCAGTCTGTTTGTGTTCATTTGGAAGGTACTCCAACACCTAAGTTAGACCGTGGGAGCCAAGTAAGGCAAAATATAATACTTGAGACTAGCAACGACGTACCTCCCTTGGAGTTTATCCCTTAAGTTTTATAGTGAATTCGCACTTGCGTAGATCATAGTTGTTGAGCCACCTCTCGGTTTGGTATAGTGGCGGAGAGAGATGAAGACCAGTGGGTTTTTATAATAATTTTTCTTAATAGTTAAAGTAATATCGCTGGTAACCGCATAAATGGAAAATAGTGTGATTCTAGATTTCTAGGACACTGTTGCATAGTGTCTTAATACCCTTCTCCATCACATATTAATGTGAGGTTCAACTTTAAATGTATGATTTTCACCTAAATACTCCATGTCATGAAGAAGGATGTTAGGGCACCACGTTAACAGTGCTCCACGACCATTAAATAATTTCTACTACTTTTACGACCAAGCCTTCATTCACTCAACTTTTTAACCTCCAAACTATCACGTGTCTACGCAATCATAATGGGAATGGCTACAATACACACCCATTATTTGGGTGTGTATGATACACACCCCTGCAAAAGTTACGAATTTTTTGGAAAAGTTACGAATTTTTTTATAAAAGTTACGAGACACATCAAAATGTTATGAATCATAGAAAATGTTACGAATCATATTGTTGAAACGTTACGAAAAACTAAAAAATGTTACGATTGTCGATGAGGTGGCACAATCTAGACCATACAATAGGTGCATATGGTACACCCAAATAAGGGGTGTGTATTGTAGCCTTTTCCTTACTATCTTGTCTCGAAATGTAAGTTAAGTCAGGCTCTTTTTACCTTTTCCTTTCTTTCACTTTACGTACTCTTCTTAAATTTATTATCTAACAACTTGTAAACGAAAAGATAGTTATTTTTACACGTGGAAATGATTATGATAATTATAAATTTGTTTGAAACACTTGTGAGAGAGGATGTAGAAGTTGATGTACATTCAAATGTGTCCTAGAATTTTTGTTTCTATTACACATATTCATTATTCTGGTTTTGTGATTCATGATAAAGATTGTTGAGGACGATTTATTCGTCTATGCCCATTTATAATTGACTTGATTTTTTAAGTGAAAAAGGGGATAATTGCTAAGCTTGTTCCTATCAAAATGATTAAACCCATTGTTGTCAACAACTCATTGTATAAGGATTGTGCGGACAAGAAACTCATAGTCCGAAGTAATCTCAAATAAAGATAGCATCACTTAGTTTTCCAATAATTAATCATGGTGCATTTAAGTTTTTTTTTTTTTTTAGGGTAATTATGGTGAGTTTAAGTTGGCCCAAAAATAGTAAAGAACAACAAAATGACTACTTGCTTCATCAAACAACAAGAACATACTTTCTTCTTGTAACAAAAGTTTGAGTGGTTGAGTGGGCTTGAGTACGGATTTAAGGTTAACTTTAAAAAACATCCGTGAGTATTTAAAGTGACAATTTGGAATCTAGGTACTTCAATTCCCATTAAAAGGGTAAAATGAAAATGGTACAATATTTTAGTCGGAAGGGGATCTTGTAGGACACATTCGAACCGTCAATTTCCGCAATCGATGGTTTAGATTCGTTTGTTACTTTGACTGCTTAGAGTTAAAGTACTCGTATCACTCAGAATGCGTTTGTGATCTGAACCATCGATTACGAAGATGAATGGTCTGAATGTGCCCTACAGACCCCCTGGTCCCATTTCAGCCATTCACTTTTAGAAATGCGACATTTATTTTGTTACAATCCAAAATAAAAAGGTGGACATAAGGGACAGAAGAATTAATAGAATATAAGTCTAGCTAGTATGTAAAATTGGTTCCATTGAAAAAGTATAAGGATGTTTATTAAAAAAAGAAAAAGTATAAGCAATAACTTAACGAGACCAATGATTAATACATTATATATAATTAACAAACATAATAAAATAAATCTATTTTGGAGGAAAAGAAATATTTGAAGAGAAATTCAAATGTTTTTTTCTTAAAAAAATAGAGATAAAGATGGAGGCTTGTGGTTAGACCATTAGAGTGTACATGAATAGTGATATGCTTTAAATAAAATGTAGTTATTCTCACACTTCCAAATTGATATATTCAATCCTCTAAAAAGAGGTCTGGATATTAATTTAAGGGTGTGAAAACAATTCCAGTAGTACTCCATAGTGAGTTGGATTTGAAATAATCATACAAACCAATTCGATTTCACTTCCAAGTACGGGATGGCTTCGGTTGAATAGTTGAGGTTCGTGAACCCACCATGATTCGCACTCTGACGATTCAAATTTTTTTTTTCTTAGATTCTTTTATGAAATAAACAATTAAATTAATTGAATATCAAAAGTCTAATTAAATTACGTTCATCACACCTTGTTTGACTTTTCAATTCGTCTTGACAACAAAATTTAAATAGTTTACAAAAAAATGAAGCAAATTATTGGAAAGCTGTCAACGTTAGAAAGTATGGACTCAACGCACAATGACTTGCTAATTACTGTGGGTAATTGTCATGTTGTCATTCAAAAAGAACAATATTCGGCTAATAATTTTAACAAATCCCTTCTTGCGTCATTTTGATATAGATGCTCCTATGAAGTTTATAGATCATGTCATTTTCTGTCTCGCTGAATTCATATAAAGTTCATTTTCAACAAATGCAGTTCCAACCGCGAGTTTCTAGAATGTCGATGTTGTCTTGTTTATTTATACTCTCCTATTTCATACTTTCTCCTTCTGAAAAAAATTAATTCACCTTGTACGAAGAGTCGTGCAATTTTTTAACCCAAAAAAATGAAGTAATTTCTAACATTTTTTTTTTGAATTTCTTTGCACCAAATTAAAGATCTCAAGTACTAGTTCTTTAGTTTGGTGCAAAAAATTCAAACAAATTTATGAATGGAAATACTGCATTTTTTATCCAAAGACTATACATTTCTTTGTATTGGACAAACTGGAACGGATGGAGTTGTATTCTACTGTTTTTCCTGTACTTATTTTTTTAACTTTAGAATGTTATCTTCTTCTTTTTTTTTTTTTTTTTGATTATTTACATCTCAAACAGCAATGTCATACATTAACATAGATAAAGACCAAAAAGAACAATGCACATGATAAACGGAAGTATGAAAATAATTTTCCTGATGATATTATAACAGGATGTCTAATTAAAATTTCCAAAGAACTAAAAACAATTATTTAAACTTTAGTCTAAATATCAACAATGTAGCCCTGTGTCCGCGAGTGACATAAAGAACCCACAAACCAATAAATTAAAATTATCACGCAAGTGGTTAGGAACTTGAATTTGGTTGGGTAACACCCTTTGTTGAAGTCTCCACAGTCCCTTATTGGACTAAACATATTTCTAAGAGCATCATTATCAGACTTAACAAATTGCTTGAAAGTTAAATTTGATGAGTGAAATGTAACAAAACCTTTCAAAATCAAACTTAACAAATATTTTACAAATTTACAAAATTTGTAGCTTTGCTACAGTGACTACTCAAATTTGAGTAGTCACTATTCATGTAACAAAACCCCCCATTTCCATCTTCACATTGCCAGGTACAATTGTCAATTTTTTGTGCACGGACCACAACTCCCCAGGCGGGGAGATAGAGTTTTTTAGGGGGGATTTTTTTTTTTTAAGACTTGAGGGGAATAGTTTAATATAGTAAAATTTAGATAGAGAGTCTGATTTTGAAAATTTTTGGATAGTGACTTGCTAAATTTATCAAAAGTGTTTTTGAAGTTAAATGTGGTGTAAAATTTGGTGCTCCTGATAAGGATGCCCTAACATCATCACATAGGTTCGGTAGATCCTACATATAATGGTGTGGTGTGATGGGAGTAACGGGATAATACTCCTTGTCGGAAGTGATCTGTGATGGGTACTATATATGCACTCTCTTTTTTACCTAAAAGATTTGAGACAAAATTTGAAGTGCATCTACAAGAAAATACAGTGCAAAAATTATTTACGGTTTTTTTGGACATCTTCTTCTTCTTCTTCTTCATTTTGTTCCTATTTAGGTAGAAAATTTGACTATTATAGCTCATTTGACGAGGAAAATTGTTATTTTTTCTAAAGATAACGCAAAATATGAAAACAAATAAGAAAACCATGTGAATTATATTTGCTTATTGGTCCTACTTTTACTAATCCCATCGTTTCTTTTTATTTTTCGCATTGAAAAATTAAAGAATAAATTATAGACTTGAATATGGCGAAAAACAAAATCACTAATCAGGACAAAAAAGGAGTAAAATACGTATTAAACAAGGCCAACTAAATACACTGTAATATCTTTTGCTTACTGTTACACTTGTCATCTTCAGTCTACTTGTCACTATATGGAAACATAAAAAATTCCCTGGGATGCAAAAGTAAAATAAAATTCCTCTAAGAATTATACAACACGTACACAAATACAATCGTGATAAGCCCATTTGCCAGATTTCAAACAAATTTATTACCCTCAACAATTTTAAAATTTGATAAAAAAAAAGTACAACAGCAGTATTTTTAATAACAAGAGAATGCAAAAATATAATACAGTATAAAATAAAATACTCCAAAATAATTAAGAATTGAATGGACTTCATTGATTTGTTTTTTAAACGCACCATATGTCAAACAACTTTCCCTCCGTCCCTGCCCTTCCTTCAAAGTTCAAAGTCACCATCACAAGTCATAACATAATGCTAGCGCCACCTCAGTCCCCTATTAAATACTACTCCTAAAACCCTGCATGGGAATACGCTTAAAAGATTAAATTTTCAATGTACCAAGAAAAATACATTCTGACCATTACCAGCCAAACAACATTAAACAAGTTCAATAGAATAACAACCATGACACGCTAATAGCCACCACATCTATTTCTCAACTCTATCTTCATCAACTTATTCAACTCAATTACAACCCCCCTTCTCTCTCTCTCTCTCTCTCTCTCCATGGATAGACTAGTAAAGCCAGACGTAAAAGAACTAACCCTGACCTTCACCCCAAACCAAAAATGCACCTCCACCTTCCGCCTAACCAACCTCATGCACACCATGTCCGTCGCCGTTTCTCTCTCCACCACCAACCCATCCTCTCTCTCCTTCCCCACCCCTTTCTCCATCCTTCCCCCTCTATCCACCTCTTCCTTCACCCTCCACCTCTCCCCCACCTCCCTCCCTCCCCTCTCCTCCCCACCCGACACCGTCCTCGTCCGCTCCTCCATGCTCCCCACTGGCAAAGCCCAACCCGATGACCTCCTCCGCCTATTCTCCAAACCTACCCCACTCGTCTTCAAAGACGCCACCATCCCTATATCCCTCCTCGGGCCCCACGTCGTCAAATTCCTCCTCTCTCCTCCAACCAACAAAATTGGAGAAGCCGGTGCACGTAGGTTGACCCAGACACCTGAGCGATCTAGAAACGAAACCCTAGAAGTCGCTTTCCTTTTGTCAAAAGCGATTTCCGGCTGTGATCAATCACAGCTCAATTTTTTACTTAAATCCGCCACTAAAAACGGGAATTCTTACTGTGTTTCGGCTTTGATAGACTCTGGAGCGGACGTCAACAGCAGAAACTCCGAGGGTAAATCCGTCATTTCTCTTGCTGTTAAAAATGGAGACATCGATTCGGTTCGGATTTTAATGGAATCTGGTTTCAAAATCGATAACTTGATCGATACTCTTTTACACGACGCTGCGGCCATGGATCAAGTAGACATTATGGAGGTACTCTGTCAAGGGCTTCAAAACATCGACGTGAATTCAGTTGACTCCAACGGTCAAACCGCTCTTCACGTCGCTGCCAATCGCGGCAACGTGAAGTCAATTCAATTTCTCCTTTCCATGGGCGGGGATCCAGGTATTGTGGATTCCAACGGCCGGGCCCCGCTCCACTTAGCCGCGGCGGAAGGACATGTGGAGGCAGCGGAGTTGTTGCTTAAGACGACGGCGTTCGCGAAATCGGCCGTCACAAAAAAGGGGCAAACGGCCTTCGATTTGGCGGCAGAGAAAGGGCATTCGGATTTATACGATTCGTTGCATTTAAGCGACGAGCTGCATCGAGCGGCGAGACTGAATGACGTGAGGGCGATGAAGAGGTGTATAGCGGAAGGGGCGAAGGTGAACGGAAGGGACCAGAACGGGTGGACGCCGCTGCACAGGGCGGCGTTCAAGGGCGGGATTGAGGGGGTGAAGGTGCTGTTAAGTCACGGGGCGAAGGTGGATATTGTGGATGACTGCGGTTACACACCGCTGCAGACGGCGGCGGAGATGGGGCATCTGAAGGTTGCCTTGTGTTTGATTGATCATGGGGCTAAAGGGAAAGCCAAGAGTATTATTGGTAATACTAAAAAAACTGTGGGTTTTGAGGGGGTTCCGTATAATCGCCATTGTTTCAAGACCCATCCTGGAATCCTCCTCTTGTGAGACTACTCCATTGTGTCAAGAGAAAGAATGGGCTTGAAGTCATTGTTTGATGCATCTCCTCTTCTTGTACAGAGGACAAATCAATATGGAAGTATTTAGAGCCGATAAGCGAGACGAATGTGGGTTGTGAACTTGTGATGAATGGTTCAAGCTTAATTTGTAAAGGATAAATCGAGCTTGAACTTGCTCGCGAAGAGTCGAATCCAGTTCGAAGTCAAACAGTTTGATTCGTTTATTAGTCTCGAACTCAAACAGTTAGTATTTGTGCAGTTTGATATTTTGATGTACTAAACCAACCCATGAAATGAGTTGAGGTTTTCTTCTTTTGAAGTGTCTGAATTTGTTCATGACTTTTATGAGTGTCTCTGCTTTTAGCTTGCCGTAAGAGGTTGTAGGAGGTTTATTGAAATATGTTGATTCCGATAAATACAAAATTACTTCACACATGTACCAGTCAAAGAGTGTTTAAACATCCGGACCATCCAAAATATTTTTAGACAGTTGAGATGCACTGTTCGTGCATGTGCGTATACTGTTGTGCATACGTGTAGGCACATTGTAATATCCCAAATTTTTAAAAATATAAATTTGTGATATTTGTAAATACTAATTTTCGTAATTTGATTTTTACCCAACTTTTGAGATTTTTCCAAACGATTCCGAGCACACAGTGACGTTGCCCACGATTTTCTAAGTCAGTACGAATATTTTGGTATTTTTCTGAAATCGTAGCCTGGACAGTTCGAACACTGCCCGGAGTAAATTGTACTGCATTCTATCACGTCGTGCTTCGCGCGCACCCAATTTCCACGCCTGCCTTCCAAAACACCAGAGCAATAAACCCAATTATTCTTCTTTCTTCTTTTACTTTTGCTTTTCTCTTTTCTCTTTTCTCCTCCATAATTCTTTCTTTTCTTTTCTTTTCTTTCTTTCCACATATACTTGTCTCCCCCATGTTCTTCCCTTTCTTTTCTTTATAAGGCATTACTCATGCCTTTCCCCTCCCAAATTCTCATCAGACTACGCACTCTCTCCCTTCCCCAAAATTATCACCTCCTTCTCTCCCTCTCAAGTATCTACGTTCTCTTTCGTCTCAAGATCGACCCTCTCGGGTCACACGCTAGTAACGCCCTTTTCAGCCTAGGGTAATTGTCGAGTTCCAGACGTTCCCAACGGTGCGGATCGTTCATCCACGCGCTTAATCTGCAGGAATTAAGGTAGAACTTCGATAAACTTGCTTTAACCTTCTGTATGATGATTTTTGTAAAATCTTGACCCGATCCTTGATTTAGGGAGTAAGGATTGTAGGTAACGTTATATTGTGTTGAATGTACGGACCGATCAGTTTACGGATCGATAGAATGTGAGAAAAACGTCTCTCGACACCAAAAATGAGTGTACACGGACTGGCTTCAGGAAACACATTGCCGGATACTGTTCGCACGTTTTCCGGCCACATAGAGGTAAAATTAGGAAAAGTGCAAAACTACAAAGTTGTAGCTCTTCAAATTCCCTACGTTTTGATATATAATTCGACTCAAAAGGAGTTCGGTGTAAAAAGTTATGACAGAAACACTAAGGCTGTCCGAATCGCTGTTTCAACAACTTCCCTCTATTCGGGCAGAAACTTTGGAAACCCGTAGAATACGATTGAACCGTAGGATTACAATGAAACTTGGTAGAAAGACAGTTTGACGTCTTAGCTACGTAGTGACACGTGAACGGACCAAATCCAACGGTTAGATCTTCGGGAATTGGAATTTTAGTAAACTGAGGCAGTTTTGACATGTTCTGTTCGTACGCACTTTTACCCAGCTTAGGAGCAGATTCTGCCTTAGGTATAAACACAGGAGTTGTTCCTAAGATAGAGAACTATTACTCTGTTGAATTTCATAATTTTTGGTGAAGTATTGGTATGTCATTTTGTTATGATTGTAAACTGATGGTAACCGGTAATTTCGGGATTTATATGCCTTGTTGAATTGCTGTTGTGGTATTATCTATTAAGTTCCGCATTTGATGAAATTGGGTTTGTACCTCTTGATTGAAGTAATGGTTGGATAGACGAGATTGGGTGTGACGATGAGAAATGAGATAGAGTATGGAATGTGGAAAAGATGAGATTAAGGCATGTGGTGACGGGTTGGTCTTGAGCCGTGTTATGTCTTGAGCCGTGCCTTGTCTTGAGCCGTGCTGTGTCTTGAGCCGTGCCATGTCTTGAGCCGTGTTATGTCTTGAGCCGTGTCCAAAGTGGCGTACGGGAACATAATGTATGGGAACATAGGTGTATGGGAACACAGTGTATGGGAACAATGGTGTATGGGAACATAACGAACGGGAACCAAGGATAGGGATGTCTTGAGCCGTGCCTTGTCTTGAGCCGTGCTGTGTCTTGAGCCGTGCCATGTCTTGAGCCGTGTTATGTCTTGAGCCGTGTCCAAAGTGGCGTACGGGAACATAACGTACGGGAACATAGGTGTATGGGAACACAGTGTATGGGAACATGGTGATCGGGAACATCGTAGAATCGACCACGTTAATGAACACAGTGTATGGGAACTAGGTGAATGGGAACATCATATGATTGACTACGTTAATAAAACTTATGAGTAAAATTAGTAGGTTCTGTTAGTTAATATTATATGTGGTTATTTGATTTTGGAAATTATTCATACATTGGGGTAAGGGTAGTTTTACGTTGTTCTACTGAGTGTCACCACTCACGGTACTACGTTACCATGGTATTTGACGCCAGGTACAGGAAACAATATGGAGTATTCAGAAGATAATCCTGTAGCCGAAGAAGAAGATGCTGAATTGACCGAGCCGTGGCTAAACCAGTAGTTTAGTTGTTGGCTCTGTGCTTTTAAGTATTTTATTAAGATTTCAAGTTGTAATAAAGACATATTTTATCCTAGTACTTCATGTGTAGAAGTTTGTAATAAATCACTTTCAACTTTATTCGGTATTGTAATATTTAAACAATGTTTGTAATAATTGGGCTGTGTTTCTCTAATTTAACTTTTCGAAAAAAAATAATACAGCTCAAAGATCTTCAAAATCCTTTAATTAACAAACCGAATTTTCGGGGCGTTACACACATTGAATAAAATATTAGGGAAACACCCTTGTTAATTTGTGCCCCCACCAGAAAATTTATCCAGATATTCAAGTTTTAAGATTCTCCTCTTCCTAAACTATGCTTTTCAACATGAAGTGTACGAAGTATAAAAGAATTGAGTACACTTTCTAAAATGTAGTTGTTGTGAATAATAGGGGTCCTGAAGGTCAACCAAACCGTCCAAATCAAATAGCCTGCGAAGCCACTCGAGGTATGACACGGATGAAAATTCCACCAAAACCAGCTTTCCTGTTGCTTTCGTACAAGCACCCATAAGTGTTGAGCTCAAAACTAAACCAAACCACTCGAAACCGTTTGCTGGACAGCCGCAGCAAATTTTTCCCCTATTGAGATAGTCAAGATGAAGAACAATTTTGTTTGAGTATGTAATTGAATGAGAGGATGGCGGAACATATGCTAGTCTGCTCACTGATGTAAGGTAATTTAAAATACATGTATTTCAATACATTTTTTAAACCTTAACGACAGTCTAGTGGGCTGATTTTAGAAATTTCCTTTTAAGGTATCTTACAATTGAATAGGGTTGTACTATAAAAACCAATGTTAATCTCCCAAGGGCTTAGGGCATCCTTATCAGGAGCACCAAATTTTACATCAAATTTAACTTCAAAAACACCTTTTATAAATTTAGCAAGTCACTATCCAAAAATTCATAAAATCAGACTCTCTATCCAAATTTTATTATATTAAACTACTCCCCTCAAGTCTAATAAAAAAAAAAAAAACTTCCACCGAGTTGTCCTTTTGTCAGATGCAAAACTCTTCTTTTTCTACCATGTTTACTCTTTCCCCCACACCCACCTTGCCACGTGGCAAGGCCCCCCACCCCCACTTCTATTCCCCTCCGTTTCTTTTGTAACGCCCCGCATTTTCGGGATACGTTATGGATTATTATTACAATTTAAAGTCGGTCTTAAACAGTAATAATAATAACCAAAAAAAAAAAACATATAGATGATCTATCCTTCACAGATTAAAAAAAAGTAGAATGGGTGGACTCTATGGCTCCATACGTTCCTTGATCTGGTCGTGCTCCATGTCGGCAGCTCCTCCGGCGCTATATTATTCCTCCTGTTCATCGTGACAATCTAGCATAATACCAACATCGTGGTATTATGCCAGGGCAAACCGTGAGCGAGGACGCTCAATAGATACCGTACCCCAACATTAAACTAGCAATTCTAGAACAATATTGTTGGCAGGTAAATAGTTGAAAATCATTTATCAAAACGGTAAGTTCATGCGTGTCAATGTCAACATCTCACCTCTCTCGAAAGTTATTGGCCCGTTCTACAACCCCGTTATAACGGTCACCAACCTTTCCGTACGAAGGGTCGGCCACCCATAAACTGACTCCTGCAGTATGAGGTCCGCTAACTCCGCGTCACACACGACATAGTCCCGGCTACCCATATCACTGAATCCCCACCAGTTTGTTTATGAGGTCCGCTTGCTATGTGTTGTACTGAGTAAGTTCTAACCGTCAAATTCACCCGCGGAATTTGAGGAGAAACTTCAAACAGCACTACCGTATAGTTCCGTTGGGCTTTGACCACCAGTTCACCCCGGGGAACTGAGGCGGGACTCCAACAGCATCAACATCTCAACTTTCATCACATCAACATTTTCATTCTCATTTCTATCTCTTCCATTTAAAAACATTCGATCACTTTCTCGAAAAATGTGTCGGGTCGTATCGTCTTGAAAAAGAAAACGTGCTCATGGCATAATTTCATAAAACAAAATCCTCCGTTTAGGATCGTTCAAGATGAACCTTCCGCTCGTAAACCGTCTTACGAAAAACCATGTTACTTAATGACAAAAATTCTTTCTTCCGGGAATTTAAATCAAAACATAAGGATTCATTCTCGTTTTGCTGGCGTGTTTTAAGATTAGTACGTAGAACCGTCACTTGGTTTGTCTAAACCAAGAAAATACCCTACTAGAAAACTCTAGTAGTTGAATCCGTTTGGCGTGTTTTAAGATTCGTTCGTCGAATCGCCACTTGGTTTGGGCTAAACCAAGAAAAAGCCTGACTAGACATGCTAGCCATAGATTCTATTTGTTAGTCTAAATAGATTAAGAATATTTATTCAAAAATCCCGGAAAATCTCATTTCATTTGAAAAGCTCTTTTCTCAGAAAATTGGTCGGGCATTATAACTGCGTAAATTTGAAAAGTCGATTTTCATTCAGGCATTATTACTGGGTAATTTAGTTTCCCAAAAGTCCATCGAACATTATAACGGTGCTTTTTGATAGTCAATTTTAATTCGTGCATAGTAACGACTAAGCGTGTTTTTTTTTTCAAAGTCTAATTGTTCATAAAATCACTAATCACCAACATAATCACGTTTAATCATAATTAAGCACGTTTAAGCAAAATAATAACATAATCAATATGAACTAGTAAATACTAATCTAAGGTTAAGATAAAGTATCTACCTTAATTCCGATGATTAGTCGGAAGCCGATAAGCTAGTTGAATTCCGGCGGCGTAACGATTAGTCGACCTTTGCTCGAACGCTTTCTTGCTAACTTATTCTACCTTTCTAAGATCTAGGGGTGGTCGAGGGTGGTGGAGTGTGGTGGTTTAGGATGAGTTTCAAGAAGAACACTCAAGAACTCACTCAAGAACACTAGAAAGCACAAAGTGGAGAAGTTGGGAGGTTTTGGTGTGAAATGAAGCAAGGAGAGTGAGCTATTTATAGTGAAGCAATGAGGTTCACCTCCCCCAAAAATAATCACTAGCCAAAAACCCTCCCCACAAGTGTCCAAACAACCTTTTGCAAAAGCAAAAAATTAGGTTTTAAAGACTAGTTTTAGGTTATAAGAAATTCCCCACCAAATTTCCTACCAACTTAAAGATTAGTTTTAGGTTATAAGTAATCTCCCACCTAATTTCCCACCAACTTAAAGATTAGTTTTAGGTTATAAGTAATCTCCCACCTAATCAAGGTTAGCTTTAATAAAATAAAATAAGAGTTGGGGATTTAGTAAGGCTTCCGGACGCAGTGTGGTGAAATACCCGGTGTGTACGCGTTTATTTACGGCGCGAAAAGTATAATTAAACAAGTTAAATCTAATTCGTTTAATCTAACAAAACTAAATTATAAGCTATACTTATTTAAAAATAAAACCGCATTAATAAATCGAAATTTTTTTATTTACAAAATTTCGGGTTATTACATCTTTCCTCTGGAACCGGGGAACAAAAGAAGAAACAATTAAAAAAAAGAGAAGTGCATGAGCAGTACCGCACCAAATTTGGTGCGGTACTGAAGCAAAGTTACAAATTTGTAAATATTTGTTAAGTTTGATTTTTTCATGTTTTAAGGTGTTTCCTCTCCACATTTAGCTTTTAAATGGGTTTGTTAACCCTGATATTGATGCTCTAAGGCATAAGAGCAAGTGCAACAACACTTCTCTAAAATTGCTAGTGAACAATGTACAATTTTCATTTTACCTATTCATGTCTCTATCAATACTCCAACAACGCTACCCATTCTACCTTTTTTCAGTTAATATATTATTAATATATATATATATAGAGAGAGAGAGAGGGGGGGATAGAGGAAGTGGAGCAATTTAAAGCAATAAGGCCATTTCCAACTGTTTCTCTATAACTCCGGCGAAGACAAAATGGGGAGCCAATCATTTCCTGCTACCAACAGCCTCGCCATCAGCCTCTCCAAGAAACCATTCGCTACAGTGACTCGCCGGGGTGGGCGAGTCATTGTAGCCCTCATTTACCTCTCTCTCCCGCCGTCATCCTTATCACCGGAGATGCAAAATCAACGGCGATTCTTAAACTTGATCCTAAAATCGTTTTAACACCATAGGCTTGTAGCTCTTGTCAAGACATCACGAATATGCAAACCCCTTCGCCGGCGGCGTACTAAGGCGGCCGCAGGCACCAGAAAAAGGAGGCGCCTACCAGCAAGTGAGATCTACTCACGGCGCGTGTGATGCACGCGTTCGTGCGAAGCAGAAGAAGACGACACGTGTTTTTTTTTTTTTTTAAATCAAATAGCCAGTCTGCTGCGTGCTACCCTTGCTCAAAGCTAGCCAAAGCATCTTTTTCTTGCCAAAATGGCTAAAAAAATGCTTAGGTTGTTGGAGGTGCTTTAAATATAGGGATAGCTGCACAACAGTGCTTCGGTAAAAGAAGAGTGAAACTGTTCATAGAGGTACTCTACAGAAGCAAGTAGACAAGCTGATGCAGCTGGAACTTTCCCTTTTTTTCGGTAAAAATAGAGAAAAGGGGCATATACAGAAGCTGCTGCTTTTGCTCTAAGAGGATCTCCACGTCATTCATTACACCAATGTTAAACCATTAATAGACAATAAACCTATTTCATAATGAGTTTTACCCGAATAAAGCGATACTATTTCTCTCTAAAAATATTCAAGCATCTTTCATCACCATTATGGCAATAATTAAAGGAAATTGTTTTGGCACTCCCCAAATTACTAACTGCACTCCATAAGGGGAGTGCCAAAATCAATCAATCCCTCCAAGTTATTAACCGCACTCAAAAGAGGATGGCGGGTCCCTTGGCAAAATAAATAAACCAGATTATTTTTTTACTCAATTTTTTTTTTTTTGCATTTGTTAGTTTTGCGTCGATCTTTTTATGGATTATTGGTTCGTCTTGACGAGAGGAATTTGGAAAATAAAAAATTGTTCATGAAACTAATATTTTTAAGAATAAAGAAAAAATAATTCATCTTTAGTGAACTTTTTAAAAATTTTGATCATAGAATTGTTTACTTTTTAGATTCTTCTTGTGGAGATGAACCAATAGTCAAGAAAAATTTACAAAAAGATTATTTGTAACGCATGAACCCACCACCACCACCACCACCAGTGAAAGGTTAGAAACCATTTATATTCGACTTTTTTCCCAATCGTTTATCCCTTCTGATCCTCACTCTTGTTTTTTTTACCCCTTAAATTCTCCGGTGTATTTGGCCGGATGGAATGACATTGACCATTTCAATGGAATTCCATTTCTGTGTTTGGTTAATCAAAAATTTAAGAAATCGTCATTTCAAATAAAATTCTCTTTCCCTCAAACAAACGAATAATCATTCCATTAGAAAAGTCAAGGAATCATCATTTCATTCCTCTCTAATTACTGATGTCACACCAAATTGTTACCGCCACACAACTCTCACTATTGCCACTCCAAATTTCACTATTGACACCATTACAATTTTGGAACTTATTCCTAAGCATAAATAAACATGGGAAAGGAATGGTTATTCCTATTTCATTTAATTTCCATTCGATTCCAATCTTCATTCGATTCCAACCTCCATTCCTTTCTAATAAACCAAACCCAAAGGATTTCAAACGTCATTCCAGAACCCTCAGTTGGGAAACATTCCACAACTTTTGAGATTATCCACATGGATCGGGAGAATGCACTCAGTATATAGGAAACTAATACCCACAGAGAATAGAGAAGGTTCCCATTCGTATGGATTAAGAAGGAAAAAAATACCCACGAAACTCAACTCGGACGGAAAACTTTGACTTATTTTGGCCTAAAAAGTTAAACATGTTTTTTGCTTTTTTGAGTTTCAAAAAGTTTATTTTGGGCTAATAAGTACTTCTACTGCATTTTAGGCCAAAATAAGTAATAAAAAAAAAATTGCCTTATCACCTAATACTAAGTCAAAAGGCATGCTATTTATTTTCTTCTCTCTCTGACTTTGTTAACGCTTAACACAAAAAGAAAACTACAGTATTGCGGTATTTCCTCCTCTCTGTCTCTACTTGTTCCAAGTCAAACAAAATCTCAGATACTCCTATTTATTTTCATCTCTCTTTGACTTTGTCTGTCTATCCCTCCCTCTCCGCGTTTCTCCTTTCGGCGCCGACTATTACTATTTCCTCTCGCTTCCCCCATTTTGAGTTTTTTTGTTTTGTCCTTATTACTGTATTATTTTTTTTTTTGCATTTGTTAGTTTTGCGTTAAGTTTTCGTGATTTATGGATTCGTCTCGTTCGTTTCAAAGAGTATAAAATTATGGTCGATTTTTTTTTTAATAAAGCCAAAATTAAACCAATAAACTGGATTATTTTGGTTTATTTTGGGCTTTATTCTAAAAATATTACTTTCGACCATAATTTTATACTCTTTCGACGAATCCATAAATCACGAAAACTTGACGCAAAACTAACAAATGCAAAAAAAAAAAAAAAAATTGAATAAAGACAAAACGGAAAAACCAAAAAGCACTTTTTGGTTTTTTTGCCAAAGCACCCCTCAACTCGGACGGAGAATTTTGGCTTATTTCGGCCTTTAAACATGTTTTTTGTTTTTTTGAGTTTCAAAAAGTCATTTGTTTTGGGCTAATAAATAACTTCTACAGCATTTTAGGCCAAAATAAGTGAAAAAAAAAAAACTTTTTGCCTCATCACTAAATAAGTCAGAAGGCATGCTATTTATTTTCTTCTCTCTCCGACTTGGACGCAGGGGCTCTGCTAACCGAAACAGTCAGCAGGCCCTGCTAACCAGCATCGTTTGGTCACAATAAAGGGGACTCAATTTATGCTATCATTATCCTTGTTTGGCTGCCAATAAATGAGAGCAACAAAGCAATGCAGGTGGCGTTTGGGGAGGAGCAGAGATGAGAGAACCTGTTTACTTCACAAGCATTACAAAACAAAACCAAATCTCATAAACCAACTGATTACTTCACAAATAGAATAATACATTATACGTATATATGTTTGATCTAAAAATTGATTTATTAGGAGACTATGCAAAAAATTAAGCTCCATTGAATACCGATAAATGTTTGATCTAAAAATCAATTTTGTTGGGTCGAATTGAGACCCAGTAATCGAGTTATTATACCAAGCACTTATTTACAATTAAGTGAGCTAAATTTTTGCATCGCCTCCTAACAAATCAATTTAAAGAGAATGAACGGTTATAATAATCAAATTAAGACCCAAAAAACGTCTCATTTAAAGTTTTTGGTAAACTTATCCTCATTTTTTTTGGAACTAAACTTACCTTCACTTAAGCTTCGCTTAAAAACACACGCTCTTTCAAACCCAGGGCATCTTCATTTAGTTTCTCATTTATATGCTACCAATAGAAATTGTTTTGGAATGGGGTACGCTCTTTTACCGCTATATTTATACGTATATATGAAATTTTGTCAAACATTTATAAGTATATTGGAGTGTACTATGGTAAATGTGAATAAACGGTGTCCCCTTGATTGTGACCAAACGATGCCGTGATCAGCAGGGCCTGCCGACAGTTTCGGCAACCGACTATCACTATTTCCTCTTCTCTTCCCCAATTTCCAGCCACGAATGAAGACAGCAGCACAACACCACTTTGCTTAACTTCTACAATGGCGATTTTGTGAGATTACTCACTTCTTTCTGCATGACTTTTGTTTGGCGTTCTACTTATTTATTTATTTTCTCTGTCTCCACTTGTATTTTGTCAGCGTTATGAGAACTTAATTTAGGATTTTCCCCCCTCTTCTTCTTCCAGAATATATGCAAATTTCAATTATTTGTGCTATGTTCTTGATGAGGTTTTCTTCTATAGGACTATAAGTTCATTTATGGAAAGAAATAGCAGGCGTTTCGCTCAGGAACCGAACGTAGGCTATGCTTTCAATGGTGAGAGATTGAGAGTACTGATTTTAATCGTTGTGAATTGCTTCACCCCTTGGGCACCTCTGGTAATATTCAATGTGACATTTTATTGCCGGTTATGTTACCTCTTCCACTGGGTCCATAGAGGGTTTTACTGTTTTAGATCTCGGATATCTTTAGTTTTGAGAGATTGAGGTAATTTTCCATGCTTAGATGTCTCATTAGTGTTGTGTGAGATAGAGATGCATTGCATGTCAATAGTAGTTTTTTTTTTGGATAACTAACACGGACAAGCGTATGCACACCTCAATTGGGAGAGGGTCCACTTAGAGCCGGGATAAAGCATCGTATGGATTGATCCTATAACAATTCTTTCCAACCTGAGACATGGGAGGGAGCAAATTACAAAGTCCAAGCCTTGACCGCTAGGCCACATTTCAATTAGTTTTTGTTTACCAAAGTTCTCTTAGTTGATTTGATTCATTTTACTTTAGGAGTTATATGAAATGGTGCAGGTCGAGAGAGAAGAATATATTTTTCTTAATTTTCTTTAACCGTTGTTTTTTCCGCTTTCTTACAGGGGTATGAATCTCCTATAATCAAACAAGTCACTAACAAGAAGAAAAGTATACCAAGGCTCAAGTCTACATGTTTCATTCATCTTCGAGCTTGGTCATGGACACTGCTCGGTTAAAACAAGCCTCTTTCTCTTCCTCATTCTCGTCCTCCTCTTCCTCCTCCTCCATCTCAGCACAATTCAAATATGACGTCTTCTTGAGTTTCAGTGGCGTTGATACCCGCAACAATTTTGCCAGCCATCTTTTAGCTGCTTTAGAACGAAATGGATTTCATACATTCAGAGATGACACAAAGCTCAACAGAGGAGAAGATATTGGCTATGAACTACTCAATGCTATTGAGGAGTCAAGAATTTCGCTTGTAGTTCTCTCAAAAAATTATGCCTTGTCGCGGTGGTGCCTTGATGAACTTGTGATGATCATGGAGTGCAGGAAGAACTTGCAACATATTGTTATGCCTATCTTTTATGATGTTGAGCCCTCTGATGTACGGGCTCAGAAGGGTAGTCTTGCAAGAGCATTTGTCAAGCATGAGGAGCGTTTTAAGGAGGGTTCAAATAGCGAGGTGGAGAAGTGGCGGGAGGCTCTTACCGAGGTTGCCAATTTGTCAGGTTGGGACTTGCCGAAGGTGGCCAACGGGTAGTTTCCTCTACCTTTCTACATAAAAAATAACTTAAAGTGGCTCTGGTCAATAGTCCTTTTGTTTGGGGTGCAAGTGCAATTCTACCTAGAGTTACAGAGTTTAATTGAGTCATGTATGCTACTCTTGTGAATTGGTCTAAACTAGTTAATGTCAAATTCATATCATAGAGCACCAGAAGTGTGAATTTGCATGAAAGTTTCGTTTATTTGATGGTTGCTGTTGCCTCAGAAGATATCCACATGAAACCTTATTGCACTTTAAACAAGCCAAAAGAAAGAAATTATAACTAAGAGTAAGCCTTTTTCTAAGGCCAACCTTTCTTCTATGCATGGCCCTAATCATAGAAAGATGCTGAAAGCTTACAACCGCTCTATTGTCCGTGTTTGTAGTTCAGAGTTATGTTACGTTAGCGTGAGTCGGTTTATAAAATCGCTCTTCTAAAATGGCTAAATGCTTGATTTGTTTTTGCTCTTCTATTATGTGCGCAATTTTACAGAGATGAAGCAAAGTTAATTCAGAAAATCGTTGAAGAGGTCAGAAATAGATTAGACATTGCCCATCTGAATGTTGCAGACCATCTAGTTGGACTAGAGTCTCGTCTGCAAAAGCTCAATGTTCTTTTGAGCATGAATTCAAGTAACGTTTGCATTGTTGGAATATGGGGGACTGCTGGAATTGGTAAGACTACATTAGCTTTGAAACAGTATAATCTCATCCGACACATGTTTGAAGGTAGCAGTTTTCTGGCAAATGTCGCAGAAACTTCGAAGCAACCGAATGGTCTGGTTGCTTTACAAGAGCAACTTCTTTCAGATATATGCAGAAACAGAACCCACAATGTAAGAAATTCCTATCAAGGAATCGAGGTTATAAAACGAAGAGCTTTCTGTCGAAGGGTTCTTCTTGTTCTTGATGACGTGGATAATGTCCGGCAATTGAAAGCATTAGCCATAGATCGAGATTCCTTCAGTTCTGGAAGCAGGATTATCATAACAACGAGGGATATGTCTTTGCTAAATTTGCTTAGAGTGGATGAGATATATGCACCAAAGGAGTTAAATAGGAGTGAATCTCTCGAACTCTTAAGTTGGCATGCCTTTAAGGAAGACTGTCCCAAAGACAACTATTTGGACCTTTCAGATCAAGTCGTGGCCTATGCTGGAGGTCTTCCATTAGCTCTTGAAGTTTTGGGTTCCTTTTTGTATGGAAAGCGCATACCTGAATGGAAAAGTGCTATATCAAAATTGAAAAAAATCCCTCATGTTGATATTCAAGCAAAACTTAAGATAAGTTTTGATTCGCTAAGTGACGAAGAGAAGGAGTTGTTCCTAAACATGGCATGTTTTTTTGTTGGAACATATGGAGATTCTACCATCAAAATACTTGAAGGCTGTAACATCTTTGCAGCAATTGGGATTCAGGTTCTAGCCGATCGGTGCCTCATAAAATACGGGCCCTGTAATGAGCTTCTAATGCATGATTTGCTTAGAGACATGGGCAGAGAAATTGTCCGACAAGAATCTGTTAAGGAGCCAGGTAGGCGTAGCAGATTGTGGTATAAAGAGGATGCCCTTGAAGTGTTGAGAGATGGAACGGTAAGGTCCATATTCATGAACTTCTAATTAATATTTTCTGCTAAATTACTGCCAGAATTCCAGATGCACACATTCTTAGTTCTCACGGTTAGTTTTTTTTTTTTTTTTTTTGATCGGCGTTCTCACGGTTAGTATTGATAGACATGAGCACAACTGCCTTCATATTCTGTTTTCTCACCAAGTAAACTTTGTTCATTATCGGGCAATGGATTTTCATAATAGGGAACTGAATCAGTTGAAGGGCTCTTCCTTAACTTTGCTGAGCCGAATGACATTCAAGTGAATCCAAGGGCATTTGAAAAGATGAAGAGACTATGGCTACTTCATCTCAATTACGTTAACCTGAGTGTAGGTTATGAGCATATCTCCAAAAGGCTACTTTGGCTATGCTGGAATGGATTCCCTTTGAAATGCGTCCCATCAAACTTATATATGCAGAATTTGGTTACTCTTGACTTGTGTTATAGCAGGCTAAAACAAGTGTGGAAGGGAACCAAGGTACAACATTATTCTTCCTCTCTTTCAACACCCTTACATTGTTTATGATATGAAAATTAGCGTTCCAATCACCTACTTAGAATCCCTGACTTCTCTGAACTCAATCACTTAAAACCTAGCCCATAGAGATAGGCTCTGGCAGTCCGGCCCATCCATGCCCTGCTCCATTATTTTTCTCACTCGAAACGCTGCTCGTATTGTTTTTTTATCTGAAAAGTAACGTTTCTTGTTCTGTTTTGGACAGATCTTGGCTAAACTGAAATTCCTGTACCTTAGCCATTGCTATAACCTAACCAGAGCCCCTGACTTCTCGGGACTCATCAATCTCGAGGAACTGTTGCTTAATGATTGCATAAGGTTGGTGGAGGTTGACGAATCTATCAGATTTCTGAACAAACTCGTTCTCCTAGATATGAAAAACTGTAAAAAACTTCAGAAAATCCCCTCAGGAGTTTGGATGTTGAAATCTCTGGAACGTTTTGATCTCTCTGGCTGCTGCAAACTAAATGAATTAGATGGATTCAAAGGATCGCCTGCTAAGTCATTGTCCTCATTCCTCTCATCTTGGCCATTGAGAACAAAGAGAATGGATTCAATTTGTTTGTCGGCCTTTGTACAGGGCTTAAGTTGCTTAACAGAATTGAGCATCGCAGATTGCAATCTGTCACATTTACCCAGTGAAATTGGAAGTTTGATCTCATTAGAGATGTTGAATCTTGGCAGAAACAATTTAACTGCTTTACCAGATACTTTCTTTAACCTTGCTAGCTTGAAGGAATTGTATATGAACGACTGCAGTGTCACACAACTGCCTGGACAAATTGAGAGGTTGGTATCATTAGAGTATTTGGGTCTTGGAGGAAACAATTTGCTTTCCTTACCAGATACTGTTTGTAACCTTACCTGCTTGAAGACTTTGGATTTGTATGACTGCAATGTGTCACATCTGCCAGACGGAATTGGGAGGTTGGTTTCATTAGTGCATTTGAATCTTGCGCAAAATAGTTTACATACTCTGCCGGATAGTCTGTGCAACCTTACTAGCTTGGAGTGTTTGTATCTGCAAGACTGCAATTTGACATATCTGCCCAGCGAAATTGAGAGGTTGATCTCATTGAAAACTTTGGATCTTGACGGAAACAAATGTATTTGCTTGCCGAAGAGTATCTGTTACCTTCCTTGCTTGAAGGTGTTGCATTTGCCACACTGTAATTGGCGGTTTGTTGCTAACAATTAATATTAAATACTTATTCTCAATAATCATCCTCATCATTTTACCATTCAACAATAACATAACCCATTTAGTCCCCAATAATTGGGGGTATGGGCGGGGGAAGGATAGGAGACAGACCTAACCTTTGGCAATAAATGCACAAAGTGGCTGCTCCCAGAAATCAGTTACCATTACACAATTAAATTGATTTCAAACCAAAATCAGTTACAAGAATAAAGAAATTTTATGTTCCATGTTATGTCGATTAAAACTATTACCTCTATGTGTGGGTGTTCCATACACGTGTGAAGTGTAAAAATAGGAGAAGAAAGAGAGATACGTATGTATTGAGAAGTATGCATGTTAGAGAGATTTAGAGAGTTGTATGTCAATACTACTTTCTATATTGTTGGGCAACTCAGTTCGCGACTCGTTCAAATCCCCTGGTGGTTGTGAACACTAGAAGAGGAAAGTTTGTGAGCACTTGGATTGAATTTTGGGGATAGTGAAAGTTTGTGAGCACTTGGATTGAATTTTGGGGATAGTGTACTCTTGTTGGACCTTCATGAGGGGACGAATATTAACTTAAGGTATTGCTCTTACCATGCCTCTCATTCCCACAGGTAGATATTTCCTACTCTTATTATTTTCATATTCCCTCAGTTTAACTTCTTGTATTTCTATGTTTGTGTTGTAAATAGATATTGTGTTAACATGACAATTTGAACAATAGTTCTAACAGCAATGTGTCACATGACTCACATCTGCCCTGTGGAATTGGAATATCGAGCTCGTTGACATGTTTTGATCTTGAAAGTAACAATGTTTGTAAGCCTGCGAAATAGCTTCTGTGACCTTACTAGCTTGGAAAGACTCTACTTGAATAGTTGTGAAAGTCTCCAATCACTTTCAAAACTTCCAGTTAGTTTATTCTGTCCAAGCTACTGCACAGTACTAGAAAGCCTGCTGAATTCAACTGGCAAGTTGGACTTCAGAGCATAATTGGTATTTATCTTACGGTTACTATTCCCTGTAGTTGTTGTAGATGGTACTAAACTACGTAGTAGGGCAGGCATCACTGATTTCAAATGGACTATGCAAGGAACCCCATTTTCAGCTAACGTCAGATTCTGGCGTTTAGGGGGTTGTGACATGGTGTTGGGAGTTCAATGGTTACCAACTTAAAGACCAGTTCTGTCGGATCTCAAAGAAGCATGTTTTGTGAGGAGGTAGGTACTTCTCTGGATATACAACATGTGGGGTCCAACAACTACGCAAAAGCTAACATTCTCAAGTCCAGAGCTTCACCCATTCAAGCAAGCTTCAGTTGCAATGAGAGAGCCTACCAAGTTGGCACCCAAGTATTGGTCCATTTCAGGTCCAGCACAAGATTGGCCCAGTGGCCTACAAGCTGGACTTGCCTCCTACGTCTAAGGTGCATCCTGTTTTTCATGTTTCTGTTCTTAGAAAGAATCTCCGAGCTGGGGTAGTGTTCCAAACCACATTGCCTCCTGCTGGTGCTGATTGCCGGCTGCAACTTCAACCTATTGCTATCAGCGTGTCTTGAACAGAAAAATGGTAAAGAAGGGGTCATACCATGATTCTGGTTCAGTGGTCTATCTCTATCCCCGAAGATGCCGCATCGAAGTAGGGCTGGACTAGGAAAGGCATTCTAATTAACTGTGATGTATGTGTGTGTGTGTCTATGTGGCTCCACTGGAAATACTAGATTGTAGGTTTGATCTCCTAATCTTCACAATCCATAAATAGGTAATATTAGTATATGAGCAAAGAAATTATTGAAGGCTTGGGTCTTTGTAAATGCCTAAACGGTATCTGAAGTAAAAATAGGTATAAGTTAGACAACTCCTCTCATCATTGTATACTATCATTCTTGTAAAAACAAGAAAGAAAATTCAAATTTTCAGGAAAAAAAAAAAAAAAACATACTCCTTCTGTCCCTTTTTAAATTTGTTGCTTCATAAATCCAACTTACTGTATTAAAGAAACATCATCAATACACTTTTTACATCAACTTTTACCTCCACTTCCCAAAACTATCCTCCATTTTTACCCATTAACTTTTCAAAAGAGAAAAATAATAATTGTACAAACTTTTACCCATTACTTTTCAAAACACACTTATTAAGGGACAACTCAAAATGGAATACTATACTCTTATTCGATGATGGAGGGAGTGTTAGGGAAAAATGATTATTAGCTCAATAAGTTTAGAAATACATATCCGTGTGGGAAATGGCTACAATACACACTCATTAAAGGTGTGTATCATATACACCTATTGTATGATCCAGATTATGCCACCTTATCCACAACCGGAACATTTTTTAGTTTTTCATAACTTTCCAGTAATATGATTCGTAACATTTTTGGTGTGTCTCGTAACTTTCATAAAAAAAAAAATCGTAACTTTTATAAGGGTGTGTATTGTAACCTTTTCTGTGTGTGTGATATAGTGAAGTATGTAATTAAGCATAAAGAATCAGAAATCACCAAGCAATTAGAATTCTAATTAGCTTACTCGAAGTATAAACATATATGTACATATACAAATTTGGAGAACTAAATGCTAAATAAAGTGTACTTGTTTTGTTATTTTTAATTAAGAATAGTGGAGTCATGTATATTTTTACTCTGAACCTTTCTGAAGCCCAGCCCAACTCACAATCCGGAAGCCTAAAATGTTTCGATTCCATTATTGAACGTATTACTACACGAAGTAATTGACAGATAGGTTAGTCCGACGATCAGGTCTTTATCTTAGCTCTCAAGAATCAAAAGGTGAAATACTCTATACCTTTGTTATACTTTTCAGGCAAATTCTGTTATCATATGCAAACCTATGAGATTTTATGAAGAAATCATGAAATGATTTTTATGTCCTGTCATTTTAGGCTGTGGAAACGCAATGAAATCTTTGTTCAAAGATGATGATTTTATGAGTATGATTCTATAGATAATTAACCCCAACTGGTCTTGCCTTGTGATAATAATTATCAAGTTTTTTATATTTCTATACGATATATATTAACTTGATTGTCTAAGTTACTATTTTTTATGACTTCTTTTTGTTTGATTCGATACCATAACACAATAAGTTTTCAGATGAGTTAGTGGTCAACAATTTAATATGACATCAGAGCAGACGGCAATAGATCATTTGTTCGAATTTCACGGCTTATCTAATAATTAAATTTGTGCACGTATTTAGCCCGCTTATAAAGGAGAGCTTGACTACATGTGAGGAGCGTGTTAAGAATATAAATAATAATGTTACCCCTCTCTTTAACAGCTTAATCTTTTAGATGAATTAATGGTTAACAGTCTGACACACACCATGTGAGGTCACTCCCTGTTCATGTCAAAAGCGTACATCATAAGATTATTCAAAGTTGATATCATGGAAGTTTCCTGTTTTTGTTAGGAAACTTTGTAAAAAAGGTCATGACATGCTATCTTGAAGAAGGTTCTTTTTTTTATATTTTGAAATCAGCTAAGGCCATGTTCTACTAACAAAAAACTAGTTTTGTTTTAAATAAAAAAACTACTTCATTCCACTAAAAAAACCCCCACAAAAAATCAACAAAAAAATCACTTCATTCCACTAACCTAAAAAAAACCAAATCATTGCACAATCAAGTACATGTACTTTAATCATGTAAAATTACGAATCTGCCCTCCCTTCAAAAAAAAATAGAGCAATAGTTGTTTGGGTAGAAGGGTAGATTTGTAATTTCATAACACAACTAAAAAAACCAAAAAACCAAAAACTTGTTAGTGGAACTAGTTGGTTTTTTTGAAAAACTAAAGATAAAAAAAAAACCAAAAAATTAAAAAACCAATTAGTGGAACACCCCCTAAATCAGAAGTTTTCGAAGGTTATTTCCATAGTAAAATGTTTAACTCCTGTATGGTATACACACGAGCTGTCGATTTATAAAAATCAATTATTTTTCTACACGTAATGCTGAGTAGGAACGAGATATGCTACTTTTTAGGGACATGTAAATACGTATATTTTAAACTTTTTTGAACATTTCGCGTGAGATCACTTTATGTTATAAAATTTGTGAAATGGCTCTGATGGTATTTTAAAATACTCCGTATCAGTAACGCTTTCGCAATTTTAAAATTTCTTCAGTCTGTGCATATCTTTTTAGCTGAGGTAATGAGCCATTAGGTGGAAGTAAGATCTACTAGCCGGTCACAATATTCCTATTATCCTACCGTGGGATAAGGTTGTGACAACTCTTTGTGCAATAGGGATGCAGCGCCGCTTTGGTGCGAGTAGTCACGGTCCGAATTGGTCTAGTTCTCTAGTTAATCAGAAACTTGACCATTTGAAGTTTTGAACAATTCTGTAAAATTGAGAACCAAAACCTAACAACATATGTGTAGAACTTGACCAGAACCAAACTGCAAGACCGGTCGGATTTTAAAATCAATTGGGAAAGTACAATAATTATCCGAGTTTTATTAAGATTTCAAAATCAATTGGGAAAGTAGTAGAATAGGAAAAGAATACTGAGTTTTTGAGTACTCAACACTCATAAATCCTTAATTGTTCAAGTTCTCCTCTCAATAGATTAACTTAGTAACAAAAAATTTAACTTACCAAATCAAAACATATAATAATATGTACTCCTATATATTAATACCAAATGGTTCTAACCACGGTTCATAAATTGATAACCACTAACCGAACCAAAATCAATGGTTCTTATTTTTTCAGAACCATAATCAGATAAGAAGGAAGCAAAATAGGACGGTTTAGTCTGAATCGGATCAGTTAAGCGGATATGTCTGTTTTCTTGAACGCCTCTAGGTGCAATGTTTCGCTCACTTTAAGTTGAATTCTTCAACTGGCTTCAACAATTATTGTGTTCTTTTTATTCTGTTCATCAAGTTAATAGGGATTCTTTATTAGGGATTCAGACTAAAATTTCATAGATTACTTTATTAGGGATCTGATACTTTGGTAGGGATTCTGAGAGATTTGGCATTTCCATAATCCCATTCTACAATCACCGGGCTAATTTCAATGAGTTGCACCATACGAAAATATATAAAAATAGATATGATCTCACCGACCATCTGAGTGTTAATTAGACGCAATCGTATAAAAAATAGAGAGATTTGACATTACCAGAATCCCATTCCCCAATCACCGGGCTAAGTTCAATTACTTGCACGATACCGAAAAATATAAAAATAGATTTGACTTCTGACAATCTGAGTTTAAATTAGACGCAATCATATAAAAATAGAGAGATTTGGCATTTTCATTCCACAACAAATCGGGCTAAATTTCAATTAGAGCCACCATATGAAAATATATAAAATTTAGATTCCACCTCACCGACGTATGAGTGTTAATTAGAAGCAATCATATAAAATTAGAGATTTGACTTCTCCATTCCCAACCGTCGGGCGTTAATTAGCCGGATCGATCATTGATAAAACACTCTCCCATATAAAACTATCGATTCTTAAAGTTGAATGGTTGGTGAGAAGGATTGAGCCATGTAGTAAATAACATAGTCAATGCATGCTGCCTTAATACACTGCACGCAGGTAAGGTTCACATGGCGCTGGTTCATAGGGAAAAGTTACATTTTCAAAGGATAAATATTACTAACTCATCTCTTCATAATTCATATCTCTTCGTACTCTTATTTTGTGAATTCATACTGGGCTTACAATTTACAATCATGATTCGAATCGTTCATTTTGTAGAACATGCAACAATTGATACGTCTGCATAATATTAATTTAAGAAATCGGATGCTTGCAGCAATGTAGATACTTGAATAAGTTACATTTTTTAGCGTAAATGCATGGTAAGGTTTAAGTCTATAATATATATTTTTGCCATTCATTCATTTTACATTATAAAATGCATCTTAATCACGTCTTTATAATTGTTCAATTAAACTGATTTTCACAGCCAGGTTATTTGCGTGTTCTATGATATTTAACGATTCAGATCACATTTGCACGTTCTACGAGATTTACCTAAGGTGCACCAATGAACATCACAGGGGGAAAAGAAAAAAAAGGTGCACCAATGAAGGGTAAAATGGAGAATTCCAGGAGGACGTGGAAATTATTAATGGACGAGAAACCTTCGTCCCTACGGCTACAACTCGTTCCATATATATAGGAGTAAGATGCGGAGATCATCTTCATTGTTTACTTACTGTAAAAACACACACTCTCTCTCTCTCTCTCTCTCTCTCTCAAGTTATTGATCTCTGCTGCTCTTCCATCTCCGATTGCGCATTGTCGACCACAGTTATAGAACCGACGGTGATTAACTGCTTGCCAAAGTGGGAGAGGAGTGATTTGAGGAGTCGGACCACGGTGAGCAGTCTTATAAATGTTTAAAGAGACTTCAATGTTTATGTCATTCGTATTCGGGTTTCTGGCTGAAATAGGGTTTACGTACGTAGCATGTCATGATCTGCTGACTTCTCTAGCTTATTCTGCTCTTCTTTTGTTTTGAGTGTTTTACTGGAGAGAGAAGATCAGCCTTTTTGTTTTGTTTTCAAGGTGAGAATTTTAAGTGTATTGGTTTGATTGTGTGTGTAACTGGTTGCATGGATTACAGAGTTTAGTTACTCCAATCCCAATTTTCTTTCTACTGAAGCCTAAAGTGATATGAAATGGAGTAGTAGTTAAGTGCACGTTTGCAAGTATACTAGTGTGTATTTACAAGTAGGAAAATTCTAAAGTCCACTCGATCGGCTGTTGTTTAGATTTAAAAAATTTCGTAAAATGTGTGAAAATTGTATAGTAATCTGTGAAAGTGTACAAAAAAAAAGGTGAAAATAATGCACTGGAACGTGTTTTTTTTTTTGTTGTTGTTGTTGACTTGTTGTCTCATTTTGTCAATGAAAGGACCCATAACCCTTGTAAGTGCCTGCAAAGTGCAAACTGGTTAGATCGTGTTCTTGCTAATCTTTTGTTTCTATACTTTCGGCGTTATTATGGAGGATCTGATGAGGTTTCGGGGTATTGTGTGGTAGGTATTAAGCGGCAAAAATACATCGTTTTGCTTGATTTTTTGGCACACCTTTGAAGCTTCCAAAGGCCTTGTTTGGACGAAGAAAAAACCACTACAAAGTGCCCAAACCCAATGCCTAAACCCACTATACCCTATCCCAAAGAGCTTAAATCTCTCAAAATTGAATCCCAAAATTAACCCTCCAAACAGGATTCTTGGAAGCTTTGGAGGTGTACCAAGAATGAGCAAAACGATAGTAGTTTTGCCGCATAACATGCACTCCGGATTCATGAAGTGATATTGTAGAGTCTAGGGGCGGAGTTAAAGGGTCCAGGAGGTCACGTGCCCCCTGGGTTTTGAACTAGTACACTCTAGTCCCCAATAGCTTGTATAATTTTCATTTACATCTTGAAATGTTTACACCAGTGCCCCTTTAGCTTAGGAAATTATACATTCTCCAAATCTCAAAAATCTCAAAACTAATAAAAGTAGCCTAAATTAATTGGCTATAGTTTTCATTTGTTTCACCATTTTTTTCCCCTCAAAATTCACCTCTCATCTTTTTTTTTACAGGGAATTTTTTTATATATAGTTTATTTTCATGAATATCTCATACTACAGTTTCGTTTGTTCAATTTTCATGTTGAATCTATTTTCATAATTGAATCTATACTTGAAAGGTATGGCTTTTGATTCCAAAATTAATCATCAATCTTACGTTACATATCTTTTGTTTTCTTTATAATTAAATGTAGATTGCATGTTAGAACTTAAAGGTTTTTCAATTTGAATATCAAAAGATCTACCAAATTTCTGGCTCTATCACGTAGTCTTCCCATCTTTTTTTCTTTTTTCATGCATCTTTGTAATATTATCTGCACTTGACTGTCATTATCGATCAGTTTCCATACAGAAAAAATCAATAGATACAAGCTTTGGAATCTATGCTGTATTGGCTCTAATAGTTGTTTCTCGGATGGCGGTATTTGGCTAATATATGCCCTCCCATAAGTTCCCTACGTTTGGTGAGTACTCTTTAATTGTTCGGTAAGTACTCTTTAATTGTTTCGCTGATACTCCAATTCCTATTGTATATTGTAATGATTGGGGTGAAAGTTATGGTGATGGTAAGGCTATACCAGCCTTGTATTTAATAAGCGGGCATGGTATTGAGACAACCTTTCAAATTAGTTTGACCCAAATTTCTTGACTGCGTATCACATTTTTATGTTTTTTCATATTACATGGATTTTTGTTTCTCTTATCAGTGGAGAAACGTTATTTATTGAAGTTAATTCAATTTGTATAAGTTTCATAAGCCATCAATGAGAGATCAGGAGGACATGCGCGCGCACACACACATATAGAGAGAGAGTGTGTGTGTGTGTGTGTACTAAATTGCATGTCACCTAGATTTATTTTTTCTGATAACTCAGGTGTCTGAGCAAGCTTACATGCACTACGACTAATGCTTGGGACCAAGGTCCATTTAAAGTGTGGACAAGTCCCTATGTGGATGGACCCCACACTAGCTAATAGGACGAGGTTTCGAACCTAAGTCCGGCCTAAGCCAACATGTCAAACAGTTTTTCTGACCAAAGTCCTCTTAGTTTGATCTGTTCTTTTTACATTAGGGGTTATATGAAACGGTGCAAATTGAGAGAGAAGCGGTGCGAATTGAGAGAGAAGAATATCTTAGTTTCTATTCTTTGAACGTTGGGTCTTTTTTCCCTGTCTACCAGGGGTATGAATCTCCTGTAGTCAAACAAGCCTAACAAGAAAATGAAGCACACATGGCTACCCCCTGTATCCCGGAAAAGGCACAAGTCTACATCGATCTACAATTCATCTTTGAGCTTGGAGCATGGAAACTGCTTTGGCAAAAGAAGTGTCTTGCTCTTCCCCTTCCTTGGCCTCCTCCATGGCACCACAATACAAGTACGACGTCTTTGTGAGTTTCAGTGGTGTCGATACCCGCAACAATATTACCAGCCATCTTTTAGCCGCTTTGGAGCAATGTGGCTTCCATACATTCAGAGATGACACAAAGCTTAACAGAGGAGAGAACATTGGCTATGAACTTCTGAAAGCAATTGAGGAGTCGAGAATTTCGCTGGTCATCCTCTCCAAAAATTATGCCGCATCTATTTGGTGCCTTGATGAACTTGTGAAGATCATGGAGTGCAGGATGACCTTGCAACAGATTGTTCTGCCTATATTTTACGATGTCAAACCATCCGATGTGAGGGTGCAAAAGGGGAGTCTTGCAGAAGCATTTGCAAATCACGAAAAGAGTTTTAAAGCGGGTTCAGATGCAAGGGTGAAGAAGTGGAGGGAAGCTCTCACTGAGGTTGCCAATCTGTCCGGTTGGGATGTACCAAAGGTGGCCAATGGGTATTTTCCTCGACCGTTCTGAAACAAAATTTTGGGGGTGCAAGTGGAATTTTGACTACTTACGAAGTTTATTATGATATGATTTTGTTTGTGATTAAAAGTACTTTAAAACCAGTATGTCCGTCACGTTTGAAATGCTACAGCACCAGATGCATGATTTTGCTTAAAACTTTGGCTTATTTGATGGTTGCTTCTAGGCTGAATGGCCCTCACCACCTCAGCTAACAATATATTTTTGGCTGCACAAATTCGCAGTGATGGAGCACAATTAATTCGGAAAGTCATTGAAGAGGTTCAAAATAAATTAGATCTTGCTCATCTACATGTTGCATGCCACCAAGTTGGACTAGAGCGTCGTCTTAAAAAACTCAGGAAGTTGTTGAAAACAGAACCCGATCATGTTCGCATTGTTGCAATATGGGGAATTGGTGGAATTGGTAAGACAACTATAGCTAAAAAGCTATACAATCTCATCCAACATGAGTTTGAAGGTAGCAGCTTTCTTGCAAATATTAGAGAAACTTCAAAGCAGCCGAAGGGTTTGGTTTTTTTACAAGAGCAACTTCTTTCGGACATACTCAAAATTGGAACTTATAAGTTAAGTAATGTTGATCAAGGAATTGAGGTTCTAAAGCGGAGAGCTTTCTGTCGTAAGGTTCTTCTTATTCTTGATGACGTGGATGATGTCCAACAATTGAAAGAATTAGCCATATATCGAGACTCCTTTGTTTTGGGAAGTACAATCATCGTAACAACAAGAGATATTTCTTCGCTAAATTTGCTTAAAGTGGATGAGATAAATGCTGCAGAGGAGTTGAATGAGGATGAGTCTCTTGAACTTTTCAGGTGGCATTCCTTTAAGGAAGACCATCCTACAGAAGACCATTTGGACCTCTTAGGCCAAGTTGTGCATTATGCTGGAGGGCTTCCATTAGCTCTTGAAGTTTTGGGTTCCTTCTTATGTGGCAAGAGCATACCTGAATGGAAAAGTGCAATAGCGAATTTAAGAAAAATCCCTCCTCATTATGATGTTCAAGGAAAACTCAAGATAAGCTTTGATTCACTTAGTAAGGAAATGAAGGACTTGTTCCTAGATATTGCTTGTTTTTATGTTGGAATGGGTCGAGAATTTACAGTAAAAATACTGGAAGGCTGCAACTGTTTCGCAGCAATTGGGATTCGGGTTCTAGCCGATCGGTGTCTTATAAAATGTGACTCTGACCAACTTGTGATGCATGATCTGCTCAGAGACATGGGCAGAGAAATCGTCCGGCAAGAATCTGTTGAGGAGCCTGGGATGAGGAGCAGATTGTGGTGTCATGAAGATGCCCTTAAAGTGCTGCAAGATGGCTCGGTGAGGTCCATAGTCTTGAAACTTCCATAGATGTTTGATATTTTACTACTGCAAGAATTCCAAATGCATGCGCACTTCCTTAATTCTTATTGTTGAAAACTTAACTTCTTGGGGTCGTAATTCTGGGAGTATATAGATAGGAACGTAACTGGCTAAAAGTACACATATTCTTTTTCTCAGCAAGGTTTCCTCATATCCACTGGGTTTTTCTGTACCAGGGAACTGAAGCTGTTGAAGGCCTCGTCCTAAACTTTGATGGGCCCACTGAAGTCCAAGTAAATCCAAAGGCATTTGAAAAGATGAACAGATTGTGGCTGCTTCATCTCAATTATGTTCATCTCAGGGAAGGTTACGAACATATCTCCAGAAGACTATTGTGGCTATGCTGGAATGGCTTCCCATTGAAATGTTTGCCATCAAACTTATATATGGAGAATTTAGTTACTCTTGACTTGCGTTATAGTAGACTCAAAAAAGCATGGAAGGGAACCAAGGTACAACATTATTTTTCTCCTTTTTCGGATGCCACTTACATTTAGTGCTGTTTGAAAGTTAACATTCCTCGTTCTGTTTTGGACAGATCTTGGTCAAACTGAAATTCCTTTACCTAAGTTATTGCTATAACCTGATCAAAACTCCTGACTTCTCTGGACTTAGAAATCTTGAGGAACTATATCTTAATGATTGCATAAGTTTGGTAGTGGTTGACGAATCTATTGGATTTCTCGACAAACTTCTTGTCCTGAATATGAAGAAGTGTAAAAAACTTCGGAAGCTTCCCTCAAGCACTATGATGTTAAAATCTCTTGAAAGACTTGATCTCTCTGGCTGTTCCAAGGTTGGAAAACTTTCTGGTTTCAAAGGATCGCCATCTAAATCACACTCCTTATTCCTTTCATCTTGGATGTTCAAAACTAATAGAGTGAATTCTATTGGTTTATCACTTTCCCCTGTACATGGCTTGTATTGCTTAAAGGAATTGAGGATGGAAGACTGCAATCTGTCATGTCTACCGAAGGAAGTCGGTAATTTGCTGTCATTGGAAACTTTGGATCTTGGCGGTAACAATTTGCATACCTTACCGGATAGTATCTGCAACCTTTCTTGTTTAAAGTATTTGAATTTGAGAGGCTGCAATGTGTCACATCTGCCCAGTGAAATTGGGAGGCTGATTTCCTTGGAGACTTTGGATCTTCACGGAAACAATTTATGTACTCTGCCGGATAGTGTCTGTAACCTGTCTCGCTTGAAGAAGTTGTATTTGTCAAACTGCAATTTGTCAGACCTGCCCAGTGAAATTGGGAGGCTGGTGTCATTAGAGACTTTGATTCTTGGAGGAAGCAGTTTACTTACCTTACCGGATAGTATGGGTAACCTTACTCGCTTGGAGAATCTGTCTTTGATAGACTGCAATGTGCCTGGCGAAACTGGGAGGGTTTCATTAGTGTATTTGAATCTTGGGCGAAACAGTTTACGTACCCTTACGTGGGAGGTTTATCTCATTGGAAACTTTGGATCTTGTCGGCAACAATTTGTGTACTTCGCTGGATAGTGTTGTAACCTTGCTTGAAGGAGTTGCGTAAAGACCGTAATTTTCGTAATTTCCATGATGTGTATATATATATATATATATATATATATATATATATATATATATATATATATATATATATATATATAGTTTCCATGTATATTAAATTCCTTAGATAGCTTTTTATTTTATGCAGGATTTACATGTATTTTTGTACATATATATAGCCATGTTATAATGATAAAGATATTGTTTTCCACATGTGTTGGCTGCCTAATTAGGTTCTCGTTATTTTTGTTTACTTCCTAACCTGGTAGGAAATTATACCAAAATTTCTTTTAAACCTGTTTCCAATAATCCCATTAATTATTTAGTTTTCAATTTCAATCCTAAAATCCCTCCTCACAAATCCTTACCAACGGTGGAATTGGAATTTTGAGCTCGTTAAAGTGTTTTTATTATCTTGAAACTAAATTAAAAATCTTTGTAACTTACCAAATCAAATGTTCCAAAAGTCGGCTTAGGCAGTAGGCAGCCACCCAACGCCAACATTTTTAGGGTCTAGGCGTTGTGTACGTCAATTGGGGATAATCAGCCATGTGGGGATTAGTCGGGTTGGTGGCGACTAAAAGCGGCTATCTATATTTGGCTCCTAAAATGACTCCTAAAGTTGACACATAAGCAAAAGTGAAGTCCAATTTTGTTTGTTAAGAACTTGCTAATTTAGGAATGTGAGAGCACTCTAATGGACTCTCTAATATTGGCTTTTAGACTATGTCCTAAGATTATTTATGGACACAAAAATATAAGTGGGTCCCCCATTCCCCTCTCCCTCTTCTACTTCTCTCTGTTTCTCTCTTTGCCTCACTCCCAATTCCTTCCCTAAATTTAGCTAATGTTGAGGAGTCATCCTTAAGAGCTTCTATGGATAGCCCATTGAAGACCATAATTGAGCAAATGAATTGCTAAATGTTAGGAGTCTCATCTAAGAGTCTTTTTAAAAGCCCACTGTGGATGCCCTAAGCGACTCTGTAGGCGGCTAGGCGGTGACTAATCAACGGGTCTGTGTTATAACTTTTATTAGTTCTAGGGTTAAATGTGTAATATTAACACATGCAAGGGAGTTAAGTTTTTATTTTGACAATAACAAAAATATATCATATACCCATTTTATGTCTTCAGTACTTAATTTTATTTTGTTTTGAACTTTGAATATCCAACTTTGTATTTGACTAGTTATTTGTACTTTAGTCTTAATCTTTTCTTACTCAAACTTTGGAGGAGGTGAGGAGACAGTTTTTAAATACATAGAAAAACAGAGTCCCGATTAATCTCTAGGCCCCAATTAGTCCCCTGAGTCTCTTCCGCCCGACTGACGCCTAGCGATATTTAGGACATTGCACCAAATAGTCTCGGTGACCTTGCAAGCTTGGAAAGACTCTAATTGAATAATTGTGGAAGGCTCCAATTGCTTCCAGAGCTTCCAGCAAGTTTGTGTTGTATGGATCCAAATTGTTCTCAACTAACATAGTGCATTCCGGAAGGGGCATGCATCCAGCTTGCCAATTGAATTCAGTAGGTATGCTTTCCAGTAATGTTACAGAAAGACTGGACCAGTACAAGGTTCTCTAACAAAAATACCAAAAGAACCATAATAAGCAATGCATATATTGCATCAATAATAAAGCTAATATCCCATTTTCCGACTTTGTAGGTTCGGTATAATATCAGCTTGTGTAAAATTTGTAGTTCCAAATCCTGTCAAGAACAACAAATTTAAATGGTACTCAACTCGTTATCAGTTGGAATAGGAATGGTTCCCAATTGGTTCCAGTGTGTATACAGAGAAATATATCTTGTGGTAACTCGGAGAATACTGGGTTGCATTTTATGCATAGTTTTCACTTTTCAGGACTAACAAAAATCCTGGTCAAAGGTCTTGTATGAACATTTACAGGAGAACGGGGTGGAAGAAGAAGAAGAAGGGGCTAATTGGGGTGTTATTTTTTTTGGGCATTTCAGTCTTTAGCCAATACTGTAATGTGTGAAGTTTCTAGTGGGTTGTATGAAGTAAATAAAGGGTTGCAAATATAATCGGCCTAAATATTTCGTCCTCTGCCTCTACTTGTTGTAGTTAAACAAAATCTCAGATATTTATTTTCTCCCGTGTCTCTGTCTCTGTCTCTGTCTCTCTCTCCCTCTCCGCATTTCTCCTTTCGGCAACCGACTATCACTATTTCCTCTTCTCTTCCCCAATTTCCAGCCACGAATGAAGACAGCAGCACAACACCACTTTGCTTTTCTACAACGGCGATTTTGTGAGATTACTCACTCCTTTCTGCATGATTTTTGTTTGGAGTTCTACTTGTTTATTTCTTTTCTCCGTCTCTACTTGTATTTTGTCAGCGTTTTGAGAACTTAATTTAGTTTTTTTTTTTCCTCCATTTCTTCCAGAATATATGCAAATGTCAATTATTTGTGCTATGTTCTTGATGAGGTTTTCTTCTATAAGTTCATTTATGGAAAGAAGTAGCAGGCGTTTAGCTCAGGAACCGAACATAGGCTATGCTTTCAATAGTGAGTGATTGTAAATCGTTGTGAACTGCTTCATCCCTTGAGTACCTCTGGTAACATTTTATTGCCGGTTATGTTACCTCTTCATTGGGTCCATAGATCTCGGATATCTTTAGTTTTTGAGAGATTGAGGTAATTTGTCATGCTTAGATGTCTCATTAGTGTTGTGTGAGATAGAGATTCATTGCATGTCAATAGTAGTTCTTTTTTGTTTGGATAATTAACATGGACAAGCTTATGCACCTCAACTGATTCTTGGGACCAATCCCACGCTCAATTGTGAGAGGGTCCACTTAGAGCCGAGATAAAGCCTCGTATGGTTTGTTCCTATAACACCAGTTTCCAACTTGAGACATGGGAGGGAGCAAATTACAAAGTCCCAGCTTTGACCACTAGGCCACATGTCAATTAGTTTTGTTACTATAGTTCTCTTAGATTTGATTAATTTTACTTTAGGAGTTATATGAAATCGTGCAGGTGGAGAGAGAAGAATATATTTTTCTCATTTTTTTAATTTTTTTTTTCATTCGTCATTCCTTATATATTACATTGAGGGAAGGGGGAATGGGACTCGGTCCCGAGATGCAGTGTGGGGCATCCAAGAGCTCTACCACATGAGCTAGCCACCACTTGCTTTCTTTAACCGTTTTTTTTTTTTTTTTTTCCGCTTTCTTATAGGGGTATGAATCTCCTATAATCAAACAAATCACTAACAAGAAGAAAAATATAACAAGGCTCAAGTATACATCTATCATTCATCTTCGAGCTTGGTCATGGACACTGCTTGGCTAAAACAAGCTTCTTTCTCTTCCTCATTCTCATCCTCCTCCTCCATCTTAGCACAATTCAAATATGATGTCTTCTTGAGTTTCAGTGGCGTTGATACTCGCAACAATTTTGCCAGCCATCTTTTAGCTGCTTTAGAACGAAATGGTTTTCATACATTCAGAGATGACACAAAGCTCAACAGAGGAGAAGATATTGGCTATGAACGACTAAATGCTATTGAGGAGTCAAGAATTTCGCTTGGAGTTCTCTCAAAAAATTATGCCTTGTCACGGTGGTGCCTTGATGAACTTGTGATGATCATGGAGTGGAGGAAGAACTTGCAACATATTGTTATGCCTATTTTTATGATGTTGAGCCCTCCGACGTACGGGCTCAGAAGGGAAGTCTTGCAAGAGCATTTGTCAAGCATGAAGAGCGTTTTAAGGAGGGTTCAGATAGCGAGGTGGAGAAGTGGCAGGAGGCTCTTACTGATGTTGCCAATTTGTTAGGTTGGGACTTGCCCAAGGTGGCCAACGGGTAGTTTCCTCTACCTTTCTAATACATAAACAATAACCTAAAGTGGCTCTGGTCAACAGTCAGTCTGTTTGGGGTGCAAGTGCAATTCTACCTAGAATTACAGAGTTTTAATTGAGTCATGTATGCCACTTAAGGCCAGCCCTTAAGGCCAGCCCAAGCACAAGGCCCACAAGTCCTAGGCCTTAGCAGAACTCTTTTCAACCCAATAAAAAAATTAAAAAGGCCCAATTTACTTACAAAAGGGAAACAAATCTGATCCAAAAAGGCCCAAAACTAAAAAAGACCTGATAGAAGAATCATTTTGATCCAAAAAATTATCAAAGAGTTCAAAAATGGCCCAAAACTCCTCTCCTCCTCCCATTTCATCAGAACCCCTTCTCTTTTCACTCCATGTAGTTGACGTTTGCTTCCTAGATATGCACACACGGGAGATCAATCAGCCTAGTAGCAAAGAGATCTGAACAGGCAAAGCAAACACTTTGCTTGGGCCGAACTGCTCTCATGAATGGAGCCCTTGCTTCTAAATCTGCCTCAAGTGTGGACAATCTCTGGAAAGGTATTGCAATATTTAAGGGTTTCATACCATTTTTGGTGTCCTGCAAGTTAATTTTTGTTTACTGATGTGGTTGCCACTTTATTACTTCAAAGTGGGCACTGGCTGCTTCCTAGTAAATGCTTCTCTGTTGTTGTTTTTTTTTTGTTTTTGATCCGGTTGCTTCTATGTTGTTGATGAAGTAAAAGTTGAGGAGCTTTATTGGTTTAAATTTGGGATTTTATGTCTTAGTGGTATCTATTTTGTGTTGATCTTCACTACCATGGTCAAAGTGCCTTAGTTCTTGGGTTCAATTTTAGGGTTTCTTGTCCCTTACTTTTTTAGTACTTTCACCTAGTTATTTTGCCTAGTACTGTTGGAAATGCTCTAAGTCAACTATTTAAATATATAAAAAGAAATACACCAATGATTCATGCTTAAATATTATCAAAAGTACATATATGTATTTGGAGACTCTGTGTTTTGATTTTTCTATTATTATGTAATGATTAGTAGAACTATATATTATTTTGACTTTCTCGTATTGTGATTGTTGCTCGAAAAATTATTTAAGTGTTGTACTTGTGGGGCACAATTTTTGGTCTAGGCCTAAGGCGCTCCAAACCTTTGGGCCGGCCCTTATGCCACTCTTGCGAATTGGTCAAGAGTAGTTTATGTCAAATTCATATCATACAGCACCAGAATTGTGAATTTGCATGAAAGTTTCGTTTATTTAATGGTTGTTGTTGCCTCAGAAGATATCCACAGAAAACCTTATTGCACTTTAAACAAGCCAAAAGAAAGAAATTCTAACTAAGAGTAAGCCTTTTACTAAGTTCAACCTTTCTTCTATGCATTCCCCTAATCATAGAAAGATGTTGAAAGCTTGCAACCGCTCTATTATCCGTGTTTGTAGTTCAGAGTTATGTTACGTTAGCTTGAGTCAGTTTATAAAATCGCTCTTCTAAATCGGCTAAGTGATTGATTTGTTTTTGCTCTTCTATTCTGTGTTCAATTTTGCAGAGATGAAGCAAAGTTAATTCAGAAAATCGTTGAAAAGGTTGGAAATAGATTAGACATTGCCCATCTGAATGTTCAGGACCATCTAGTTGGACTAGAGTCTCGTCTTCAAAAGCTCAATGTTCTTTTGAGCATGGAATCAAGTAACGTTTGCATTGTTGAAATATGGGGGATTGTTAGGATTGGTAAGACTACAATAGCTTTGAAACAGTACAATCTCATCCGACATATTTTGAAGGTAGCAGTTTTCTTGCAAATGTCGTAGAAACTTCGAGGCAACCAAATGGTCTGGCTGCTTTACAAGAGCAACTTCTTTCAGATATATGCAAAAACGGAACCCATAATGTAAGAAATTCCTATCAAGGAATCGAGGTTATGAAACGAAGAGCTTTCTGTCAAAGGGTTCTTCTTGTTCTTGATGACGTGGATAATGTCCGGCAATTGAAAGCATTATCGATAGATCGAGATTCCTTCAGGTCTGGAAGTAGGATTATCATAACAACAAGAGATCTGTCTTTGCTAAATTTGCTCAAAGTGGATAAGATATATGCACCAAAGGAGTTAAATAGAAGTGAATCTCTCGAACTCTTAAGTTGGCATGCCTTTAAGGAAGATTGTCTCAAAGACATCTATTTGGACCTTTCAGATCAAGTCGTGGCCTATGCTGGAGGTCTTCCATTAGCTCTTGAAGTTTTGGCTTCCTTTTTGTATGGAAAGCGCTTATCTAAATGGAAAAGTGCTATATCAAAATTGAAAAAAACATCCCTCATGTTGATATTCAAGCAAAACTTAAGATAAGTTTTGATTCGCTAAGTGATGAAGAGAAGGAGTTGTTCCTAAATATGGCATGTCTTTTTGTTGGTACATATGGAGATTCTACCATCAAAATACTTGAAGGCTGTAACATCTTTGCAGCAATTGGGATTTAGGTTCTAGCCGATCGGTGCCTCATAAAATACGGGCCCTGTAATGAGCTTCTGATGCATGATTTGCTTAGAGACATGGGCAGAGAAATTGTCTGAGAGACAGAGGAAGGAGGAACACGAGGGTTTTGGTTAGGGTTGCGTTAATGGAGAATCGTGAGCGTAAGCGTTCTGGTTCAAGTGTCGAAATGGAAATGGAGAAATCTTCCTTTGGTCCAAGTCTGGAAATGGAGACTACATCTCGTGCAAGGAAGAAACCGTGGGTTGATTCAGTCTGGTCGCAGAGAGACAAAGGTGCTGGAATGCGTGAAGGTATTCACCTACGAGAGTTAAAAAAGCGGTGACATGCATTGTATTGGAAAACAAAGAAAATGCGACGAAACTACGTAGATTGTTGGATAAAGTTCATCATCCAAACCTGCCGACACTTTTGGCATTCTTGAAGGTTGAAAATAATTTATATAAAGTTGTGATTGAGAGGCTTCTGGTCGATTCATATTCCCGATTATTCTCCAAAGGGGCCGGAGATCGCAACCTCTGGCGTCTTAATAGTGATGGTTCAAAGTTTTTGGAGATGGACAGGGGTTTTCAAATCATACTTTGGTAATCTCTAATAATATCCCAATTAGTTTTTATACATGTCTTACATTACTTTTAATTGTTTTAAAAAACTATAGGAGTATTGGCAAAGCTATGTCTCGTCTCTACAACGCTGGGAGATACCATGGCAAACTTCTGAAAGAAATCTGGGAGAGTGATTGTGGCGATCCGGAAGTGGAACTTGCCAATTTTGACATCGATATCGGTAATGTTCTATCGGTAATTGAAAGTTGAAACTATAGAACATTACCGATATCGATGTCAAAATTGGCAAGTTTCACTTCTGGATCGCCACAATCACTCACCCAGATTCCTTCCAGAAGTTTGCCATGGCATCTCCCAGCGTTGTGGAGACGAGACAAAGCTTTGCCAATACTCTTATAGTTTTTAAAAACAATTAAAAGTAATGTAAGACATGTATCAAAACTAATCGGGATATTATTAGAGATTACCGAAGTATGATTTGAAAACCCATGTCCATCTCCAGAAACTTTGAACCATCCCTATTAAGACGCCAGAGGCTGCGACCTCCGGCCCCTTTGGAGAAGAATCGGGAATACGAATCGACCGGAAGCCTCTCAATCACAACTTTATACAAATTATTTTCAGCCTTCTCGAATGCCAAAAGCGTTGGCATGTTTGGATGATGAACTTTATCCAACAATCTACGTAGTTTCGTCACCTTTTCTTTGTTTTCCAATACAATGCATGTCACCGCTTTTTTGACCCTCGTAGGTGAATACCATCACGCATTCCAGCACCTCTGTCTCTCTGCGACCAGACTGAATCAACCCACGGTTTCTTCCTTGCACGAGATGTAGTCTCCATTTCCAGACTTGGACCAGAGGAAGATTTTTCCATTTCCATTTCGACAAATTTCTCTCTCGTTCTCTCTCGCATAGGTGTGATTTTTTTCCCGTTCCGAAAAAAACCTTGCTCAATTCAGAGTCCATAATCCGAGTACCCAAAAAAAATGAGTGCTTTTGGCCTAGATTCCTTCAATTGCACGTGATTGGGAAGATTTGGAGAAGATGATTTGTTCATTTCTACCTTTTTGCATGTCAATTTTGTTTTTAGTTTTATTGTGATATAAATGCATAATTAATTCTCTTCTTTTACGAATTAATTCATTGCTTCCTTCATACATGTCAATTGTTTTACATTTACTGATCGCTAAGTGCAATTCTCATTACGTATGATATTTTTTTAGGTTGGTGTAAATGCATATCATTACGTATGATATCAATTTTGTTTTTAGTTTTATTGTGATATAAATGCATAATTAATTCTCGTCTTTTACCAATTAGTTCATTGCTTCCTTCTTACTCCTACATGTCAATTGTTTTACATTTACTGATCGCTAAGTGCAATTCTCATTGCGTATGATATTAATTTTTTAAGTTGATGTCGTGATGTCTAACACATTACACCAACCTAAAAACCTCCATCTATTCGCCTCAGTGATGAGTTTAGCAGGTTGACTCAGTATGTTAGGTTTGATGAGTTAGTTTTAATTCTGTCTTTCGTTTTGTTGCCTGTGTACGTTGATTTTCTTTGTGTTCCGATTTTTTTTTTTTTTTTTGCTTGGATCGGTAGGGGTAGATCCCAGTCGCCGGTTGTCGTGGTCACCAGCGGCTGCGTTGAGGGCTGTTGAGGTTGTTTTCTCGGACGGCATCTTGCCTGCCGTGGCCGCGAGGACTCAGCAGTGTGTTGCCGGCTTGATGTTCCTCAAGGCCAGAACTTTGTGTGACAGCAAGGGTTTGCCATGGAGTGGCATCCTGTGTTTGTGGTTGCGTGTCAGTGTATCGGGCCACAATCAGCTGGCGTGGCGTTGGGGATGTAGATTCGTGCTCCAAATTTCTCCTTCGCTTAGTTTAGGGTTTGAGCTAGGTGTCCCTGTTGGACTCTCCACTGTCTTGTCTGCAACAGGTTCTTAAGTGCCTTTGTTTTGTCGGGCTGCATTTGCAGTAGGTGCCTAGTGTCTAGGATTTGACAGTGTTGGTTCACTCATGTATCTTCTGTTGAAATCTGTATAGCCTTCGGGCTTTTGGTATGAATGAATGGATTGCTCTTTTCATTGGCGGGATTTATTCAGGGGCAGGGTGCGGCCAAGGCCCCCCATTTGGCCAATTGTATTTTTTTTATTTTTTTTTTTAAGTTTCAAAAGGAAAGTCTCATCACTTTTGCCATGTAGGAGTATATTTTTGAAAAGAAATGCTAATAACAACCCATTGGATTGTGAATAAGAGAGGAAGAGAGGGAAAAAAATACACAGTTTTTGATGCACATTTAACATTTTTCAAAACATTTTAGCACATCAGAAATTGTATTTTTCTTTTTCTTTTTCCTCTCTAATTGACCACTCAATGGCTTGTTATTGGCATTTTCCTTCTGGTGGATGAACAAATACTTTAAAATTTTCCAAATCAAAACAAGAACAAGTTTTGTACTCTTTGTGTTTCCTCAAGCGACCCCTCTTTTAAATATGCGAAACCATTATACGTTCGATTGGATGACAAGCTGCTTGTCTTTCTTCGGTTAGATGTGGCATGTGGCAAATTTCAGGGATTTTTTATTTTTAAAAAAGTCAAAAATCTGAGAATTAAGGGATTGGATTTTGGAGGCTTTTGGGAGCTCGACACATTGAACCATATCAATGTCTACCAATCGGCCACGTACCTTTCAGTCTTTCACCATATAAGGTTAGTTCCACCTTCATTTACTTTTGGTTTTTCTTTTGGATTATTTTCGCCCGGCTGACCTTCAGTAACAGAAACCGTCCTTCTTTCCACGCACTCTATTTTAGTATTTTTTGATATCCGTATGTGAGTGTAAAATCAAAAAACAAAAAATGATCCTCCTTATTTTGCAGAGGATCCAGATAATTTTAGTCCATGTTAAAATTAGTCGAGTGCACCTAAGTTTGTCCGGATATCCTCAGTTATTAAAAAAACATCTATGTATTCACGCGCCTCGTTGATTGAATGTGCAAAGTTCAAATAAATGAGCACTGAACTTTCCAATTACCCCAAGTCGGCATTGGTCAGAGCCAAATTTAGGAGACTGGACAGTTGGCTTTAATTCTAGTTAGAGCAACTCCAATGGGCATGAGGTCCATGACCACTTGTTTTAGCCAAGGTAATAGTTTAGCTTGCTACAGTACTATTGGCGAATTTTTGACTGAACCACTTACGCCGGGTTCACTTACTAAAAGTGCTACAAGTTGGATATTTCAAAAAAAAAAAAAGAGCTTCAATCATACTAATTTTTTACTTTTCTGATTCCTTTCGCCAAGAAAAATCAATAATCACCAAAAGTTTAACACAAAATAACAAATGCAAAAAAACTTACATAAAAATAATCCAAAAAGTAACTTTTAGCCGTGACTATACTTGATTTGGCAAAAAAGAAAAAAACGATTTTTTGGTTTTTTTGTTTTGTCTTTTTTCTTTTTTCTTTTTTTTTGCATTTGTTAATTTTGCGTCAAGTTTTCGTGGTTTATGCCTTTATGGAGTCTAGACGAATCCAAGAATAAAATTATGGTCGAAACTTAAATTTTTTTTTAAATATAGCCAAAATTAAACCGATAAACGGGTTTATTTTGATTTATTTTCGGCTCTATTCAAAAAAATATTAGTTTCGACCATAATTGTATACTTGTTGCATTCGTCTCGTCAAGACCAATCCATAAACCACGAAAACTTGACACAAAACTAAAAAATGCAAAAAAAAATTTGAATAAAGACAATCAAAAAACCAGTCTGCAACTTCTTTTCCAAAGCACCCAATAAAAACTGGAAAACCAACGGTGGGAGTGGACTGCACATTTGTACCTTTGGGCCCAATAGAGAAATACATGTAGACCATACCCAATAACAATAAATTTGACATTCGTAATTAGAGCACCTAATATCGTCATATGTTTTTTCAATAATGGTGGTTATAAATTCCTTCGATTAGTTATGAACAATCAGAACTTATAGTTCACGGAAAACCAGAACCTGCTTCCACCAGAGAATTTGTCTTCACGCATGTTAACTGTTGATCAAACTCGTAAATAAACCCAGGTGACATTTTCACAGCGACCGTAATTCCTCTGTAATGTAATCTTTCAACAGAGTTCTGATTCTTTGACCAAAGGCCGACCTCTCGAAGATCTCCCTCATTCCATCTTATGTTGACTGTCACATTCCCGCGCGCCTTCAATCCTTTTACGCAACCATTTGCCCATTTATCTCGTGGAAGAGCGGGAAGTAAGTAGAGATCCCTCATTGTGCTCTGGACAAGCATTTCAGATACTGCTGCACAAAATCTGATACCACCAACTATGAACTTTAGCTGCTCCATAAATTTTTTTTTTGTCCTTTTTTTGGGGCATCAAAGAAGAACTTCATGGTATTCAATACAGGGCCCCAAAAAATGGAACTAGAAAATTTTTGAATTAGGGAATACAACAAGCAAAACTAAGATGGGCAAATTCCAAAGCAGAAAGATCGATCTACTAGTAAATTATCTGTTGTCGAAAGGATAAGTAATAATATCCGCCTTCGAGTGAATCTTGGAAGGTGCAGCAAATCTCGCCAAAAAATCAGCTCCATATTTTAGTTGGATACTTGTCTACACTCCAAATGATGGGTTTTGAAAAAACTAAAAACAAAGCGGTGATATATAGCTTACACAGATAAACTACTTCCCTTTTAAATTTAAAACATGATAAAGGATACAAGCAACTCATAGAAAGAGGTGGGTAGGAAAATCTAGAACAAAGTAAGAGCAGACGCTTTGCACAACTTTTTTGGCTTATGTGTTTGGAATGAGAGAGAGGTCCCCTTGTAGTTTTGCTTCCCAACAGTTTTCTAACTATGATTCGAACAAATGAAAAGACTTTCATGGTAATAAAGCCCAATTGAAAGTGGGAAAGTAACTTTAGAGGAAGTGATCATTTTTTGAAAAGTTGGTGTTGCAATGAAAAAGAAATGAAATAAGTTTTCCTTGTTTGATACTATAAAATAAAAGAGGAAAGAAAATAGGGAAATACCAATAACTAAATGAAAGATGAAAGACAAAAGAAAAGAAAGTAAGGAGCCAAAATTATAATTACTTTTCCGCCTTCTCTCTCCCAACCTCTGAACCAAACATAGGAAGCAAGAAAGTTCACTATGACAATGCAAGACATAAAATTATTTAGGAAACAGAGCAGCAAAGCAATGTGGTGGAAACGCTTTTTGTATAATATTCAGCAATTTACATACTTTGACAATATGAAACACAAAAAATGAATCAAGAGTACAAACTTATTTTTAAAAGAATGTTGTAGAGAGGATGCAGGCAAAACTAAGTATGCAAGTGTTTAGATATTTCATTAGCAAGTTGGGAAAAGGAATTGGAAAGGGTTGATATTGATAGACAGATAGAAAGAATGCTGCATACCCGAAGTTAGCATCAATTTGGAAAGGTGGGTGTGCAGCGAAGAGGTTACTGTAAAGTCCACCTTCAAAACCGATTTCATGATCAGTTTCCACCAATACGAACAAATGCTTGATCATCCTGTACGCATGCTCGCTGTTGCGAAGACGCGCCCATAGAGCAGCTTTCCAAGTGGTTGACCATCCTGGACCGTCCTCCCCTGTTTCCAGACACGAAAATATTGATCCACATTGCATAAGCTTTGCTAAACATCACTGTTGATATAGTGAAATGCATTGTTGACCATAACAAGTAAGAATCCAGTGGTCAGAATGAAGTCAAAAGGAAAAAAAGATGGTAGAAGCCCTGACATGACAACTAATATAGCTAGAAAGGCATGTCGTAGTATTTGTAATTAAAAACCTGAAAGGACCACAATAAATACAACAGAAAACCTCAACTTTTATCTGCACCATCTCATAACTAAAAACTTCAATGTTTGTAGCATAACCTCAATCCCTCACAAGTCACAACTAAGAGTTTTCTAAGGGTACACCCGTTTGTAAAAGCCCCAAAATCTCGTAACTTCGATTATGCTACGTGGGGTTTTACCAAGAATTTCTACATATTAGTACCACTCATCCAGTCTTTCCAGCATAACTTTGTTCCTTCGTACTCAGTTCATAACCATGCTAAGATCTTTACGTTTAGAGAGAGGACATCCTTTGAAGTCTCTGCAATCATTGTGCCTGTTTTCTTCTTTCAGAACCTAGCTTTGTTTTTTGAGAAAGTGGACCAATCTGAATATGAACAATACAGACCACAGTGATTGACATTTTCTATAAAGCACAGATACGGATATGACATGACACAGATACGACACGATAAAATGAAACAACCTAAAAATTTAGGATACAGATACATCAGGGATACACCTGTGCAAATTTTACATTTTCATAATTATTAATCTCCAACTAAGCATAAAAATTAAGCCAAAGAAATAAAAGAGCAGTTGAATACTTTATGAGAGAGTATCTGCAAATCGAAAATATCAGTATATCACAAAAAAAGAAGAAGAGAGTACCTGTGATTCGAAAAACCTCGGAATGAAGATATGGGAATCGCGATCTAGGGTTTCATAATAATCGACTGTATCAGGCCTCGCTCAGGGTACACTATTAGCCATCAGTCGATATCTAGGGTTTATCTTATTACAATTTTTCCCTTAAGAGTTTTTACTTGATATTATTTAAAGTTATCAATTTGACCCACATATCCTGAAACATATTTTCGTTCACAAACCTCTTTTGTGAAGGGTATAAGCTGCAGCTTTACATAGGTCAGGAGTTTTCTCAGGCGTCAATGTGTGTCCTGGAAAAAGGCCAAATAAATGTGATAGATGCCGATGATGCACCTCTGGGTCCTTAAAATCCTGGGCCTGTCATGACACAGACAAATATTTTTCAGCTTAGATGAAAAGGCCGCGAATTTTTACCTCCTCCAAAGTATAAGGAGTGCAAATTCTTGGAAATGTAAATTCAAGTTTTTCACATACCCATTCCATAATGGATCCATCCCCAGCAACTTTTGTTGGATAAAGCCGTGGTTGAGCTTTACGAACTCTTTCAATCAGATCATCCTCAGTTTTACCTAACAGCTGTTCACAATTAAATAATCAAAAAGGCGAAAGAGTAGATGAATGAAACAGAGAAGAAACTGGGTATTTTGCTTAGTTAGAATAGAAGCTTTACCTCGGCAGCATTAACAACTGCAGAGAAAACTTCTCTTATGATTGCCATATCCATGGTTGATGAGTAGCTCACACTAGCAGTCCTTCCATCAGGGGCAATAAAGTCATGTTCCGGAGAAGTTGATGGGTTGGTTTCAAGGTATCCTCCTCGGCCTTCAATCAACCAGTCCAACAGAAACGAAGTACATCCTTCCAGCAATGGATATGCCTTTTTTTCTAGATAACCCTAAGTATCTCAAAAGGATTAGACATAATTTTACGGATTTAAAGCAATGGGCAAAACAATATACATGCTCTATTACCAAACTAGGACATTAAAAACAAAAAGAGTTATTAAGCCAGAATCACAACGTGTAGATTGCGAAACAACTAGCACAACAAACTTAAACACCCTTTACTAACACGTATGAACGTTGCGACTTCCAATCCCTTGGGCCGTAGTTAATAATATCAGTGATCAACTTCTCCCATTTCTAGCCATTTTAACTTCACTTATTTGGGGCTAAATTTCCCGTTAGATCCTGGCTACCATTTTTTTTTTTTTTTTTTGGGTGGGTGGGGGAGGGACAAGCAGATCCTTACGCTTGCTAAACTTGTCTTGTTATGGATAATAGTCCAAAGAGTACGACGCCAACATAGTAGTGAAGAAAATAAAAGGACAATAGCCAAGCAACTCCAAACATATTCTATAGTAGGGCAAATGTTTTTTTAGCTATGTACGTCCGCAACCATTTTCCACGGACATCTTGCTTTTGAAAATCATAATTTCATCCAGACTGTGTGCGTTGGGCCCTTCATCCTGGAACAGTATCCAGCCACAGCTACCAATCTACCAATTTTATTTATTACTGTGATTAAGGCTGATCAGTAACTAGGCAAGTAGGCAGTATGTGTTGATTTATTATGACTTTTGGTAAATGCATGTATCAAAATAGAGGCATAGGCCTAGCCCAGACACAAAATAAATTTGAACAAACCAAAACAGAGAAGTGGACAACCAATTTGAGGGCTGGAGGAGATGATCGACTGAAGGCAGAGAGATAAATGAGAGATGATCTACTGAAGTGGAGGTGACTGCTGAACTTGTTTCATTTGTCTGCTGGTGATCGAAAGTGATTAAAGATGGTCGATCGACGTGATAAGTTTAACCTAGCGCTAATTCTATTACTGATCCTACAACTGTGATTGAAAGTGAAAGAGGCATGCTCCTCGTCGCCTTTCTCTTGGCTCTTGTTTCAAGTCGCCTTGCCTCAGCTCAGTCAAGTCGCCAACCTTGCACTTCTCGCCTAGGCTTAAGGTCTAACATTCTTGCCAATACATTATCCTCATTCTATTCTGGATTATAATCTCTAATGAAAAATATATCTCCGTGAGGAAAAGCTCCCGTCATGATGATCCGCAATGGCGGAAATTCCTTCTACCGCATTTCTAGTTATGAAAAATGGAAAGAGGCCTTGGATCTAATCAATACCATTCCATTATATTGACTCATACACACACACACCCGCCCACCTCTTCCACGTAATCTCTCTCTTTCTCATCCTTCATTATTCTCCTTGTCACCTTAGTTTAAAGATCATTGCACCAGCATATTATATCCATTCCTAAAACGCAAAGGCTACACTAGCACATTAATTTAGCCTGCAAAGCAAGGTTGTCAAATCGCGAATCGAATTGAGCCTTTTCTGAATCGTGAATCGTATCGAATCGTGAATCGTAACGATTCGGTCCAACTTTCACAAATACATTGGAAAATGTATCTATGCATCTATATAATAAAGATACATTGTAAAATTGAAAAATTTAAGCTGAAATACATATTTAAGTTTGTTTTCAAAATAAACTTAAATTGATGATCGCATGGCATCATAGCAAAATAAATACTATAGTAACATTGATATATGCATATAGATGTTAAGGATTCATAATAAAAAGCTTTCAAAATAAAGCTTGTAGCCTAATAGGTAGGAAACTAGCTTATATGGCAACGTATGTAGGTTAGTCCGAGCCTCAGAGCCGTTCCCTGATCTATGACTTAGAGGATACAAGAACCAAAAAGATTGATTTATGAAATTACATGTCCATGGTAGATTCGTCTCCATTGAATAAAGAACATGATCTCCTGTACTATATGATCTCATATTCGTACTTTTCTCTGGGAAAAAACTATGCAAAATAATAAAAGTGGTTTCATATTGTCGAATGTAAGTTGTGATAAACCTTGATTCACCCAAAGATTCGAACTGTTTTTCCGTGAATCGGGAATCGAATCGCGGATCAAACCATGAATCGGACGATTCATCTCTGATTCTATATCAACCTTGATTCACCTATAGATTCGTATCGTTTTTGCACAGAATCGTGAATCGAATCGTAAATCGAATCATGAATCGTGCGATTCTGACAACCATGCTGCAAAGTTCTAAGAACATAAATTCAGCCTGCAAAGTTCTAAGACCTATCAATGATCTTTGGTAGAAGTCAAGATACCCTAATGAAATATGGTTCCATGCAGTGTGTTGACTACTGCATTGGTCTACAGCTTTTACTCCAAAAGAGGAGATTGATAGTTTCAGCTGACTATAGAATGGACAACAAGATATCATATATTCGCGTTGGATGACAAATATAAATATCAAGAGAAGCGGAAAATTCAACAGCAACAAATCATGATTGCACATACATATCATATATATTTCTAGCAGAGGAAAAATCAAAAGCATGATTGCATGCCAAGATAAATCATGATCAGGAACATAAACTAAACATCGATGACTCTAGGGGAGAGACAACAGTGTGTGTCCCATCAATACGAGGCTCTTCTGCAACAAGCAAAATTTCACCGGGGGAAAAAACAAAGGACATAGGTACAGGAAAAGTTTGCTCACTTTGTCCGCTGTATAAGCATAATGCTCCCATAGATGAGTGCAAAGCCACGCTCCACCCATTGGCCATAAAGACCATACGGGATTTCCTTGCAGTGCAGATGTTTTTGCCCATATATCAGACACGTGATGAACAACCCAACCACTTGCTTCATAGTTCACCTGTAACAATCTGTGACTAACTACAGTGATAGAGCCAATACAGTAACATACAACGCAGATCTAAATGTATTTTCACAGAAAAGACTAAATCAGAGTTCACATGAGGATGGAGCACTAAACTAATATCACTGCTTGTCAAAACTTGTAATTCTCTCCACTTGAATTGACTGCATTTCATTTTCCAAATGGAAGGAAACCAAGGCTCACATCATAATTACGAGTAGCTGACAAAACAGTGCCACCATAGGACCGCCTACCGAATATGATATTCAAATTTCACATGCCTGCAGCATCTCTGAGGTGGTAAGACATAATGACTCGTTCATATTTCTTAGTATGATAGCACAAGATGATTAGAATTAATTGTTCATGATTAGGAAAAAAATCTTACTTTGGCCGTTTTACTCCCATTCACCGACAGAAATGATATGTAGTCAAACAAAGGCTCCTGGCACTCAGGAAGGTTGCAAGGAAGGGAAGGCCAGTAGTTCATCTCCAGATTAATATTCAAGTGAGGAGTACACCTGAGAGAGGGAAAAAAGGTCCACGTAAGTAACTGTCCGGATAAGACGTTTATGCAAATATGAAGCTGGTAAGCCAGGTAAATAAAATGAGTAATACAAGACAAGATGTTTATGCAAAAGTAAATCTTCTCTCAACAATGAAAACTTTGATATTGCTACATACATCTACCTCTTACATTTTACGCATCATGTAACATAAGATGGATGCACTCGTAGTATGACAACGTTCAAAGCAAACTGCAGCTCCATATGCATAAGTGTTGTAATCAATGATCATGATACATAAGCAACTACGACGGTACGACCACATCAATAAAGAACAAACGGACCAGAGTAGCTAAAACGCCAACAAAAAATTTAAAAGGGTATTTACATCAATTTTTTAATTAACCAAGATTCCCCAGATTTATGACAATTAACAAAAACAGAGCTTTCACACAGAACAAAAGGATATAAGTGGATCAGTTGTAAAGCCAACATCCATTGGCGAAGATCTGTGGAGGAGTCACTATGAACAGAGAAAAACACAATGAGCCAGCAATATCCGAAAGCTCGCAGATTAAAGCCTACAACCCTCAATAGCCACTTTATATAAGAAAATCCAATAACATATAAACCAGGTCAAGAAATATTCAGCAATGGATTGTGATCAGGCTATGAGCATCAAACAGGTTGAATTCGAGACAATATTCACAACAAATTACTTTCCTAATATCATGGTAGTACATTGCAGACACATCGATAACATAGCATCACTTTTTCAAATAGGATAATCAGTATTAGCCCAACATAATGTGCAACACCAGAGAGAGGGCTTACTCCCATGCTGGCTCGATATCCTCGTTCCATATTCCCTGCAGGTTTGCCACCTGAGTCCCAGGTCGTGAACAAGAAATAAGCAGATATCGACCATACTGGAATAAAAGCTCCACCATAGAAGGATCTTCATCAACTTTAAAAGATTTCACCCTCTCCGCAGTTGAAACTGTCCCATTGCCATTACCTTCTAAACATGGATCAGTCACACAAGACCAGAGTTTTTTCACATCCGAATCCTCATTTTCTCTAACACTCTTGGAGCCTTTCGAAAGATGCAGTGAGACACGGTGAAAAAGTTTTTGATAGTCTTCCAAATGCCGTGCATATAGATCAGCATATGAAAAGTTTCTGATTGCTTTCAGTGCGGTTACACACTCTGAAGTAGGATCCCTTTCTGAATCTACGGGTTTAGTGAATGGTCCATCAAATGAAGATGATGCCACTAGAAACATAATAGCCCAATCTGAGCCCTCGACCTTTAATTTCTTGTCATCCACAACATGTATAGCACCCACGCCGTTACTAATTCGTAAATCAAGAATTGCAGAAAACTGAATTCCCTTTGGATTATCATCGTGGTTCGCTTTCGGGGGGATTCTTTTACCAGGGCAGCTTCCTAACATTATAATCTGGTTTTTTCCATTTACATATGAATGATGATGTAGTTTGCTGTCTACAGCTACCGTAAAGGAGAGAGACCCTGGTTTGCTTCCAGAAATCTTTGTCACAATCACTTGATCTGGATTTGAGGCAAAATGTTCCCGCGTGAATTCAACTTCACCTACTGAATACTTCACTTTTGTTGTTGCAGTATCCAAGTCCAGCTCTCTCTGATACGTTTCTACGTCATATGCAGCATGCAAATCATCAAATTCTAGGTTGATATCACCCAGAAGCTGGTAAACCTTCATCGTCACACGGAAAAGTACTAGGATTTAGTCCATAGATAAAAGCAACCTTTCTTTGTTATGGTATAAATTATGTCATCCGGATGGATAAATGTACGTATTTTTTGCGAATATCTATTAACAAGAGTTGCTAATGTATGGCAGGGTTGGAACATTACGTCCTCTCCAAGTCTATGAGTTACACATTGGTTTGAGAAATTTATGTGAACAGGGTAATGAACCAACATACTTCAGAAGGACCGCCTAACAATTTGACCCCTTCGACCGTAGCTTCAACATACTGGCCATCACCAACAAGCTTCCTGACCTCATATAGTACCTCTGGAACACCTGAATTCGTGTAGTTTCCAGGAATGCCAGTCCAAAGCGTGTCCTCTACAAAAATCAATCAAATCTGAGGGGTGCATTTCATTCAAAAACACAAACACACGCATGTTCCAATGGCTTCAATCTGCAACACATATGGTTGAATGCCTATATTCCAATAATATCTTAGAAACTTATTAGAAAACAGAATTACAACATTCTTCCCACGTTAGTTGGGTATGGAATAAGTTATCACTTAACATAATGTCTTAGGACGGTAGGACCTCTCCACCTAATAGTTCAAATTTTTGCGTTGAATCTAAAGTTCCTACATGCCACAGTTCCCACCCCTTGCATAAACGGCCAAACAGATTCCAAAAAGACAATAAAGTGAACTCTTTATCCCTATATCTGTTTAATTTCTCAGAAATTGCTACTGCAAATTTTACTTGAGAAATAAGCATATGAATTAATTTTTCAAATAACTTAGCATTATTATTATTGTTTAGAACTGCAGAACAATGACCAATTAGGTCGTCTAACATTGAACAACTATGCCATTGATGAACCATTTACTCAAACTTATGCTTAGATTTAGGTTTTCCAATGGAGAGCTTCATATCAAATGAAAGTTCACTCAAATCGGAGTAAGAATTTGAGAAAAGGCTGGAGATGCTCCAAAAATATGAACTAATCCAGCAGAAAATATCGTACTCACTTGAGCTCAATACGAAAATCCCAAAACACACATCCTAGTGAAAGCCACACAACACTTAACTAAATCAACTTTCCAACACTTGAATGAATTTTCAGCGACATTTCATTGATCCTTGGGCAATTCCAACACGAATTAACAATTTACTGCTCTTGCTTTTCTTTAATTGCAAACCAAACAAAAACAATAGTAGCAAAGAAAAAGGGGTTGATGTAGTTTTGACCATTGAGATTGAGAGTCTCGGAGGCAACGCCGCCCCAAACCATGGCACCGAGACGGCCATTGCCGATTGGAATTGCATCGTTCCAGTTCTTGGCTGGCCCAGTGAACGTCACCTTGAGAGGAGTCGAGGTCTGTGTGTCAATTGAGCTTGGTTCCCAGGAGTTCTTTTCTGATGGGTGCCGTACCAGAACCCACTCACCATCTTCCATTGGACACGAAGATAGCGTGAGAGAGAGAGAGCTATCAATCTGTGTCCTGTGATCTGTCTGTCTATCTAATGATTTTTTATTTATTTTTTGTCTTTATTTTCAAAAATTACGGTCTTGTTTGTTTCCATGATTTAATTTTAGTTTTAATGACATCATCATTTCTCTTTCTATTTCTCTCTATTCATTACATCTCCTGACATCATCAAAACTAAATTATCTAACCAAACACAGCCTGCATTTTTTTCATGAACCTTTTTTATTATTAACTTGTTGAGAGAAATGTAAAAAGTACAAAAATTATTAATTAAAATATTAAAGAGAAAAATAATCCAGTAATTCTCAAACAAAAAAAAAACTCCCTTCAATGAACTTTTAGAATAATTTTATAATATTTTTTTACTTTTTAAATTACTTTTGTCGAGACGAACTAATAATACACAAAAAAAAAATGAAACAAAACTAAAAAATAAATAAATAATTGAATAAAAAACCTATGCGTTAATGTAGCGACAGCGTCCAAACCTCCTTGTCTCAACTTCTAGAATTGGTGTTTTTTTTTTTTCCACTCCATAAAAATTGAGAGAGACAAGCGTCGTGGGGAAGCGGAGCATCTCCTATAAAGCTCTAAAACTCTAATTTTAAGAGCTTATATGACATAATGAGTAAAGATTCCATAATTTACCTCTCTTTTTCTTCAAGTGTTTGTACTTTATGAGGAGACCCATCGTCCCTTTTTAAATGACTATGGTCCTTTAAAAGGTACAACAGATTGAAGAAAATAGGGAATAAAATTACAAAATCTCCCATCGATACGTCAAATCCGATCTCTAGCAAAGTTTTAGAGCTTGATGGGAAATGCTCTAAGTTTCAATGGAATCGCGTACCTTTTTACAAAAAGTGATGTCACCTCACAAAAAAATGATGTCATTCTTACGAAAAGAAAAAAAAAATTATTGCAAGGTATGACCTACACCATTTCAACTAACAATAGAGGGTAAAAAAGGGTGAACAAAACTAAATTCCTTAAAAATATAATTAAGGCAGATTTATGAGTTTATCTATCAAATTTCAAATCCCAATTGCACTAAGAGAAGATCAATTTTGCTTACCCACCTTTGAAATTGGGTGAACATGTTTTCAGTCATATTTCGATGATCGTAATGGTCAAGGTGATATCTTAACTCTCTTACAAAAAAATTAACGCGGTTAGATATAAAAATTACTTGATAAAATCATCCAATATTCAGTTTAGATGCTTGATAAGAATCTTTAACTGAAAATTATGTGATTTAAATAAGCAATTTATCAATCTCCCCACTCGATGCACCTATAACACGTGTATTACATAATTTAGAAACCTCTTTCTCTCTCTCTCTCTGAGGAAAAAAATTAGTTGGCTCTCTTCTTTCCCTTCCTTTGCTTTAGGGTTTTCACCAACCTCATGCAGGGCGTTATCCCTGTGCAGCGGCGGGAAGGGAGGGTCTTACCCTTGGTAGTTATATTTGTCTTTCTCCTCTGTGATGTATTTGTTCACATTCAATAACTATTCCTTTCCATTGAGTGTTCACATTCAATGACTAAGAGTTTTTTGTGTTATTCCCTATTTTCCTTTCTCTTGGGGCTTCCCTTCCTCCACCGCTCCTCTTCCATCGGTGATCCTCCATCGTCGCCAACGCGTAGTCACCAATGGATCGACGTCCATGCATGGTTGTGGTTCTGGTTAGCATCTCGAGGTCGTTGGAGATCTATGATGCTTAGGCATGATCATAGTGTTTCTACTTGTGAAGGATTAAGATGATTTGTGATGTTGTGGGATTTTTTCAATTTTTTCCTTTTACATTTTCAATTGGATTTCCATAAAAATTTATGGCGATGTGTTTGTTTGTTTTTTTTATGCAAAAGGTTTGTTTGGTTTGGAATTGGGGTATAGCCATTAAGGCGAGTCCCTGCCATCGTGATTGCTTGGTCCCCTTTCTAAGGACGAGTCTTCTGCATGATGCTGTCGTTTTTTTTTTTTTAGAAAATAAGAGCAATTATAGATATCCAACTGCGTAGATTTTGTGCAGGGTTACCATGTTCTAAGATAAACTATTTTTTGATAATAAAAAATAGGATCGAGAACAAAGTGGGTAATGTTTACCCAATTTTAAAGGTCGGTAAACAAAACTTAACTCCCACATTTGCCTATAACTTTGACAAAGTTTAGGTGAAATTACAAAAAAAAAAAACCCAGAGTTTCACTTATTTCACAGAGCAAACTCCAATTCTTTAATTTATTCAAATAAAACCCAAAGGTTTCAAGCACATCACAATTCAACCCTTCCACTTATCTCCATCCATAATTTAACCGGGGGTTGGGATCAACTCAAAAGTTCCAAGCGCATCCCAGTTCAACGTTTCCACTTATCTCCATCCACAACTTAGACTGAGGTTGGGCTTGGAACCCTTCCTTAACAAACTTAAACAAAAAATGCACCGGTAGTTAGTTGATATACCATCTATGTTGAAAGTCGCTTTTTTTAGGTAAAATTGTAAAAAAAGAAAAAGAAAAAATGCTTGATTTTGGTTTAAATTTTTTGTTGAGTGACTGTATCCCGTAGTAGTATTCTAGTGTTTTGTAGTCACGGGCAAAATTAGTACTAGCCCAAAGTTATTACTACTATTATGTTCATATACCATCTATGTTGAAAGTCGTTTTTTTTTTTAGGTAAAATTGTTAAAAAAGAAAAAGAAAAAGTGTAATCGAATTCGAGACTTACGCCTACTAATTTTTTAATGTCACAGTTTGTCTACTTTAGGTTAATTTGTTTTACTCCTATTTATTTTTAAATTTGTGATATCATAATAGGCTAATAGCATCGAAAATGTGTGTATTTTTGTTTAGGAGTATTGCTCTCGCTTCTCATACGACACCGTTTGATAACAGAAGAGAGGGAGAAATTCCAAAAATCAAAAATAATCCGGCCCGCAAAAATTCCCGCGTAATACAAAATTCCAAAACCCCTGCCACGCTGGCAATCCGATACAACACAAAACTAACCAATCACAAGCGATCCCTCTGTCCCTATATAAACCCACAGACCTCTCCCCAATAACACCGCCAAAACCACTTCGCCTCAAAATTTTCCCTCCCTGCCTCCCTTTCTCTCTCATCAAAACCGCTTTCAAATTCCTCAACCATGAACTCTGCAGCACCATCCAAGAGCAATGGCGGCCGAGGCAAACCCAGGGGCACAAAGGCCGTTTCCAGATCTCTCAAAGCCGGCCTCCAATTCCCTGTCGGCCGAGTTGCTCGCTTCCTCAAGAAGGGCCGTTATGCCCAGCGCGTCGGCTCCGGTTCTCCTGTTTACCTCTCTGCTGTTCTCGAGTATCTCGCTGCTGAGGTACGTATCAATCCTTACTGTTTTCTGTTTTCTTTTTACGTCATTTACTCTCGACGTTATTGGAATTTTTTGTGTGAAATTGGTGCTCACTGTTGATTTGGTGTGTAGGTTTTGGAGTTAGCGGGGAATGCGGCGAGGGACAACAAGAAGAATAGGATTGTTCCAAGGCACATTCAGTTGGCTGTGAGGAACGATGAGGAGTTCAGTAAGCTGTTGGGATCGGTGACAATTGCGAATGGTGGAGTTTTGCCCAACATTAATCAGGTTCTCTTGCCGAAGAAGGCTGGGAAAGGAAAAGGCGAGATTGGATCTGTCTCTCAGGAGTTCTAGGGTTTTTACGAGTATCGATTTTCCTATCTGTTTTGGAAATCGTTAAGAGTATTTTGGTTGGGTTTAACTGCTTCTTTGAGAAGGTTCTGACGAATCATTTTGTTAATACTAGTATTGTAGTGGACTTGTTCATCTCAACTTCTCTGGCATATATGGAAAATTAGTACTTTCAATTACAAGAATCACTATATTGATTGCACTTTTTCTGTCTGAATCGAACTCTGGTCTTTTCATACGAATCCTTGTGATTTGAAATCAAGATTGACCTGGTGTTTTCTAAATCTTCGCCTTTGAGGAAAGAAAATTCCCCTTGTACATCAATCTGGAAGAATAGTAGAAATGCTCTATTTTGCAAGTTTTCAGTTGAGAATTTAGATCAGAATGTGAAGGGCATAATACATCCATACGAGCGTTTGTAGGAGTCTACACAAGGCTTTCAACTTGATTGGGTATTCCGTTGAGAGATGGAGGAATTGATCCCATGGATTAGGTAAGGTGTGTTAAATTGATTCAAACATTTGAGTCTAGTACATATTTTTACAACTAAACTTACAAGTTACAACCAACTAGTCCATGTTGAAAATAATAATAGAAATACCGAATGCACTTTGATTAGACTTATGGACAATTATGAGACATACTTTATAAAGTGAATGTTTTTGATTGGCGATTATCAAAATGATAGAGTTTATATGATAATGTGGCAAATCGGTTGTAAGAGCAACTCCAACACTGCTAGGCAGAGTAGAGAGCAAAAAATATTAAAAAAAGTACAAATTCTATTTTGCCTATTCACTTTTTTACACCACATTCTAACACTATTCTCTACTCGGCTAATAAGAGAGGCGAGGAGAGCCGGCTAGCTACATGTAGCTAGTGGAAATGAAAAAATGTAAAATAGCTAGTGGAATAGAGAGCTTGTTGGAGTGAAGAAAGTGCTCTGGACTAGCTATTAAAGCTAACAGGCTCCATTTGTTGAGCCTCTTGGAGATGCTCGGGTATGCGACTACACTTTCCCAATCAATTGCCTTGTTTTTTACAGCTAAACTTGGAACTAAATTAACAAAAAAAAAATTATTTTGTTATCTTCCAGTCCTTTTATCTGGATTCCCTTTGTGCTTGTTATGATCAAAACTGCAGTTTAAAGGAACAGGCCAGGCTTGGCCACAGTTCTAACCCGGTTAATTATTGGGCTTTAAACGTAGTGTGGAGCGGTGAACCTCTTTAGTCAACAAACCTGTTTAAAGAAGGTCTTGGGATGGGCCCATTTATGATCTTTGGGGATGTTGATTGTTGACTCACGGTCCCGCAAAATAGGAAATAAAACCAAGAGTTCGACTCGTTGCATTTTTTAATTTGTCACATTTAGACCCTACGCTTTCAAGTTGGTTCCAACCTCCAATTTAAACCCGGTGCTCCAGCTCTACTGAACGTACGTTTGAAAAACTACCACAAAAAAAAAAAAAGGCGATTTGCATTTCCCAGTAGATTTGCTATTTCCCTTTTGAACAGCCCTCCCATCAATTTTTTTGGATTTACAATTATGTAGACAATTTCACATGGTACTCCAAAAGCACATAATAATTACTCGTTTAAGACACCCTCTCATAGTCCATGTTACTCCAAAATTAATGTACACAGTTAAGTACACACTCACATAAGTGTGCAAGAAGCGCACACACTTCTGGTGTAACATGTGTGCACTTACGTAAATAATTATATATTCCTCTTATCCATCACGTGGGGAGCGGGGGGCCCTATAGCATCTCACTACAGGGTGTGATGAGTGAATCTTGACAGTTAAAAGTATTTTGGGCGTTCCAGATTTTAAATAAACTATTTGCGCAAATAGTTTAACTCTTTGCGCAAATAGGTTATTTAAAAATCCGAACCGTCCAAAACAAGAACAAACAGTCGAGATCCTCAGTACACACCTGTAGTGACTTGCTCACTACAATCTGCAGACCCCGGTTTCCATCATTGCTTGAATCAATTGGCACTTAGGTGGTAGTTACCATAATGTTTTGCAAAAGATTAGCGATGCTATATTTAGGGTATTTCCAATGGTATAATTAAATGGTTGTTGAAAAAGAGAGAAGATTTTTAATGACGAATGTATTTGATTGAAGAAATTTTTGATCTATTAGATTTGGTTATTGTGTAAAGGTTGCTAAACTTTGATTATGCAAAGGCCAAAAGTTGGTTACTGGTTAAAGAAGTTGATAACTTGAATTTTATTCCATTGTGAACTCTTTTTGGACAACACAGTGCTAATTTTTTAGCAGAATGGTATTCACCCATTCGTGGATGACACAAATCTCAAAGGAGAAGAATATATAAGGTCTCAACTACCCGAAGCAAAAAAATTCAAAGAATTTCACTCATAGTGTTCTAGAAAAGGTATTCGGATGGTGCCTTGATGAAATCGTGAAGATTATAGATTGCAGGAAGAACTTCAAACAGATTGTTGTGCCAATCTTCTAGGAGTGACATTGACTGCTTGACTTGCGGAAGCAAACAATGGAGAGCATTTGCAGTTCAAAAAAAAAGTGTGGAGAGCATTTTAGAGAGGGTTCGGATGGCAAGGTGGAAAAGTGGGGATCTGGGAATCTTGTACTGCGGTGCCGCACCACAACCCTGTAGTGCGGCACATGAACCATTGATCTTGGTATTCAACGACTCGGATTTTACCTCGGCAATAAACAGCTCAAATCATGGAAGTGCCGAGATGAAATCCGAGCCGTTGATTGCGCGATCAACGGCTCAGATGCCGCACTACAGGATCCCCAATTCCGAAAAGTGGAGGGCATCCGTTATTAATGCTAGGAACACAAATTTGCCAAGTTGGCACTTGTGGAATGTAGCCATTGGGTACTTTCCTTGACCCTTCTCATATTTACTTGCATTAAAATGACCTTAAAAAAGCATCAATAAGCATTAATCCACTTTTAATATTGTAGAAATCATTGGGTTATGCCATTGGGATTACCTTAATAATTGGCAAGGGTCAATTAGTTTACCTGAAATGTCCTTGGGGGCAAACAGCGGCTAAAGAGGCAAGGATTGAAGAAGGAAGGACAAAATTGGAATTCTATCGAAGACGTGTCGTGTAATGTAATCATCTTTGATTTGAACCATGGTTTTAGCTAATTAATGGGAGGTCAACTCTTGATACTGAGCGCTACGTGTTTATCATGCACGGTCAGGATTTACTTTCACGATCTGTCCAAGTGCCCCTCCAACGACCTCTTTTAACTGTCTCTTTCTCTGATATAAAACGCTCATCTCTCATCATAATCTCTCTCCAAGACTCAAGACCCACTTTATCAGTCCTCTCAACTCCAGAAGAAGCTCTGCAGCGATTATGAACATTTGTTCAATTGGATGCTCTTTATTCAGGTGAGTTTTTATTTATTCGATAAACACTAATTGAATCTTTTTAACTCTTTCGAATATCAATGAACCGTCTTCATCAATTCATTTACCTTCACTCAAGGTTTTTTGTTGTTGTTGTTGTTGTTGTTACTTTTCCCGTAATACTATGTTAAAGATTCAATTGTTTGGTATTTCGATAATCAAATATCTTTATAGCGTTATACGTATAATGCATTTGGTTTTTGGTTTGTACACCTTGGGGTCAAAGCTTTAACATCAATTCCACAATAAAGAAAGCTTCAACGTAGAAGAACCGTAGGTCTGTGCTTGCTATTTTTCGATTGTTCTCCGAGCTTTGTTTTTCCAGAACTATACAGTACAAACTTGAGTTCTGTGGGTTGGACATAGTGTTGGGTTTTTTTTTTGGGTGCAGCGTCACTATCGATGGTGTCTTATACGTAACTTTTTACTCCTTTTTTGGTTGTTTCCTTAGTTAACTGAATTTTTCAGAAAAATTCGGAAGTATAAACAAAAAATTGTCAAATGTGGATGTTATTGTCAGGTAGAACTTGTATGAGGTTTGCTATGCGCACAGATCGCTTTGTAGGGAACACTTCGAGGTCCCACAAAAACAATCTGAGTTGTTCATTAATTTTAAAATATATTGTTGAGTGGTGCTAAAAGAAAATCAGCTCAATTGGATGGCTTTAAGTACTTGATCCAAACACTCAATTTTTTTGATTCAGTGTTATCAGAAATTGAAAGATTTCTTAAATAGTAGATTCTTAAATCAATGAACAACTCGGATTGTTCATGTGCAAATAGTTTTTTCGTGTAGTATTTGGTTATTTTTTTAGTGCATTGTGCCAGTTTCTCATTTTGCGTATCTGTCGATACGTTCTATTCAGCCCTAGACCAACTTCATGTTATTTTCATCAACTCTTTTGGTCTTAATCTTTGTCAGCCTTATGGTGTTTTGGGCTCAAATGGTTGTAAAATGATGCAAATGCAATAATTTTTTCCATCGTATCTTAATTGAAGGTTGCATTTCACATGCTTAAGTTTGTCCCATCAATGTTAGACTAGGTAAGGAATGGTGGGCAAAGGACCTAATTTTGCTCTTCATCTCCAAGTGTGTGAGGAAAGTTCTAAGCTTGATTGCATAACTCTTATTACTATTTACATTTTGTCTTTTGATACAGTTAATTAAAGTTTTAGTTTCTAAGTTTTCAAATAGATCGCAACTTTGCATTAGTGGCGAAGGTATGCATTTGTTGGCTATAATCTTCTTTCGTTTGATGGGTGTGTGATCATTCGTGCATTTTTAGCTATCAAAATGTAGTGGACATGAGGGATGGTGCATCATGGCATAGTTTGCTCAATAAGTAGGAAGAACTGGATGAACATTTAAGGCACGTGCGGGCTTTTTAACTTTGAACTATCGCGGCATGATTAACTATGAATTAGGACCTTTCGTTTCCAAAAGCCTATCTGTGGTAGCTTTGAAATTGTGTGGGTAGCCTAGTTGATTGTCTTTACTACTACTACTTGTTGGTGGAGACAATGTCATGCGTTGAAGTGATCGAGAGAAAAGACAGCGAAGTATATATGGCCGATTTTTATCAGACAAACTGACAGAACCTGTTGCGACTACTGATTTCTTGAAGCATAATTGTGAAAGGTAACGATCAAAATATCCGAGTTCTAATGATATTTTTTGGGGGGGTTATTTGTGGCTTCTTTGACACAAGATGTCCTAAGACCAAAGCTTACTTTCTGCTTAATACAACACTGCTTGGTCTAGTCCCGGTTATGCTTTTAAGTAATTGCACACTCTTTATATCTTTCTTCTATGGCCAAACTTCACATCAGTTGATCATGCATGCGATTCTCCTCACAAACACAAATTTATTAATTTTGATTTTATATTTACAGGTGTTGCTGATTTTGGAGATGGAGCTATCGGGTTTCTTTGTTCAACACCATAGGTGGTGGGTTAATGTATTTAAACAAAGAATTATGGTACTCTGTAACTGCAAATTAGGTGGCTAAATGTCTTTAAGCACAGGATTATTCTTTGTTTGGCAAATTATGGTTAAATTAAACTTGATGTGATCCAATTATTTGCAATGTTTCGTTTAACTTTGTGCAAATACCCTGTTTTTTTTTTTTTTTTTCCCCGGCGAAAATCGTACTTTACTCCACTTTTATAACCCTCGTTTTAACGTGATTTTCTTTTTTTGTTTTTCCCTCTTTATCTGCAAGGGTCACTTATCAGCTTTCACAATTTCTCTTCTACGCTAATGCCAGGGTACCAAAGTTGGGATACCAAAATGTGTGGACGGCGTACGGAGCCTACCTTTAAGTCCCACATGAATAACTAACCAGTTTACTTATGTTATTAATCGACTCCTTTTTATTTTGCATTTCGGTGTTTTTTTCCTTCATATTATTATGCTTTAGGTAATGACTCCAATGTCATCACGGCCTGACTCTGCCTCTACTCCGCACGCCTCCTGTACATTTTCGGTACCCCAACTTCAATACCCATAGTCATTCTCTTCTATCTTCCACTAGTATTTCTTTCATGGATAATGTGATTATTTCCTGAAAGTATAGTATTTGTGTTCTCTAAAAGAGTGAAAATGGTGGAGTAAAACAACTGAAATGGCAATAACAATAAAAGGCGGGGCCAAGGCGAATGTAAGAAAAGTGGGTCCCTTTATGCATTTGACAACTAATTAAATGATACAGTGTTCAAAAAATAGTATTGCAATTTTAACATTATGCATATCATTACAAATATCTAAAACAATCGCTTAAAATCACCTTTCTAGCATTGTTGATGCGGAAAGTGCTCGGAAGTGCTAATTCGGTCGTATAATAATTTTTTCTTAGTATTTTACACGTTCATTTATAATTATTATAATTTTATAGAACTATTATAGAATTTTTTGGGGCTTCTAATTTTTTAAAAACTTTGGGAGCCAAAGCAAATGCCATGCCAAGGCCGGTCCTAACAATTTCAAGGCGAGTTCATGGATAGTATAATAAAAGTAAGGGTCCCTTTGTCTTAAATTATTGGAACAATCTTTATCTAGCGCAATTAAAAAATCTTATTTATTATATAGAATTTTAGTAAAATTCTTGTCACATTTTTCAGATTAATCATTCATCTCAATAAGAGAAACGTAAGAGTAAACATTATGACCAGATTTTAAAAAAAAAAAATCACTAAAAATGTGAAAAACAATTAAACCAAAAAGGCTATAAAAAAAATTCTAATGAGTTGTTAATATTTTAATACCTCTATTTAAGATCAAAAGTAAAAAAAGTTGAACAAGTGATGCAAATTTCGTTGAATAATCCATACTCAAGTGAAAGTAAAAGTCGTGAGATGGTGACTGACGGTGATGGTAACTGTACATAGTTGTTAAAAGAGTGGATAGAGATCCCGTTGCATCCAAAACATTTTAGAGTCATAAAAATGGTGTATTGATTGCACGAAATCCCATTCTCTCGTCTTAAACTTTTTTTTTTTCCTGTTTTTTTTTTTTTCAGGGGCTAAAAAAGAACAACACATCTGAGAAGAGACAAAGTAGCGCTAGGCTATTCGCTGTTTTTACGGAAAAAAGAAAAAAGAAAAAGAAAGGGTCAAGTTCACAAAACCTCAATTCATCTTTGAGTTGTGTGCATAATATGGCTACTTCATTGGCAGAAGGATCTCGTTTCTCTTTTTTTCCCATCCCAACACAGCACGATATCTTCGTGTCCTTCAGAGGCGCCGATACTCGTAAAAACTTCACTAGCCATTTGTTAGCCGCTTTTGAGCAAAATGGTTTTCACCCATTCAGGGATGACAAAAATATCAAAAGAGGGGAATATATAAGCTCTCAACTACTCGAAGCAATTGAGGATTCAAAAATTTCACTTATAGTGTTCTCGAAAAGGTACGCTGACTCGGAATGGTGCCTTGATGAACTTGTGAAGATTATGGATTGCAGGAAGAATTTGAAACAAATTGTCGTGCCAATCTACTATGACATTGACCCATCTGACTTGAGGAAGCAGACAAATGTTCTTGGAAAAACAATTGCGAAGTGTGGAGAGCATTTTAGCGAGGGTCCGGATGGCAAGGTGCGAAAGTGGAGGGCAGCTCTTATTGATGCTACAAATTTGCCAGGTTGGCACTTGCCGAATGTAGCCAATGGGTACTTTCCTTGACCCTTCTTTGTTTATTTTGAGTCTCAAGACCGATTTTTTTTTATTTTAATTATTAATCAATCATTATTCATATTTTTTCCCAATCATTACCACTATTTTTAATTAATATTTTTAGTTCTCTCTATGTTATCTTCATTACTCCGTCAAATCATTACCCTAAAAAAACAAACTTAGAACTCAAAACCAAACAAATTATGATATTTAAATGACCTTAAAATAGCACCAAATACACAAACCACTTATATTATTATTATTGGACGTGCGGGTGGAATTTACACTCTCGTACGTTTCTTATTCTTTCCAAAAATCACCCCTTCTCTTTCACAGCACGGTCCCCAAAAAATTTTCGCTTCAATTACTCTTCTGATTTCTATATATGTATCTCTTTCCAATCAATGCTCAAAATAACCTTCCTAAAAAACCAAACCAAACCAAACTGGGCAACACTTCGAACTTTGAATTTATCTATAATCTGTGATTGCCGTCACAAGAAAAGGCCATATCATAACTATTGACTGATTTCAAAATCACAGGTGTGCTTGCTTACAACTGGTTTATTTGATTAGAACGATTCATCCTGTAGTCATGGCTATTATAAATTTATTTTTTTGTGTGGTCAATTAACGCACAAATTGGCAGAGATGAAGCAAAGTTTATTCAGATGATCATTGAAGAGGTTCAACTAGAGTTGCTCGCTCCTAAGGCTGGGAGTTATCAATTTCTTTGGAACCAGTCCATGCAGAATTTTGTTTTGGAGTCAATTGGGGCCCTTGCTAGCAAGCGGTGGGATCGGCCTCTCAAGATTAGTCGGGGTGCACTTAAATTTGCTCAGACAATTGAGTTATCAAAAGTAAAGTTGGACTAGAGTCTCAAGGCCCGAGTGGATGCCGTATTATGTTTGGGTGGATTAAATAGTGAGGGTCGACTAAATAAAAGGGGTATTAGATATAGAGGGCTGGCCCACAATGATACGACGTTTATGAAGTATTTTGCTTGGATGATTTTGTAAGAAAGGGGATTAAGTTTGGGTGGATGATGTAAATAGCTGTCAAAATAATTATTTGCTTTTGTAAATATCCATAGTAAAGTTGGACTAGAGTCTCAAGGTCCGATTGGATGTTGGATTAAGTTTGTGTGAATTAAATAGTGAGGGTCGATGAAATAAAAGTGGGTATAAGATAGAATGTGGACCCACAATGATGTGATGTTTATGAAGGGTAATAAATTAGTACTTGGTTTGGATGTTTTTGTAAGAAAGACGATTAAGTTTAGGTGGATAATGTAAAAAACTGTCAAAAGATTTATTTGCTCTGTGCATATGTATTAATTAGAGAAATCCAGTAATTAAGTAATTTGTTATCTAAATCCAATAATTAATTAAGTTATAAGATTTAATTGTACTTAGTTTTTATATTAATTTTAAAAAAAGTAAAAGTTACCACCTACAAAGCTTAAGTGGTGGTCAACCCGCTTATATTCTCGTCTCTTGTTCTTCTAATGATAAAACCATCAAACCATTTTTCGCATCGAATTAAAGATCTATAATAGTAGTTTAATTTGGTGCAAAAGAAAAATAAAAACAAATGTGGGTAAGTATTTTATTTTTTTATCCGAAAGAAAATAAAATTTTAAAAAACTTTTTGTTTCCTTTTTCGGTTCTTAGAAAAAAAAAATGAAATTTCAAAATTTCAATTCAACTTTTCCTCCATTTCTCCTCAATTTTCCCTGTCATTTATTTTTTAATCATTTTCCCTAAGTTATAAACAGAGCTGCTATGAGGCATAAGCTAGCGGTTTTATTGCGAAAAAAGGATAGAGAAATTACAAAACTCAAAAATTCCCGTGCGATTGAAATTCCAAAACCAACCGCCACGCTGGCAATCCGATGGAACCCAAAACCAACCAATCAGAAACGATCCCCCGTCTCTATATATAAACCCATGTCCCTCCCCCCGAAATCATCTCAAAAACCACTTTCTGCACAAACTCCTTCCCCCCGCCCTCACTCTCTCTCACATCAAACCCTGTTTTCAAATTTCGCAATCGCAAAACCGTCGTCATCACCATGAACTCTGCAGCACCATCCAAAACCAATGGCGGTCGAGGCAAACCCAGAGGCACAAAGGCTGTTTCCAGATCTCTCAAAGCTGGCCTCCAATTCCCCGTCGGCCGAGTCGCTCGCTTCCTCAAGAAAGGCCGTTATGCCCAGCGCGTTGGCTCTGGTTCTCCGGTCTACCTCTCCGCTGTTCTTGAGTACCTCGCTGCTGAGGTGAGTGTCAATCGTTTGATGATTTCCTTTTTCGTCATTCACTCTCGACGTTATTGGAAATTTTGTGTTGAAATGCGAACTTACTGTTGTTGATTTGATGCATAGGTTTTGGAGCTAGCGGGGAATGCGGCGAGGGACAACAAGAAGAATAGGATTGTTCCGAGGCACATTCAGTTGGCTGTGAGGAACGATGAGGAGTTCAGTAAGCTGTTGGGATCGGTGACGATTGCTAATGGAGGGGTTTTGCCTAACATCAATCAGGTTCTCTTGCCCAAGAAGGTTGGGAAAGGGAAAGGAGAGATTGGATCGGTTTCTCAGGAGTTCTAGGGTTTTTACGAGTTGTGAATTTCCTCTATCGGTTTTGAAAATAGTTGTATGTCTGGGTTTGGGTGCTCTGCTTTTGATGAACCATTTTGTTAATACTAGGAGTATTATGATTCGTGAATTTTGCCTTCCCCGTGGATAGTGAGTGACATTTGAAGTTCAATTGCCTCTGTTTTTACTGCTAAATAAATTTTGAAACTAAATTAACAAAAAAGAGTAATTGTTAGGAACAATACTTCTGCAGTTTATTTTATGCTTGTTCGATCCAGTAACAGGCCTGCTCACAGTACTAACCCGGTTAAGCAATGGGCTTTAACCGTAGTAGTATAAGGAAATCTAGAGCCCATTTAATACTTGAAAATTTTGTATGCTTATTTGATTTAATAAATGCATCCCTTAGAAGAAATAGAGAGGATTTGTATACAAGTTAAAAAAATATACTAGTATATATAAAAAAATATGGATGAGCAGTGAACGAGATTTTTGCAATCTATAACTTGTTTAATACTTTAATGGGTCCCAAACACTGGTGACACAATGGTCATATGATCACCCTAGGTTAAGAATGGGCTCGGGATCCTCTGTCCCAGTCTCTCTATTCCCATCTTCTGTCCCACACCCTCTTATTTTGACACTTGTCCCACTTTAATCTCAGCCCTTGAATCTCTCTCTCTTTCGCATAGGCTTTCCACTTCCGGTGGTGGACCAAACTAACACTAGAACCATTTCGCCGGCAAAAGTCTTGTCACCGATCATTCAACCAAGGTTAACACCACACAGATCAAAGTTCCATTTAAATTTTATCCCCAGTTTTGATCTGATTTTTAAATCCCAAGGATTGGGTCTTGCGAATTTTTTTTTCCAAAGAGATGCAAAGTTACAAACCCATCATTCTTTGATTACTATTATGACATTTAGTGTGCGGTCTGTTGTTGATTTCAAACCAGCATTCGTTGATTAGAAATCAGGATTGGGTAATTTTTCTGTTCAAACCTTTGGTTTTGTAGGTAAAGGGGAGGAAAATACAGGAAGCTATGGCGTAGCCACACAGGAGTGTTGTTGGAGTGAGAAAAAAGTGGGTCAAAACAGGTGGCCTGGGTAAGGCTTTGTTCGCCGACGGTGAAGGCGGTGATGGACTTGGACATGGAGGTATTTTGCTGGAGATGGAAGTGCAAAGTGAGAGAGAGATTGAAGGGTTGAGATTAAGTTTGGACAAGTGTCAACATAAGAGGGTGTGAGACAGAAAATGGGGACAGAGAGACTGGGACAGAGGATCCCGAGCCTTAAGAATGTTGTATACATATTTATTCAAAGGCTGGTTATGTACAACTAATTTTATCCTATTCCATTGCATGTTGAACACCTAAACTCACTATTTTCAATCTAAGTTCACTTGTTCATAATTTTTCTTTGATTTAATAGGATTATAAATAAGCATAAAAATATTAAAATTTGACCACAAGTAATGCTAGCAAATTAATATCTTACTACACAATTTTATGACTTTTAATCGTATTAAACTAATCATAAACGGTTATGGAGTTACATCAGGTAATAATAATGCTTATGCATAGGAAAGCTCGGACAACTGTAAAATCTTATTTATTTTTATGTTTTTAAATCACATTATTCAAACTCGTTTGAGATTTTATGTACATATTACTAATTAATAGAGCTAATAGAGTTGAAGTAATTTCTTAACACACTTTTTAAAATTTTTTGAAGCTGCCATTGATCTTGAACACCAAGGGAGGGGTATTGATATTTATCTATATGCAAGGGGAGAAAGAAATGAATGAGATTTCTTTTAAAACACAAAACCAATACAACTTTCTTATTTCTTATTTGTTTTACTTTTTAAAGCAGCTTTCTAAAAGAAAGTCTAAAAGGCTAAGTACTTGTCGCCTAGGCGCTAGAAGGCCTCTCGCTAACTCGCCTGCTAGTCGCCCGACTAAACCGAGTAGTCTGACTAGGCACCGAGTACTTGACCCTGGAATTTAGAAGGTGTCTGGCCGCCCTGTGAGCGTCTAGCGAGTTTTAGAGCCTTGTTTTATAGTGTACGATATCATAATATTTTTGCAAGTTGTTTTGCCTTTGCTCTCAAATAAAATTTGCACCCCCATAACTCGTTTCACCTTTACTTTTCCATATACACCTCATATATTTTCCTAGTGACACATAAGATTTAATAGGGATAAACAATAGTATGATAAAAATACAACTACCATTTTCTCTTGCTAAATTAATTTTACTATAAATTATATGAAAATGGATTTAAAATTAATTGAAAGTCAAATACTCCAAATCTAACCTAGTTTTACTAGTTGACCAAGACATGCGCCCTGTGCACAAAACATTCGACTATTACTTGTTGGACCCGTGTTTTTTGGACATCCCACATCGTTTCCGCATAATAATTAGTTTCATTTAATTAAGTGTTTGGTGTGGAATTTAATATTGGCGAGTCAGTTTAGTTTACGCTGAGTGAGTTGTCACTCAAGTGAGGGCCATAAAATGGCTGAACAACGAGTTGATTCAATTAAAATGACACAGTTGAGATACGAAACTAGTTTAAAATAGGGGGACGAGTGCTTAAGAATTTAAGGTAAAGACGTTTAATTGAAAAGAAGTAGGTATTGAAGGAGTTTATTTGTAACACTAGTCAAATTATAGGGCTTTATTGCTATTTGCAGGTAAACAATTCTTCTCGCGCACAGATTTAAGAAATTTTCTTTTCCGTTCCCGCGCTCCCATTACAATCTTTGCCAAGCTGGCAATCCGTGCCCTTCCTTACCCACCAATCAGAACAAACCTCCCCCACAAGCCCTCCCGTTCCACTTCCTATATATACATAACTTCCTCATCTCTCTCCTCTCATCAAATTCGATCTCGTGTTCCTCCACTATCTCTGTCTAGGGTTTCCAATCACCAACACAAAATGAGTTCTGCAGCTTCGACCAAAGGAGGTAGAGGCAAGCCCAAGTCCTCCAAATCTGTCTCTAGATCTTCCAAGGCTGGCCTCCAGTTCCCCGTCGGTAGAATCGCCCGTTTCCTCAAGGCTGGAAAATATGCCGAGCGTGTCGGCGCCGGTGCCCCCGTGTACCTCTCCGCCGTCCTTGAATACCTCGCTGCCGAGGTAACCCTAGAAATTACGGCTTTGTACTGTGGAAAGATTCGATTTTTTGTTTGAATTCGTTTTTTTTTTTTCTTCTTTGGATTGGATCTGAGAGGTGTGTGCGTTTTGGTTGACAGGTACTTGAACTAGCGGGGAACGCCGCGAGGGATAACAAGAAGAATCGGATTGTTCCAAGGCATATACAGCTGGCGGTGAGAAACGACGAGGAGTTGAGTAAGCTTTTGGGGACCGTTACAATTGCGAATGGTGGTGTTTTGCCGAATATTCATCAGAATCTGTTGCCGAAGAAGGTTGGGAAAGGGAAGGGTGAGATTGGATCTGCGTCACAGGAGTTTTAGGGTTTTGTTGTCTATGAGAGATATATGAAGTTGAGTTGTCACATGTTTGAAGGATGGAGTAGTTTGTGTGTGCCTTCTTATTATGATATGATGATCAATGTAAACCCCCATTTTGCGGATTGTTATTGAATATAAAAGCAGTTCAATAACCCTGTTTTGATCTTGATTGATACATCATTATACATGAGATGATATTGTTTGGTTTTTTTGCTCTGGGTTGTTGACTAGTACAATGGGAATAGTACATGATTTCTAGACTTTCCAATAGGGTTGAAGGAATGTGTTTGTACTGGTTTTAATCTTTTCCTTTCCAGTTGTATTGTTTCAATTGATGGATTCATCTCCAGTTCAGTTTATTTATCTGGTTCTTTATGTTTGCAGATTCATTTTTGTATGCTAACACCAAATTCGTGTTATTTCTATAGGCAACCATAGTTGCTTCATAGAAATGCTTCTAGGTTGTTTAACTGTGGTCCTTGAGTTGAAATCATTCATCTTTCTCGACTTGTGTTTTCATCATCTTCTGTCGATTGGCTGGGAATCTTAACAGTATGTTTTGTGCTTAATTGTCTGACTCTTATTGTTTTGCAAGTACTAATATGTAGTATGTCTTAGTAAGCTGTTTGGCACTTTGGCTGCATCATGTGTGTTTTTGACATATTGCGAAGCATGTATATAGTGGGTGCTTTCTATTAAATGTCATTGAATATTTGTTGGCATTGATCCTAACTAGGATGAATATCATCAGTTCAATATTTTACAGGCCTGATGATTCCTTTAGCAGTTGGAAGGGAAATTTGGCCTTCGAATTTCTGTTTCTTCATGAATTTCATGAAGATTCCAACACCAAATACTGGCCAGTTTCACGTGTCTGAACATTAAGTTTTGCACAAAGTATTTGTTACGTGTCTTTGATCTTATGATTTTTATACAGGGCTTGCGATCTTTTATGTTTGTTAGTAGGATCAATCATACTTTTTGCATCAGTCAAAACTTCTGGAAGCTTGTTTCCCTTACTGAATGATTCCATCCTTGCATTATTGGTGGTGCTGGATGAAACATTGCAATCTGACATATAAGATTATCAACTGCATATTGTTTAGGAAAGATAGAAAAGCCGGCATTGACATAAAACTGCGTAGTGTTGTGGAAGTTGGAGATGTTTCTGCATGTCAAATTGGAGATTAACTGCATTTGAAGGATTCCTGGATACTTTGTTGCCGATAAAGTGACCTTGAATTTGAAAGTTCTCAATGTTTTGCCTCGAATACTTTGGTTACTCTCTCTTTGAATGCACGCACGCAAATACGAAGGACAAACAAATACTCCGTAGATGGCTTACTGTATAAGTGTTTTGCAGAGTTGTTTGTCTACTTTTATGAATTCAATAAACTGATTTTCAGGGGACAAATGGTTCTCCAGCTATGCGGATAAATTGCTATGGCTTCTGTACGGATGGATGATTTGTGTTTCCTTTGCCCATTGATGTCGATGGTGATTGGTGCGGATAGGACTATATACTCTGATTCACTTGCTAATGCTATGCTTATACACTGAGAATGTGAATGAATGCCATGACAAAGAAAGTTATACAGGCAATGTTGGGAGTAATCCGTGATTTTAGGTCTCTCCTACAGAACCTAAGTTAACGATAACCTATACTAATGTTTGTTTGTTTTTAGGTGTGATTGGTTTGTTGGTGTCATGTAGCTGAATACTTTAGTGTGATGTGGGTGGCCTCTGGCTCTTTGGGGAGGATGAGCTTCAGTCTGTACTTTATCCCTTCACATCTCTCCAAAATTTTCATTTGTGAGATCATAACAACTAACACGGAAGTTTTGAAGGGCTAGCTTAGAGATTAGGGCATGCAGGGTAATGGCTCACTTGAGAGGTTTCTATACGACTACACGACAGTTATTGGGGTTAGGGACGAAGTCATGATTTAGGTTCGGGGGTGATGCTATTTTACGAGAGTCAACTGATTTTCATACCTCCAAATTGATTTCTACACTTTTTATTTTATTTTAATCTTTTAGTGAAACTTTTATACTTCTACATATAAAAAGTTCACTAAAATAAAAGTTTCACTAAAAGACCCAAAAAAAAAAAAAAAGAGAGTGTGGAACTCACTCCCCTACTGATATTGTTGCAGGATGTTTTTAGGACAGTTTTTTTTCCCCCCGTAAAAATCTGAAGAGAAAATGTTAATTACAAAGTTAGGCTTTGTTCTGGGCTTTGTTTCTCGTTAAAACAAAAATATGGGTTTGATTTAATTCTCCTATGATCTTGAAATAAAAGTATTTTAGATATTTTTTAATGATTTGAACCATTCACATTTTAGGTAGCACGTATTACCTCGCCCCACTCTGCCAATGGTGTAATGCTGTATACAGGCGTTTAGGTACTGTCAAAATAAATAATTAGGAAATATACCCAACGAGTGGGGATGTAGCTCAAATGGTAGAGCGCTCGCTTTGCATGCGAGAGGTACAGGGTTCGATCCCCTGCATCTCCAATCTTTTTTTCCACGCTCTATCTTTTTGTTCTGTCATTTTTCCCTCTCAAACAGATCTTATCTCTCTGCGTCTGATGCCAACCCAAGTGTGTCGTTTATCTTTTGATCAGAGTTAGAGCGCATTTTTGCTTCTCTGTATCGACTTTAATTTCTAGGGTTTTCCAATGGCGGTTCCGCTTTTCAACCTCGCTCCTGATTTAACCGTCTCAAGACTCTGCCTCGGTTTGTCTTCTCTCTTTCAATTGCTCATCACTGTACCTTTCATGTACATCTTCACTTTCAATCCAAGAGTTCAATGTCCACTTTTCTCACAGGAACCATGACGTTCGGTGAGCAAAACTCGTTGCCTGAGTCTTTTCTACTCCTCGACAAAGCTTTCAATTCCGGTATCAACTTCTTCGATTCTGCAGAAATGTAATTGTACCCATATCTCTTTTCCTATGCTTGTTCAATACCTGTTTCAATTTAGCTTCTATTAGCTCAGAAAAATACCTTATTGCAAAAAATTCAGGTACCCAGTGCCTCAGCGCGCAGAAACTCAAGGTAGGAGCGAGGAGTACGTGGGCCGTTGGATGAGAGAGAGAAAAGTTCCTCGTGATCGTGTGGTGTTGGCTACAAAGGTTTTTCTTTATGTGCATTTATTTGTTACGAGAATGAGAGATGTGATCTTGCTTTTAGCACGTCTGTTTTGTTCGAACATATTTGGGAATGTGTATACTATGGATGCTGTTGAGCAAAACTTCAAAAGCACTCGTTTTGAATTAGTAGGACAACATTGTTTGAATATGTCAACGGAATTGAACGAATGCAAAATGGGTTCGTTGTGAGGCTTTCTTTGTCTTTTCACTTGTGCCATCGAGGAATGCAGAAGTTATTTAAGCTTGTTTAGAGCATCGGCAACCAAATTCTTCCTTTTGTAGATCAGAACCAACATATTTTACGCAAAGAATGATTTTGGAGGCCTGATCAAAACTTAATTCTTTATAGCTTGATCTTGCTTTTGGCACGTCTGTTTTGTTTGAAACATATTTGGTGTTGTGTATTCTATGCTAGCTGTTGAGCAAAACTTCAAAAGCACTCGTTTTGAATCAGTGCTACAATATTGTTTGAATATGTCAGCAGAATTGAGCGAATGCAAAGGGGGTACATTGTGAGGCTTCCGTTGTCTTTTCACTTGTGTCATCTAGGAATGCAGAAGTTATTTAAGTTTGTTTAGAGCATTGGCACCCAAATTCTTCCTTTTGTAGATCAGAAGCAACATAGTTTACACAAAAAGTGGTTTAGGAGGCGCGATCAAAACTTAATTCTTCATCTCGTGGTTTGAAAATAAATTATCCGTTGAAAGAACCTTTGTCTGCATTTTGGAGAAATAGAGTTGGTTGGAGATACTTTTATGCCTTTCTTTTGTGGAAATTTTTCTCACCTAGAGTATTCTTCTTGGAATTGAATCATTTTCCTTTGGATTCACTCTCTCACATCTTGCGTTTGAAGTCCTTTAAGAACTTGAATACAATGTTATCCTGAATGGTTTGATACAGGTAAGTGGGCCGTCTGGACAAATGACCTGGATTCGAGGTGGACCGAAGTGTCTGGATGCAAGGAATATTACTGAGGCCATTGACAACAGGTTTTCCATGCTCAACTAAAATCTGGTGTCAGTTTCCTTGAATGAGTGGGTAGTGTGAATGTTATGATACTATATCAGGTAACCTTAACCTAATTATTGTGTATATCAAATGAAACACGTGCAACACTAATTGTGCTATGGGAAAGTTTTCATGATATTCTAAATGCCGTACACCATTCTGTTTGCTTCTCTTTTCCCACAATCCAGCTTCCGGATATAGAATGAGAAGGCGATAAACTATGAAATAGAGACCTGTGATTCTGTGAATAACGTTTTTCCCTCCTTAGATTTTGTCTTCAGTTAATGCTGCCATTTTTGTTTATTCATTTATTTATTAATTGTTCTTTCGCCTTTTTACCCCCAAGACGAGAGGGATTTTCACACAAGGGTTCTACGACACTTTATCTGCTGCATGCTTTACGTGGTTGTGATGTGTTGTCCGGAAGCTGATAGCCTTGAATTTGTCTTGGGCACACTTTCTTCGGTTACATTTTTTAGGGGTTCAGAGATTGAAAAAGACTTACCGAAACAAATAGAAAATGACTGACCAAAGTTGCAACGAGTTGTTTAAGTTAAACTTTAAGGTCTGAATCCTTGTAGTGGTGAAAACAGTGGTTTTTATTCCTTTCTTCTGCATTGGGACAATGTCTTTGGATTCAGTTAGATTCACGAATCTTCCATTTGATGTCATTGTCAACGTGTTTGCTAATGATTTTGTTTATTGATTTGATGCAGTTTGCTCCGCCTGCAAACTGATTACATTGACCTTTACCAAATTCATTGGCCTGATCGGTTTGTATGTTGATCTTACCCTACATTTTCGAAAACTATGTTGATAATAAGGGACAGATAGATAAATAACTTTTGAAATCAGGGACAGATGTCTCATTTAGCCAGAAAATGAACTTCTATCACATATTTTCATTTTTGCACTCCACAACTATTGAACCGTTTCCTCTCTTTTGGTGTAGGTATGTTCCAATGTTTGGAGAAACCGAGTATGACCCAATTAAGCAGTTTGATTCAGTAGACATAGAGGAACAACTTGATGGTCTTGGTAGAGCTGTTGATGCTGGTAAGGTTAGTGATGATTTCTAAGTTCTGCTGCTTGAGTTGTGTGGGTTTCCGTCCCTGTATCGGTTCATTTTATAATGCTGTCGACCATTTTGATCGTAGATCAGATATGTTGGGCTTAGTAATGAAACGCCATATGGTATAATGAAGTTTCTTCACTTAGCCGGATGTGGCCCTGGCCGTCCTAAGATAGTATCTGTGCAGGTATTGTATGGTCACTTCTGGATCAGAACACCAACTCTTTCATCACTGTGACTTTGTGTGATGCATGTGCATCTGCAAGCTGACACTTATGATTAACTCCTTTATTTGTTCTAGAACTCATACCACGTACTTTGCCGGGCTTTTGATTGTGGGATGGCTGAATGCTGTCATCATGAGAGGTATTCCATGGGCGATACTGAGTAATTTGTCCTAGCTATTTCATGTTGCTGACATTTTTAACATCAAATCTTTCTTCCAAGATGAAGTTCATAGATTTTTTTATTACTCTAATAGACTTATCTTATATCTTACTATTTTCCTGTTATTTTGGCATGTTCATTTAGGTTTTTGTTTAAAAAATGGTTGTATCTATGAGAATTGTATTCTTTAACAAGTTGAAATGAAAGTTTAGCACCTTGAAATTCATAGTTTCTTCTTTTATAGTTTGGACCAAGCTTTCTTTAAGCTTCTATTTCTATACGTATTCCTATAAGCTATTCCATTCATTATGTCTTGCCTCTAGTGTTTTGGGTCCTAAAATTTAGTTGAGGGACTTCTTATGACAATCCTGTAACAGGATTGTTAGTGTAAGGGCTTATTGTAAAGGAAATATGAATAATTTCAAATTCACTGGTAGTCTGGTACTTAAAAGCTTCAAATTTTGTTTTGAACTGGCATAAGTACACACACAACATTGAAGAACTTGAAAGGTTTTTGTTTGCTTCCACTTTTTAATCATATCAATTACCGGTGGTTGGCGTGAGGAAACATTAAGCAATAGACTCAATTAAGCACCTTCTAGTTGCACTTCTGGAACAATGTTTCTCTTGCTGCTGCAAGTTGACTGAAATTTTCAATATGAGAAGAGATTTCTTTTTATCTTTTTGGAACTTGAAAGAACATCAATGTAATGGACATTTAAAAGGGCAAAGGGAACAACTCCCAACCACTTGGACTAGCTTGCTAGTTCAATGAGAGATCTTGTAGATGAAAAGCTGCCAACTTATTTGTATGTTACGAGGACGTCATATATTCATGTCTGATCAAATAGTATTCTTTACAGGGAATTTTTGTCCTGATTTTCAGTTCTCCCTTGGTGATGACAATTAGACTTTTTTAGGGTGAGCTTATTGGCCTATAGCCCTCTGGCGATGGGCATACTTTCTGGAAAGTACTTCTTACCAGACGGGGGTCCAGCTGATGCTCGTTTGAATCTTTTTAAAGGTTGAATCACCATCTTGTTCAGATCTTGCTACCTACTTGTGAATTTCTCTCATTGCACCATTTTTCACAGGTAGATATTCAGAAGGGGAGTCCAGATACAACCTGTCCAGCTCCAGTGTGCAAAAAGCTACCAAAGTACGGCTGATACTTCGCACTTAGTATTGCTATTGTTAGTGTTGTGGTAGATGATGTAGCATATTGTGAAGTAGAGATATTTGGGGAATACTAATTCCTCCTAGTTTCAACCAAGTGCTAAAGCCCTTGTTAAATTCTATTGTTAATTTTGTCTGACCCAAATTGCTTAATGGGATCACATGATGTGGTTTTCTTTGCCTCGTTAAGCAACAAACTTTCATGATAAGTACTTTACTCATGGTTACCTAATCTTTTGCAGGCATATCTAGACATTGCAGGAAAATATGGTCTTCATCCTGTATCTCTTGCAGTTGGTATGACAACTCTGTGTGTGTGTGTGTGTGTGTGTGTGTGACACAGGCGCGCGAGAGCACACACACGCATGCACTGGTCTATAAAATCTATGCAGATGCAATCTCGTGAATTACTTTTAATACCCCCTTGTTCCTGTGTAATGTCTTGTTGTAGCTTATTCATCCAACTATTGTCCTTTATGTTTGTTATGACTCATTAACTATTCTTCACTCAGAGTTAACTCTTGGTTTCTTTGGCCAGCATTTGTTTTGAAACACCCTCTCGTTGCCAGTGCTGTTTTTGGAGCAACAAAGTTGTGGCAGCTCCAAGAAGTCCTGAATGCATGCAAGGTGGAGCTTAATCCTGAAATTATTGCAGATATTAACAAGGTTCACACCACCTACCCGAATCCCTGCCCCTGATAATCAACCTATTAAGTTTTTTGTTAAAGAACGCAAGTCTTCGTTTGGGCAGTGTAGTCATTTGTTCCTCTCATGTTTACGATGATTGTTGGACACGGTTGATATGACTTTGTCTGAGTTAAAAAGACCCTGAACATGAGATTGGAAGTTTTCGTCGGATTAAAGTTTGTAATCTGAATAATCTATTAAGTTCAGTAGATTTATCGTAGCAGGTGATATCAATTATGAAAAAGAGTGATATATAGCTTTGCTCTATAGATTACAGTATATGTAGGAGTTAGTGGTGGCCAAAAAAGCTGGACCTAGATAAATTTAGTCAACCATGCAACCAACAGCGTCAACCGTGCGTGTTCCACTAGCTTTTCGTGGCGCGGTAGAAGCTATGGCTTCTTGGTTCGTTTTGGGCCCCGCCTCGAGTATGAGAGTCCATATGATCACGTCCAACTGTTAGTGGTCGTCCCCTCCACCCGTTCCATTTGGGAAAAAACTGGGTCAGCTGGTTCAGCGTGCAAATTGCTTTGGGTAGTTGACTATTGGAGATAAGCTAGCAGGGGTCCATAATGGACACGACACAACACCGTTTGAGGGGTCTACGGAGTTGAATGTTGACTGAATGAATTGAAAGTGAGAAAAGCAAGAAGACTCTTGGAAGCTTCGTTTCTTGTTTCTACCATGCATACGCATACGTCACCAAAACCAAGAAAATGGCGACTGCGCAACAATTTAATACTATGGAGAAGTTGTCCAAGGTAAGATGCTTACCATGTCTTCCTAATTAAGATGGGACTAGACCCAAAGATTAGTCCGGTTAGTCGATAGAGTTTCAACATTTGGCTGAGGACGTCTAGTAGCGGTTCGATTTTGGGGTCAGGTTCAAACAAATAATTTCTTGTGAACCCACTAATTCGGCGCAAATGACGTTTCTTTGACCGAACTAGACATGCGATTAATTGAGTTGAACCGGACACTGGCAGTCGGGGGAAAAAAAAAAAAAGAAGAAGAAAATTCTAAGATGGGACCTGT